>JAHIAM010001926.1:1200000-1590887 GCA_021605205.1 Aegilops longissima | reverse complement strand
GGGAGTAAAAGAATCCTACTCTCGATATATATATTAATCCTAAGACTCAAAACATTTTCCATTCTAGACTCAACAACGTCAACAAACAATCAAGTAGGGGCTCCTAAGTCGGGAAGGCTCGATTACCAACTTGTAGCGCCCGATGCGGCTATATCTCCCACGTGTCGAGGCACGACTTAGAGGCATAACCGCATTGAAAGCAATGTCATAAGTGAGGTAATCTTCACACAACCCATGTAATAAATAAGGAAAGAGATACATAGTTGGCTTACAATGCCACTTCACACAAGTACATAAATAAACATCCATCATACAGAGTACACTCAAGGTCCGACTACGGAACCAAAATAAAAGAAGATACCCCAAATGCTAACACAGATCCCGATCGTCCCAACTGGGCACCACTCTGATCATCGGGAAAAGACACATAATAACGACCACGTTCCTCGTCGAACTCCCACTTGAGCTCGGTTGAAACACCTGCCTTGCCGCCTCATCGGAACCTGCAACTGTTTTGGAAGTATCTGTGAGTCACGGGGACTCAGCAATCTCACACCCGCGAGATCAAGACTATTTAAGCTTGTAGGAAGGACAGGGTAGTAAAGTGGAGCTGCAGCAAGCGACTAGCATATATGGTGGATACATCGCAAAAGAGAGCGAGAAGAGAAGCAAAGCACGGTCGTGAAAACTAGTAGCGATCAAGAAGTGATCCTGAACTACTTACGTCAGACATAACTCCAACACCGTGTTCACTTCCGGACTCCGAGAAGAGACCATCACGGTTACACACGCGTTGATGTGTATTTTATTTGAGGTCAACTTCGGTTTTCTACAACGGACATTAACAAATTCCCATCTGCCTCATAACCGCATGCACGGCTTTGAAAGATATTACCTGCAGGGTGTCCCAACTTAGCACATTATAAGCTCTCACGGTCAGCGAAGGATATTCCTTCTCCGGGAAGACCCGATCAATCTCGGAATCCCGGACTACAAGGCATTTCGACAACAATAAAACAAGACCAGCAAAGCCGCCCGATTGTGCCGACAAATCCCGATAGGAGCTGCACATATCTCGTTCTCGAGGCACATCCGGATGAGACTAGCTACTGAGTAAAACCAAGCCTCGAGTTTCCCGTGGTGGCCCATGAGTAGCTCGATTCGGGCAGCACTCGAAGGAGCACCGTCCGGGGTTAAAATAAAGATGACCCTCGGGCTCGCGAAAACCGGGGAAAAGGCTTAGGTGGCAAATGGTAAAACCAAAGTTGGGCCTTCTGGGCGAGTCTTATTCAAAGCGAACTGTCAAGGGGTCCCATAAATCACCCAACCGTGTAAGGAACATAAAATCAAGGAACATAACACGGTATGGCGGAAACTAGGGTGGCAAGAGGGAACAAAACACCGGGCATAAGGCCGAGCCTTCCACCCTTTACCAAGTATATAGATGTATTAATAATAGCAGATATAGATATATTGTGATATCCCCAACAAGTAAACATGTTCCAATAAGGAACAACATCTCCATGTTCAACAAGGAACAAACTTCAGCTTCACCGCAACTAGCAACGCTATAAGAGGGCTGAGCAAAGCGGTAACATAGCCAATCAGCGGTTTGCTAGGAAAAGGATGGTTAGGGGCTGACATGGCAATATGGGTGGCATGATATAGCAAGTGGTAGGCATCGCAGCATAGGCATAGCAAAAGAGCGAGCAACTAGCATAGCAAAGATAGAAGTGATTTCGAGGGTATGGTCATCTTGCGCAATGTTCTCGAGTTGTCGAAAGCTTGATCCTCGTAAGCGTTCTCAACAGGTTCCTCGTTCACGTACTCGTCTCCGACTCTACCCAAAGCAACAACACAAACAAAGGAACCACAATAAATCACGGTGCAATGCACAATCAACATGATGCAAAACATGACATGATATGCGGGATGTGATATGCAATGCGTATGTGCGCTCGGAAGGTAAATGATGAACCAGGCATCAACTTGGCAAACCAAGCATGCCACTGGAAAGATGAGATGATTTCGTTGAAATCGATATAAAGATCACGGAATCGGATGCACGGTTTGAAATGACAAGCAAAACAAGAATGGCGCAAAACTGCCATTAACAGCATGATGCCACTTAGCAAGCAACAATTAATTAAGCTACTGCACCCAAACGTATCAACAAAGCACATGGCAGTGATCTACACAAGATGCTCGACAAAAGATGAGCACTGAGCTACGGCTAGTTCACATCATAACAGGTTCAAACAAGCATGGCAAAAGAGCACAAAATATCAGGCTGGACATGGTAAAAACAGCATCAGGTTGCAATGTTCAGAGCAAGAAAACTACATGCTACAGGAACTTAAAATAGCAAAAAAAGGCATGGCATGAATCTACTCAAAGCATAGATCAAAAGTCCCTTACTGACCATAAGCCAAAAAGGACTAGAAAATATAGTAACACCCATGTCAATATTGAAAGTTTCGTTAACAGATTCAGCAACATGGCATGTCAAAAACTGATAACGAGTAGGCATGTTTACAAGCTCAATGCACTCACTACAGAGTCTTATATGATAAACTAAGCATACATACATCAAGAAGACATGACATAGAAGTCATACATGGCAAGAACAATAACATAGCATAAATGGATCAACCACAACAAGCTTGGCAAAATTGAATAACATGTAAACAATCTGCCCGGAAACATTTGATAGCAAAAGTAGAGCTCGATTGACTCAAGCTATGGCACTCCATAATTGCAAACAAAGGCATGGATGGATAGATCAAGACATGTTTTACAAAACACCCTTACTGAAGTATCTCAGAATATGCATAGATCTCTTGGTAGCATCAAGTTAACATGGCATCAAAATCAGCTAAAACAGGGCTGAAATCAGCAACATCAGGACACCTACTTTGCATGCTTGTGCTAGTCACCACATAGATCACAAAAATACATGGCATACACCCTGGAAAGATGGCATGGCATATTACAAAACACATGTAGGACTCAAATTCATAGGGTGCACATATTAATCATGGCAAAAATAACAAAAGTGCAAGTTCTGATAAAATCAGAAACTAACATCACATAGCACTCTTCTAACAGCATTTCGGGCATCAAGATGAGCTCAAATGAAAATGATGCAATGAGATGAAATGATCTACTCTTGAGACGAACACTTTGACATATTATCGCATAAAATGGACCTACAGATGCAAAGTTACACTACCGAGAAAATGCAACAAAATCATAGATATGAAAAGACTTAGAGAAAAAATGAGGGGGAGAGGTCAACGCATGGGCTTCCCGAGGCGGATCGGGCGCTGGAGGAGGAAGGGCGGCGCGGGCTCCATGGCGGCGGCCCGCGCCAGGCGGCGGCGAGCGTGTGGCGGAGAGGCGGCGAGCAGTGGCGGCAGCAGGGCCAGGCCGGCCGTGGCGGCGGCGGCGGCGCCGGCCGGATCCGTGGTGGCGCGGCTGGCGCGGCGGCGGAGAGGCGGCGGTGGCGTGGCCGGCCGGCGGAGGCGGCGGGAGGCGCCATGGAGGCGCTGGCGCGGCGCTGGGTTGCCGGGGCAGTTCGGCCCGGCGGGCGGATCTGGCCCCAAGGCGCGGCAGCGCGGTGGGACTCTGTGAACGCCGACGTGGCAGCCTGGTTGGCGGGGCGGCGGGCGGACGTCCAGCTCGCCCGGACGTGTCCGGCGGAGCGAGGAGGAAAATTAGGGTTTGAGGTGGAATTGATCCGGATTTTGGGAGGTGTTTAAATAGGCATAGAGGGAGCTAGGAGAGTCCAAATGAGGTGTAGTTTTCGCCCACGATCGTGATCGAGCGACGGAGAGCATGGAAGTGACTTAGATGGGTTATTGGGCTGTTTTGAAGGGGTGTTGGGATGCAACTTAAAAGAGGCCTTTGCGAGAGTGCGGTTAACCGTTGGAGTACCAAACGAGCTCAAATGACCGAAACTTGACCGTGGTCTGGTGGTATACCAAGGCCACTAGACAAACCTCGGTCCATTTCGAGAAGGTTTAATACCCTTTACGGAAAAACGTAAAAGGGACCGCCGGGAGATAGGGTGCCGGATTGCAAAACGGACAACGGGGAAAATGCTCGGAATCATGAGACGAACACGTATGCAAATGTGATGCACATGATGACATGATAAAATGCATGACATGGACAAAAAGCAAAATGAAGAAAAACCCAACCACGGAGGGAATATCATATAACAATGCCGAAAATGACAAGAGTTGGAGTTACAAATATGGAAAGTTACTTCCGGGGTGTTACACTCCGCCACCTCGGGACCGGCTTGGGGGATGGAACCTTGTCCCGCATCAAGCTCGGACCGCGTCGTCAATACTGAACACATTAACCAACTAAGTTGCCTTCATGCTCAAAGTTTTAAATTTCTAACTTGTGTTTGGTTCGACCAAGCATTATACTTTTTTGGAAAAAAGTTGCTTGTAAAAATTTTCCTTGTCGAAACTTTGTTCAAGACACTTTGACGCGCTACCCGCGCTCATTATACTGGGGCTTCTTTAATGAAGCTTATTAATTCGGGCTTTATGCCCAACACATGTGTCACGCTTCGCATGTACCTTTTATTCACCATTATATGCATCGATATGACTTAAGTTTTGGCCAGGCTGGGTTGCACGGCTCCTGTCTTACCCCTCGTTCCCGATTGTTCGGCTAGGTGGTAAAGGAGCACCTCTGCGATTATTCTTGCCGGGTCACGGATGTGTACCTCGGACCGGGTGAAGCCGAAGCTAGCGTTCTTAAGGGAATACTCGGTCGGTGAACTAAAAGATGATTTCTTACCTATTCATTTACCTGCCCCAGATGTTTTTCTCTCTTTTTTGCAGTCCGTACATGCACTTTAGGGCATGCCTCCCAGGAAAGGAACCCCTAACGGAACTATTCTCCTGGAAGATGTTTCTTACTAACCATGTAATATAACATAACTAGTTGGGCACTTGTCCGATAAAGCACTAATGACCCCTCGCCTGGTCTCCACGCATGCCCCGGTTTTATAACCGCGAGGTATTCGGACACACTCAGGACTATTGGGTCCAGAGGTTGAAGCAAAAGGTCCGCTTCGACAAACGATCTACAATCCGGCTAGAAGGCATTTTACATGTCACCTTACATTTTATAGTCAACTTTACCCAAGTCACTTGGGGCACTTATATTTATTTGAGCCGTTTCATACTAAGTGTTTTTCTTCTTAGTCGTTGCAAAGTTAAAGCACGGCAGAAGCACTTTTTTCTAAAGTCAATTTTGGATTGGCACGAACACTTGATCTTGTTCGGACGTCATGTTTTTGGCGTTTTTGGTTTTTCAAGCTTTTGGCACTTTTAACTATTTGTGTGTTTTCAGCACAAGTCTCGAAGTGCGACGCCGGACACCTTTAGAGATTCGGCAAAAACATTCTCGGATATTGCTACATATGCATCAGTTTCGAATTGTGTCTTCGGTCAATAGTTGGGTTGCCCGGCTCCCGCGCTTGCCTCCTACGTTCCGCTTTGTTCGGCTAGGTGTGCAAAGGGAGAACCACTGCGATTGTGCTTCCAACTCGCATGGTCAAGCACCTCGATGGAGAAAGCCAAAACCGATGTCACAATAGGTGTAAACTGGCCAGCGATCCGATGACTATATTAAATGACGGGCCATTCATAACATTGGCGAAGTGTTTCCGGCTTGACCTCGATCGTGCCGAACACTACCGGGGCTAATGGCGGCCTCCCAAACTAAATCCTCAATATTTTGCTCTTACATTGGAGCTGAGGTTTCATGATCATGCTTAGCATGACAACCCAAAGAAAGGAACCGATAAGCGGGACTATTTTCTTTGGAAGACATTTCTTACATTAAACAGTAATATAACATATCTCTCTGCGTACCTTTGTTTATAAAACCGTATGGCCAGATTGCCTTGTTTGTCGTAAATCTTTGCCCTCATAAAGGCTTTATAAAGTAGGACAAACACTCCTCGTTTACTGGCTGAGGAGGTTGAAGCCGATGGTCGGTCAACAAAGTCTTGTACAATGCGGATCCGAGCATTAATGACATAAAGTACTTGGATACATCGAGTCATTACACATAATTTGTGATTTTACTATGGATATAGATCCTTAATTGACCACCCGTGCAAAGATTAAGGCTCGGGGCTCTTGGGCTTCGGGCTTATTATTTACAAATATTAAAGGGCATCGATCCCCGATCCGGTGTTGCCACCCGACCGATGTCTCGGGGCTCTTGCATTGCCTGTTCTATGCGAGAAAATTTTAAGTGCAATCTGAGCTTCGAGGAGATTTTGATCCTCGGGTTGGTCGGCCGCACCCAACCCGAGTCTCGAGGATCGAAACACGCCGCTTTTGCGTCCCCAAGTATTCTGCCGAGCTAGGACTTGATCCTCGAGCAGATTTGGCAAATCAACTGAGTCTCGGTGATTCTTGGGATCAGCGGTCTTATGTCATCCTTCAGGTGCACCTCGGGTTTTAGACCGATACACACCTTGAGGGCTACTGGCTATATATCTCGTCAGAGAATAAATTGCATCAACAAAAAATATTGACCAAAAATCAGCCCACATTCAGGGTGGTGCACTACCTCTGAAGCAGTCCGGCATAAAGCTCGGACGCTAGTGGCTGGCTCCATAGAGGGCATTTCCGGCATTAAGCTCGGCTAAACTCCTTCAAACTTCTTTGAACCAAGGTGATTTACGACACCTCGCATACAGTCCGGCGTTGGAGCTCGGATACATAGTCCGGCGTTGGAGCTCGGATACCGTCCGGCGTTGGAGCTCGGATACATAGTCCGGCGATAGAGCGGGGAAGCAGTCCGGCGTTGGTGCTCGACTGCAAAAGATACCTCGAATGAGGTCCGGCGTTAGAGCTCGGACGCAAGAGGACACTGCCTCCTGGGAATAACTTCAAACCCGAGGCGTGGCATAAAAATAACAAGGCATTGATAAAGGCCGTAAACTTAAAGGGGCTCCTCGGATACCCAACGTGTAAACTCTTTGTATGCACTTAGGCGATCCTCAAGATCGAAGATGAGAAGATTTGTTGAACCAGTTTTCAAGACCGACGACCGAAGATGAAGAATAGTTCGGATGAATCGAGGAGCGTTCCCAACTTGAAGACCGGTTCAGGGGGCTACTAACGGTGTCCTGGACTAGGGGGTACTCACCACGCTGTCTCCCTATCAGTTGGATTGGGCCGAGGACCCCCATGGCCGTATACTCATGGGCCAGTCCGGACAGTTGCCGCATACAAGGAAGATTCCACAAGACTTGGCGATCAAGACAAGGACTCCTCCCCACCGGCGTATTCGGCTAGTACTCTTGTTATCCTAGGCCTCTGGTGCATTATATAAACCGAGGCTAGGCAAGTCGATAGACATATACAATATACAAAAATCATACCATAGGCTAGCTTCTAGGGTTTAGCCTCTTTGATCTCGTGGTAGATCCACTCTTGTAACACACATCATCAATATTAATCAAGCAGGACGTAGGGTTTTACCTCCATCAAGAGGGCCCAAACCTAGGTAAAACATCGTGTCCCTTGTCTCCTGTTACCATCCGCCTAGACGCACAGTTCGGGACCCCCTACCCGAGATCTGTCGGGTTTGACACCGACAGAGGGCATCATGCTGGAGATAGAACTGCTCATAAGGTATTGCAATCTGGATTTTATTGGCCTACTCTCTTCAAGGATGCCCGTAAGTTCGTCTTATCTTGTGATGAATGCCAAAGAATAGGTAATATCGATGGCGTCAAGAAATGCCTATGAATTATTCACTTGCTGTTGAACCATTTGATGTTTGGGGATTTCATTACATGGGACCTTTTCCTTCCTCTAATGGGTATACACATATTTTGGTTGTTTTTGATTATGTTACTAAATGGGTAGAAGCTATTCCAACCAGCAGTGTTGATCACAAAACCTCTATTAAAATGCTTAAGGAAGTTATTTTCCCAAGGTTTGGAGTCCCTAGATATTTAATGACTGATGGTGGTTCACACTTTATTCATGGTGCTTTCCGTAAAATGCTTGCCAAGTATGATGTTAACCATATAATTGCATCACCCTATCATCCTCAGTCTAGTGGTCAAGTTGAACTTAGTAATAGAGAAATAAAATTAATTTTGCAAAAGGCTGTTAATAGGTCCAGGAACAATTGGTCTAGGAAATTAATGATGCACTATGGGCTTATAGAACAACATATAAAAATCCTATGGGTATGTCTCCTTATAAAATGGTTTATGGGAAAGCTTGTCATTTGCCTCTTGAATTAGAACATAAAGCATATTGGGCGATCAAAGAACTCAACTATGATTTCAAACTTGCTGGTGAAAAGAGGTTATTTGATATTAGCTCATTAGATGAATGGAGAACCCAAGCTTATGAAAATGCCAAATCATTTAAAGAAAAGGTTAAAAGATGGCATGGTAAAAGAATCCAAAATCGTGAGTTTAAAGTTGGAGAATATGTTCTTTTGTACAACTCTCGTTTCAGGTTCTTTGCAGGAAAACTCCTCTCGAAATGGGAAGGACCCTATGTTATCGAGGAGGTTTATTGATCTGGAGCTATCAAAATAAATAATGCCAAAGGAAGGTTGTTAACGGGCAACGAATAAAGCACTATATCTCAGGTACGCCCATTAATGTTGAAAGCAATATTATCCAAACTTTGACACCGGAAGAACACATAAAAGAGTCCTTCCGGAACACTCCAGAATCGCGAAAATAAGGAGGTACGTGATATGGTAAGTAAACGGACTCTGAAAAATCTGCAAAAATATTTTTTGTCAGTTCTGGAATATTTAGAAAATTAAGGAAATAAGAAACTTCCAGGAAGCGTACCCTGGTGGGCACAAGACACCAGGGCACGCCTGGCTTGCCAGACGCGCCCAGGTGGGTTGTGCCCACCTAGGGCACCTTCCGGACTCCGTTTTTCTTCCGTTTGCTAGTCCTCCAAGATAAAAAATCTTTATATACTCCCCAAACCTGTCGACCACCGTATCACGGAGAAATCCTCTGTTCACTTTTCTTGCTGTTTTCGGTCAGATCTATCAAGCCAGGCATCATGTCTTCCTCCTCCTCCAACAACATGGAAGAAGATGCTTGGTTGATGAAGATCGAGCTGAAGAGGGAGGAGCCCACGGATGCCGTGAAGGGAGACAAGGACAAGGAGGCTACTGTAGATCCACTCTTGGTGGCAGAACAAGCGCTGCCTGTTGAGGAGGACGAAGAAGATATCCTTAAGCCTTATCTTGCTCATCTTACTCCTACTGAGATTGAAGCCTTCCGCATCATTGAAACAGTTCGCGTGCAAAATAAGTATCTCACTCATGAAAATATTCTGCATCAAGAGCATATCATCCACCTCCAGAGCGTCATCCGTCGATTGGATAATCTCTTGATCCTCAAGGATAGGATCGCTTCATCACCACCATCATCTTATTCATCACCAAAGGAAAATTGGGTTTCAGGTATGGGCACTCCCCTTGGCTTCTGCCAAGCTTGGGAGAGGTGCCCCGGTATCATATCATCCCCACTATCTTTTTGCTTTTACTATTTTTAGTTTGATCTTTTGCTTTAGAATGAACAAAAGTTTAGTTCGATCCTTTCTTTTTGAGAGCTTGCTTAGTGATCTATCCTTGTAATTGTGTGCAAGATATATAATAAAGTTAGTTTGAGTTTTTGCTTTCTTTACTTTCATGTTGCAATAAAAAAGAAAGGATAAATAAAAGGAAAGGAAATAAAAGAAAAAGATCATATGCTAATCTTATGGTAGGTGATGGCATCACATAAGGAAAAGTATAAGTAGAAAATTTTATTAGAGATTGTCAAACATAACATTGGTCAATGATGCAACTCATGAAAGAATTAATACGGGAAGAGAAGATTCACATATAAATACACTATCCTAGAAATCTTTTGTGATTGTGAGCCCCCATCAAAATATTATATGCCAAAATTGTTGACGTTGTACAAGGAAGACAACGTAATGATTTATGATTGTTCATATTCACACGGAAGTCATATTGTCATAGATCCTTTAACATGTGGTGTTTTCCCCTATCTTTGCTAGCCAAAAATTCTGCACTAAGTAGAGATACTACTTATGCATCCAAAAACCCTTAAACCCAAATCTTACTTTCAAGAGTCCACCATACCTACCTAGGGATTGAGAAAGATCCCTCAAGTAAGTTGTCATTGGTGCAAAGCTGTCAGGACCCCGACTCAATGCCACACCGATCTAGCATGTAACACCTCATATCACTTTGCGGCCTCACGCATGGTATTCCCACGGGTGTCACCTTACCATGGCCCGGGACCATTTGCGCCTTTTGGCTCACGTATATGATAGTGTCGCTAGCATCCATATGATAGAGAATCCGGGCCGACATGACTAGTCGTGAACCCAAAGTGGCACTAACTTATAGGGACAGGCATCGTGAATCAACATCGAGCATGTCGGTTGGCGTGTGAATCCGGGCTGTAGCACTGGCTATGAGGACTCCTGGAACCCGGGCTGTAGCAGGCTAGGCAGGACTCTGGATGTCACCGCGTGACATTTCCCGAAGGACAAACACAGAGCGAAGTGAATCACATGCCGCCCCAAGTGTTCCGGAGCAGAGTCTTTGGGCTAGCGAGGACTCCGGTGAACCGGCTGTAGCGGACTACTATGGCTCATGGAAGCACAAGACTACATTTCCCCATAAGAGAGGCTACCAAGGATAAACAACTAGGTTGTCGGATCCCACACATACCAAGCATTTCAATCATACACACAATATGCTCGATATGTGTAAATACAACATGGCATCACAACATAACTTTACGACTCAAGTATTTATTCATTAGGCTCCGAGGAGCGAGATATTACAAACATGGGTCTCATGACCCAACATTCAGAGCATACAAGTCAAAGCACACGCAGAAGCTTAACATGTCTGAGTACAGACATCTACAAATGAAAAAGGCTGAGAAGCCTGACTATCTACCAGATCCTGCCGAGGGCACAAGATCGTAGCTGAGGTAACAAGCTAAACGTCGAAGTCCACGCGGAACTACTAGCGAGACGGAAGTCTCTCTGCAAAAACATAAATTAAGCAAACGTGAGTACAAATGTACCCAGCAAGACTTACATCAGAACTAGCTACATATGCATCGGTATCAACAAAAGGGGTGGTGAAGTTTGACTGCAGCAAGCCAGCTTTGACTCGGTGGCTATCCTAAACTACATTGCGCAAGTAACTCTTTTGAGGTGGCGCTGCGAGTCCACATATTCACCATATCAATACACCACCATGGATCCACTCCGTCTTCCTCACGAGAATGCCATCCATAGCACTCACGCTTATCTTGCGCATTTTAGAGTATCCACTTTCACTTGTCTATGAACCGTATGCAGCAACCCGAAGTCCTTTACGCGGACACGGCTATTGAATAGATGATGTTAACCCTGCAGGGTGTACTTCTTCACACACGCTCTCGCCACTTACCACCATGTACACGTCGTGTATCTCGGCAACCTTCAAGCGGAAGCCTGGCGAGGGAGTCGGTCACGACCTGACTAACCACACAAGTCTCTAGTCCAGGTTTATCGCTTATTCGGGTTCCATCCGCAAGGAGATCCGGCCGGGGTGTCGCTCACGACCCCAAACGATGTGTGCAGGGTTCCCAAGCCCACCTCGACGGGTGGTTCTACGCTTGGTACACCGTGCCATGGTGCCTAGTCTGTCCCAAGCCCACCTGTACCGGGTGCCACTTGGTGGACTACTAACACTACCTACAAACACCAGAAACTAGTTGCAACTCCTGGACAGAGATCATGTTGATTAATAAGTCGAGAGGGGTTGAGTTACCGGAACCCAATGTGTGGTAGTAACTGTTCATGGATCACAAACACAGAACTCAGTTCCTGAGGATGGCTGCAATGAGACAACCCACCATGTACTCCTACATGGCCTCTCACCGCTACCTTTACCAAATCGTGTTCACACACTTAGCTCTCAACAGTAGGACATGTTCACACACCTCCGATTCATCCCCGATGAATCAGGCCTGACACAACTCTAAGCAATAGCAGGCACGACAAACAAGCATGAATGAGTAGACACATCAGGGCTCAAACAACTCCTACTCATGCTAGTGGGTTTCATCTATTTACTGTGGCAATGACAGGTCATGCGAGAGGAAAGGGTTTAACTACCGCAGCATGTAACAGTTGAATCATTGTTGTCCTAATGCAGTAAAAGAGAGCAGGAGCGAGAGAGTGGGATTGTATCGAATGAACAAGGGGTTTTGCTTGCACGGCACTTCAAGATAATATAGTTCTTCATCGGTGTCATCGAACTCATCGTCGATGCGTCGCTCTCTTGAGAGGGACAAACACCGGCAACACAGAAGGAAACACCATCAATGCAATGCACAATATGATGCATGATCATTACATGGCAATATGTTGTGGTTTGAGCTAATGCAACTAGCAGCAGATTAAATGAAGTTGGTTTGAACCCTAGGTTCAAATTCAAACTCCACATATGGTTATTTAAATGCCATTCAATTGAAATGTCCTAAACAGCAACTTTAAGTTGTTCCAACATGCATGAAAATGGTACAGATGGATAGATTGGATTTTTCTGATCATTTTTCATATATAAATTATTTCAATCTGAGCTACGGTTGAATTTCTATAATTTTTTGAAGTTTGAATCATTTTCTGGAATTTCCTGATTAATTTAAATCCAGAAAATGAATAACTGCATCAGCGTGACGTCAGCGAGTCAACGGCCAGGTCCAGGTCAAACCTGACCAGTGGGACCCATATGTCAGTGTCATCAGGCTAAATAAGTTTAATTAACATCTAACTAAAAGTAGTAGGGGCCTGGTCCCACTTGTAAGGCCGGCGAGGTCAAAGGGTCAAACCCACAGTCATGGTCAAACCCGCGGCGACTCGACACCGGGCGAGGCCGAGCAAGCGGAGGGCTCGGGACTCGCCCTCCGGCGTCCATTTAGGCGGCAGAGACCATGGACGAGGAGCTGGAGCTCGTCTGCGTCGTTTGGAGCAAGCGGGAGGCTGCGGGGGTGCCGGAGCTCGCTGGAAACGAGCTCGAGGCGGTGGCCGGAGTTCGGCCAAGTGCGCGCACAGCGCTGCGGTGCACGGCAGGGGCTTCGGGCAGCGGCGTTGGCTTGCTTGAAGGCAGCTGAGCATGTTGACGTGCGCGGGCGTGAGCTACGGCAGCTAGCGCGACGGCGGCGACATGGACGGCGGCGAGGTGCTACGGCCGTGGTGGGGAACGGAAGCTACGGCGCGAGAACGGAGGAACGGAGAGAGGGGGACGGCATAGAAGCTCACGGCGGTTCGGACGAGGCGGTCGGCGAGCTCAGGGAGGGGCTGGTGACGACGTAAGGTCACCGGCGATCTCGGTGGCCGTGGGTCGAAGATGACGATGTTGACAGTGTTCCAGGGCGCTCCGGCTTGCGTGACTCGGCGGAGAGCTTCAGAACGAGGAGGCGGAGCTCCTGCGCGTGTCGGAGAGTCGAGGGGGAGGGGTGGCTACGGCAACAGTGGCACTCGGCCGTGAGAGAGAGAGCTAGGGAGAGGAGAGGAGAGGACTGGAGAGAGTGAGCGGGTCCGGGGGGCGCGTGGCGTCGTCGAACGCATGTCAGCGGAGGGACAGAGCGAGCGGGGAGGAGGAGGTGGAGCGCGGCGGGCGGTGCGGCAAGCGTCGAACCACGCGCCGTCTGAAGGAAATATGCCCTAGAGGCAATAATAAAGTTATTATTTATTTCCTTATATCATGATAAATGTTTATTATTCATGCTAGAATTGTATTAACCGGAAACATAATACATGTGTGAATATATAGACAAACAGTATGTCACTAGTATGCCTCTACTTGACTAGCTTGTTAATCAAAGATGGTTATGTTTCCTAACCATGAACAAGGAGTTGTTATTTGATTAACAAGGTCACATCATTAGTTGAATGATCTGATTGACATGACCCATTCCGTTAGCTTAACACTTGATCGTTTAGTTTGTTAATGCTTTCTTCATGACCCATACATGTTCCTGTAACTATGAGATTATGCAACTCCGTTTACGGAGGAACACTTTGGTACTACCAAGCGTCACAACGTGTCGGGTGATTATAAAGGAGTACTACAGGTGTCTCCAAAGGTACTTGTTGGGTTGGCGTATTTGAGATTAGGTTTTGTCACTCCGATTGTCGGAGAGGTATCTCTAGGCCTTCTCGGTAATACACATCACTTAAGCCTTGCAAGCATTACAACTAATGAGTTAGTTGTGAGATGATGTATTACGGAACGAGTAAAGAGACTTACGATAACGAGATTGAACTAGGTATTGGATACCGACGATCGAATCTCGGGTAAGTAACATACCGATGACAAAGGGAACAACGTATGTCGTTATGCGGTTTGACCGATAAAGATCTTCGTAGAATATGTAGAAACCAATATGGGCATCCAGGTTCCGCTATTGGTTATTGACCGAGAATGGTTCTAGGTCATGTCTACATAGTTCTCGAACCCGTAGGGTCCGCACGCTTAACGTTTCGATGACAGTTCATTATGAGTTTATAAGTATTGATGCACGAAGGTTGTTGAGTCCGGATGTGATCACGGACATGACGAGGAGTCTCGAAATGGTCGAGACATAAAGATTGATATATTGGAAGCCTATGTTTGGACTTGGAAGGGTTCCGTGAAAACAGGAAGTTCTGGAACACCGGGGTTACTGGAACCCCGGGGTATATGGGCCTTCATGGGCCACAAGGGAGAAGAGGAAGGGCCGGCCAGGTGGGCTGCGCCCGCTCCCCTCTAGTCCGAATAGGACAAGGAGAAGGGGCGCGCCTTCCCTCTCCCCTCCCAATCCTACTCCAACTAGGACAGGGGAGTCCTACTCCGGTGGGAGTAGGACTCCTCGGCGCGCCTCCCAAGGCTGGCCGCACCCCCTTGGCTCCTTTATATCTGAGGCAGGGGCACCCATGACACACAAGTTGATCTCGGATCTTTCCTTAGCCGTGTCGGTGCCCCTTCCACCATATTCCACTTGGTCATATCGTCGCGAGCTTAGGCGAAGCCTGCGCGGAGAAGTCATATCGTCATGGAGCTTAGGCGAAGCCCTGCGTCGGTGGAGCATCAACATCATCACCACGCCGTCGTCTTGTGGAACTCATCCCGACACTTTGCTGGATCGGTCCGGGATCGCCATCGAGCTGAGCGTGTGCAAAACTTCGGAGGTGCCGTGCGTTCGGTGCTTGGATCGGTCGGATCGTGAAGGCGTCGACTATATCAACAGCGTTGTTATAACGCTTCCGTTTTCGGTCTCGAGGGTGCGTGGGCGGACACTCTCCCTCTCGTTGCTATGCCATCACCATGGTCTTGCGTGATCGTGGGAAAATTTTTGAAATTACTCGTTCCCCAGCAAAGGCATCCGAGCCTGGTTTTATCGTTGATGTCATATGCACGAGTAGAACACAAGTGAGTTGTGGGCGATACAAGTTATACTACCTACCAGCATGTCATACTTTGGTTCAGCGGTATTGTGAGATGAAGCGGCCGGACCGACATTACGCGTGCGCTTCTGCGAGACTGGTTTCACCGCTCCGAGCACTCGTTGCTTAAAGGTGACCGCGGGTGTCTGTCTCTCTCACTTTAGTTGAACCGAGTGTGGCTCGCCCGGTCCTTGAGAAGGTTAAACGGAGTCTATTTGACGAAATATCGTTGTGGTTTTGATGTGTAGGTAAAACGGTTCTTGCTCAGCCCGTAGCAGCCACGTAAAACTTGCAACAACAAAGTAGAGGACGTCTAACTTGTTTTTGCAGGGCATGTTGTGATGTGATATGGTCAAGGCGTGATGCTATATTGTATGAGATGATCATGTTTTGTAACGAGTTATCGGCAATCGGGCAGGAGCCATATGGTTGTCGCTTTATTGTATGAAATGCAAGCGCCATGTAATTGCTTTACTTTATCACTAAGCGATGGCGATAGTCGTAGAAGCAATAGTTGGCGAGGCGACAACGATGCTACGATGGAGATCAAGGTGTCGCGCGGTGGCGATGGTGATCATGGCGGTGCTTGGCGATGGAGATCACAAGCACAAGATGATGATGACCATATCATATCACTTATATTGATTGCATGTGATGTTTATCCTTTATGCATCTTATCTTGCTTTGTTTGACGGTAGCATTATAAGATGATCTCTCACCAAAATTATCAAGAAGTGTTCTCCCGAGTATGCACCGTTGCGAAAGTTCTTCGTCTTTGAGGCACCACGTGATGATCGGGTGTGATAGGCTCTACGTTCAAATACAACGGGTGCAAAACAGTTGCGCACGCGAATACTCAAGTTAAACTTGACGAGCCTAGCATATAACAGATATGGCCTCGGAACACGAGAGACCGAAAGGTCGGCGTGAATCATATAGTAGATATGATCAACATAGTGATGTTCACCATTGAAACTACTCCATCTCACGTGATGATCGGACATGGTTTAGTTGATTTGGATCACGTAATCACTTAGATGACTAGAGATGTGTCTGTCTAAGTGGGAGGTTTTAATATGATTAATTAAACTTAAATTTATCATGAACTTAGTACCGATAGTATTTTGCTTGTCTATGTTTCTTTGTAGATTGATGGCTCGTCTTTGTTGTTCCGTTGAATTTTAATGCGTTCCTTGAGAAAGCAAAGTTGAAAGATGATGGTAGCAATTACACGGACTGGGTCCGTAACGAGGATTATCCTCATTGCTGCACGTAAAATTACGCCTGGAAGCACCGCTGGGTGACAACTGCTGCAGATCTTGAGCGAAGTTATGAGCGTCGGCAAAGCAAAGCTGATGACTACTCAATAGTTCAGTGTGCCATGCTTTACGGCTTAGAACCGGGTCTTCAACGGCGTTTTGAGCGTCATGGAGCATATGAGATGTTCCAGGAGTTGAAGTTAATATTTCAAGCAAATGCCCGGATTGAGAGATATGAAGTCTCCAATAAGTTCTATAGCTGCAAGATGGAGGAGAATAGTTACATCGGTGAGCACATACTCAAAATGTCCGGGTATAACAATCACTTAATTCAGCTGGGAGTTAATCTTCCGGATGATAGTGTCATTGATGAATTCTCCAATCACGCCACCAAGCTACAAGAGCTTCGTGATGAACTATAATATGCAAGGGATGACTAAGACAATTCTGAGCTCTTCGCAATGCTAAAAGCAGCGGAGGTAGAAATCAAGAAAGAGCATCAAGTGTTGATGGTCAACAAGACCACTAGTTTCAAGAAAAGGGCAAAGGGAAGAAGAAGGAAACTTCAAAAGAACAGCAAGCAAGTTGCTGCTCAGAGAAGAAACCCAAGTCTGGACCTAAGCCTGAAACCGAGTGTTTTCTTGCGCAAACAAACTGGACCTTTGGGCGGAACTGCCCCAAGTATTTGGCGGATAAGAAGGATGGCAAGGTGATCAAAGGTATATGTGATATACATGTTATTGATGTGTACCTTACTAATACTCATGATAGTACACAGGTATTTGATCTTGGTTACATTGCTAATATTTGCAACTCAAAGCAGGAACTACGGATTAGCGAAGATTGGCTAAGGACGAGGTGACGATCGCGTTGGAAATGGTTCCAAAGTCGATGTGATCGCGATCGGCACGCTACCTCTACATCTACCTTCGGGATTAGTTTTAGACCTAAATAATTGTTATTTGGTGCCGCGTTGAGCATGAACATTATATCTGGATCTTGTTTAATGCGAGGCGGTTATTCATTTAAATCGAGAGAATAATGGTTGTTCTATTTATATGAGTAATATCTTTTATGGTCATGCACCCTTGAAGAATGGTCTATTCTTGTTGAATCTCGACAGTAGTGATACACATATTCATAATGTTGAAGCCAAAAGATGCAGAGTTGATAATGATAGTGCAACTTATTTGTGGCACTTGCCGTTTAGGTCATATCGATTGTAAAAGCATGAAGAAACTCCATCTTGATGGGCTTCGGAATCACTTGATTATGAATCACTTGGTACTTATGAACCGTGCCTCATGGGCAAGATGACCAAAACGCCGTTCTCGGAACTATGGGCGAGCAACTGATTTGTTGGAAATCATACATACTAATGTTTGTGGTCCAATGAATGTTGAGGCCTTGGCGGGTATCGTTATTTTCTCACCTTCACAGATGATTTGAGCAGATATGGGTATATCTACTTAATGAAACACAAATCTGAAACATTTGAAAAGTTCAAAGAATTTCAGAGTGAAGTGGAAAATCATCGTAACAAGAAAATAAAGTTTCTACGATCTGATCGTGGAGGAGAATATTTGAGTTCTGAGTTTGGTTTACATTTGAAACAATGTGGAATAGTTTAACTCACGCCACCCGGAACACCACGGAGAAATGGTGTGTCCGAGCGTCGTGTCGTACTTTACTAGATATGGTGCGATCTATGATGTCTATTTCCGATTTACCGCTATCGTTTTGGGGTTATGCTTTAGAGGCGGCCGCATTCACGTTAAATAGGACACCGTCAAAATCCGTTGAGACGACGCCTTATGAACTGTGGTTTGGCAAGAAACCAAAGTTGTCGTTTCTTAAAGTTTGGGGCTGCGATGCTTATGTAAAGAAACTTCAACCAGATAAGCTCGAACCCAAATCGGAAAAATGTGTCTTCATAGGATACCCAAAGGAGATCTGTTGGGTACACCTTCTATCACAGATCTGAAGGCAAGATTTTCGTTGCTAAATTCGGATCCTTTCTAGAAAGGAGTTTCTCTCGAAAGAAGTGAGTGGGAGGAAAGTAGAACTTGATGAGATAATCAGATCTGCTCCCTTATTGGAAAGTAGTTCATCACAAGAAATGGTTCTGTGACAACTACACCAATTAGTGAAGAAACTAATGATGATGATCATGAAGCTTGAGATCAAGTTACTCTTGAACCTCGTGGGTCAACCAGAGTAAAATCGCACAGAGTGGTACGGTAATCCTATTCGGAAGTCATGTTACTTGACCATGGCGAACCTACAAACTATGAAGAAGCGATGGTGAGCCCAGATTCATAAAATGGCTGGAAGCCATGAAATCTGAGATGGGATCCATGTATGAGAACAAAGTATGGACTTTGGTTGACTTGCCCGATGATCGGCAAGCCATTGAAAATAAATGGATCTTTAAGAGGAAGACCGCGCTGATGGTAATATAACTGTCTACAAAGCTCGACTTGTTGCGAAAGGTTTTCGACAAGTTCAAGGGGTTGACTACGATGAGACTTTCTCACCGTGGCGATGCTTAAGTCTGTCCGAATCATGTTAGCAATTGCCGCATTTTATGATTATGAAATTTGGCAAATGGATGTAAAACTGCATTCTTGAATGGATTTCTAGAAGAAGAGTTGTATATGATGCAACCAGAAGGTTTTGTCGATCCAAAGGGTACTAACAAAGTATGCAAGCTCCAACGATCAATTTATGGTGCAGTGCAAGCCTCTCGGAGTTGGAATAAGCGCTTTGATAGTGTGATCAAAGCATATGGGTTTATCTGCACTTTTGGAGAAGCTTTGTATTTACAAGAAAGTGAGTGGGAGCTCAGTAGCATTTCTAATATTATATGTGGACGACATATTATTAATTGGAAATGATATAGAATTTCTGGATAGCATAAAGGATACTTGAATAAAAGTTTTCAATGAAAGACCTCGGTGAAGCTGCTTACATATTGGGCATCAAGATCTATAGAGATAGATCAAGGCGCTTGATTGGACTTTCACAAAGCACATACCTTGATAAAGTTTTGAAAAAGTTCAAAATGGATCGAGCAAAGAAAGGTTTTTACCATTACAAGGTGTAAGATTGAGTCGGACTCAATGCCCGACCACAATGAAGATAGAGAAAATGAAAGATGTTCCTATGCTTCAGCCATAGGCTCTATCATGTATGCAATGCTGTGTACCAGACCGACGTATGCTTAGCGATAAGCTTGGCAGGAAGGTACCAAAGTAATCCAGAGTGGATCATTTGGACAGCGGTCAAGAACATCTGAAATACGAAAAGGACTAAGGATATGTTTCTCGTATATGGAGGTGACAAAGAGCTAGTCGTAAATGGTTACGTCGATGCAAGCTTTGACACCGATCCGGACGATTCTAAATCGCAAACCGGATCGTGTTTTTATTAAGCGGTGGAGCTGTCGGTTGGTGCAGCTCTAAACAAAGCGTCGTGGCGGGATCTACATGTGAAGCGGAGTACATAGCTGCTTGAAGCAGCAAATGAAGGAGTCTGGATGAAAGAGTTCATTTCCGATCTAGGTGTCATACCTAGTGCATCGGGACCGATGAAGATCTTCTGTGACAATCTTGGTGCAATTGCCTTGGCAAAGGAATCCAGATTTCACAAGAGGACCAAGCATATCAAGAGACGCTTCAATTCCATTCGGGACCAAGTCCAAGTGGGAGACATAGAGATTTGCAAAATACATACGGATCTGAATGTAGCAGACCCGTTGACTAAGCCTCTTCCACGAGCAAAACATGATCAGCACCAAGACTCCATGGGTGTGAGGATCATTACTTTGTAATCTAGATTATTGACTCTAGTGCAAGTGGGAGACTGAAGGAAATATGCCCTAGAGGCAATAATAAAGTTATTATTTATTTCCTTATATCATGATAAATGTTTATTATTCATGCTAGAATTGTATTAACCGGAAACATAATACATGTGTGAATATATAGACAAACAGTATGTCACTAGTATGCCTCTACTTGACTAGCTTGTTAATCAAAGATGGTTATGTTTCCTAACCATGAACAAGGAGTTGTTATTTGATTAACAAGGTCACATCATTAGTTGAATGATCTGATTGACATGACCCATTCCGTTAGCTTAACACTTGATCGTTTAGTATGTTAATGCTTTCTTCATGACCCATACATGTTCCTGTAACTATGAGATTATGCAACTCCGTTTACGGAGGAACACTTTGGTACTACCAAGCGTCATAACGTAATCGGGTGATTATAAAGGAGTACTACAGGTGTCTCCAAAGGTACTTGTTGGGTTGGCGTATTTGAGATTAGGTTTTGTCACTCCGATTGTCGGAGAGGTATCTCTAGGCCTTCTCGGTAATACACATCACTTAAGCCTTGCAAGCATTACAACTAATGAGTTAGTTGTGAGATGATGTATTACGGAACGAGTAAAGAGACTTACGATAACGAGATTGAACTAGGTATTGGATACCGACGATCGAATCTCGGGTAAGTAACATACCGATGACAAAGGGAACAACGATGTCGTTATGCGGTTTGACCGATAAAGATCTTCGTAGAATATGTAGGAACCAATATGGGCATCCATGTTCCGCTATTGGTTATTGACCGAGAATGGTTCTAGGTCATGTCTACATAGTTCTCGAACCCGTAGGGTCCGCACGCTTAACGTTTGATGGCGAGTTCATTATGAGTTTATAAGTATTGATGCACGAAGGTTGTTGAGTCCGGATGTGATCACGGACATGACGAGGAGTCTCGAAATGGTCGAGACATAAAGATTGATATATTGGAAGCCTATGTTTGGACTTGGAAGGGTTCCGAGTGAAAGCAGGAAGTTATTCTGGAACACCGGGGTTACGGAACCCCGGGGGTATATGGGCCTTCATGGGCCACAAGGGAGAAGAGGAAGGGCCGGCCAGGTGGGCTGCACCCCCTCCCCTCTAGTCCGAATAGGACAAGGAGAAGGGGCGGCGCCCTTCCCTCTTCCCTCCCAATCCTACTCCAACTAGGACAGGGGGAGTCCTACTCCGGTGGGAGTAGGACTCCTCAGCAGCGCCTCCCAAGGCTGGCCGCACCCCTTGGCTCCTTTATATCTGAGGCAGGGGCACCCCATGACACACAAGTTGATCTCGGATCTTTCCTTAGCCGTGTGCGGTGCCCCTTCCACCATATTCCACTTGGTCATATCGTCGCGGAGCTTAAGGCGAAGCCTGCGCGGAGAAGTCATATCGTCGCGGAGCTTAAGGCGAAGCCCTGCGTCGGTGGAGCATCAACATCGTCCTGCCACGCCGTCGTCTTGTGGAACTCATCCCGACACTTTGCTGGATCGGTCAGGGATCGTCATCGAGCTGAGCGTGTGCGAGAACTTCGGAGGTGCCGTCGTTCGGTGCTTGGATCGGTCGGATCGTGAAGGCGTATGACTACATCAACAGCGTTGTTATAACGCGCTTCGCTTTCGGTCTCACGAGTGCGTGGGCGGACACTCTCCCCTCTCGTTGCTATGCCATCACCATGGTCTTGCGTGATCGTAGGAAAATTTTTGAAATTACTACGTTCCCCAACACCGTCCTCCTGGC
Organism: Aegilops longissima; assembly: GCA_021605205.1. Taxonomy (NCBI): domain Eukaryota; kingdom Viridiplantae; phylum Streptophyta; class Magnoliopsida; order Poales; family Poaceae; genus Aegilops; species Aegilops longissima. The sequence goes on along the minus strand of JAHIAM010001926.1, from coordinate 1,568,484 downwards.
GGGAGGAAGACGATAGGGGAGGGGGACAAGTGGGCTGGGCTGGCCAATTTGGGACGGCCAAAGCCGAGCCGCCTGATCTTCAGGCCAAGACAGGAGCTGGCCGCAGGTAAGTCGGCCCAGGTAAGCTTTTTCCTTTTTTTGTTTAACTTTTCTATTTTCTGACATTTGTGTTTGGCTTTAAAAATGCCATAGAATTTCCAAAAATCATGCAATTGACTGTGGCCACTGTTTGGAATATTTCCAACAGTAAACATTTCAGTTTGTGATTACTTGGGCATTTAATATATTTTATAGAATTTAAATGCCCAAATGCAAATACTATATGATTTAATTCAAAAATCCAAAAATGACCTAAGAATATATTCATCATTTTTGGCAGAGGTTTCCACCTTAACCAGAAATCATGAACTTTTCTTAGGGACTTTTTTGGGTTTATTGAACAAGATTTTAATCCACCCTAGTTGAGTTGATTTAATGCTAGGGTTTGAACATCCCCATTTCAAGTTAAATAAAATTTAAACATGATGCACACATGAAGCTAGCCTAGTGCAAAGGCAGAAGCTAGGGATGTGACAACGCACCCCCACTAAACAAGAATCTCGTCCCGAGATTCAAGACGTGAGGTAAGAGGACAGAGGCGACACAAAGCTAGCACAATCTTCACGATCCAATTCTCTTCTCGAAGATGTTGAATCATTGCTTCAAATTGATCTTGACGTCCTTGCTTTCGATATTTCATCCAACTACGATGACGGAAGAGAGGAAACTCTATAGAATTCGATCTTCACAAGGATCAACCGATACACGATCAACTCATGGAATGAGAAGTTGGGGCATCTCTTGAGTTGAAACACGAAACACACTTCGAGTGGGATGGAGGAACATATGACGAAGGTTTAATTTGGTAAGCACAATTCCACGCTTAAAAGGATGGTGGATGTGTTTCAAAGTAGCGAGGAGCTAAATTGCCATGATTCCATAACGAGACGCCTTGGGAAAGGTGACTCATAGAATTATTCCCTTAAGTGGCAAAAAGAATTTCTTTTGATACAAAGATCATTGGAACTCTTCATACCAGCCTGAGGAAATTCACAGTTGATCGTTTAAACGAATTCAAAAGAATGGCATACTCAGACCAGAATGGATGATGTGGACTACCTTGTTGAAGACAACGCAATGGATGATTTTGCTTATCATCGGAAATGGATGGGACCCATGGTAAGTCCACTTTTGAAGATGATCTTGGACAGCAACTGCTGAGAAGGCCAGCCCATGGGAAATTGGCACAATGGCAGTGCAAGCTGGGAACAAAATGCAATTGTTGGGAATGTTCCAACCATCATATCTACCCGAGATTCAGATCCGATTGGTGATAGGATACTTCAGACTCAGCATGTCTGAAAAGAAAGTTTGCAACACAATCGACGAGATGACGTTGCAAGATTCTCGGGAAATGAACTACGGTAGTAAGCTCCAAAACATGAGCTGGTTCTGCTACACACATGTGAACAAGATGTCCCAGACAAGCACGATCACATGGTAGTCTTGCAATAAAACACTACTGAGTTCTATTTGGGAACCATCATTGAGATAATGAAGTCTTGTGCATATCCGTCCGGGCCCTTCAGGATTAGCGCCTGAACTTCTTTTCTTTGAACAAATCAATCAGTGGCTTGGTGTGCTAGGGATACATATGGAATGAAGGTTGTGAGCCTGTCAAACCATAGCATACTTCGCACATGCATGGCTAACTTGGGATGGTACCGGGGAAAAAACAATATTTCTCGAACTCACGGCGGCAACTTGCTCCAAATGCACGTGAATCAGAGAAAGTCACTTCTTTCATCCAACATATTCTTCATGAATGGGACATGAAGATAATGCTTATAAAAGTTTCCAACACTAGGTTGATGTTCAATATGAGTCATGGGGGAGACAAACAGCTGCTGATGGGCTCAACAGTAACTCATCGGAATTTCCATATCACTGGACTTCCGCCATCATGTGAACACGGTGATACTATTGGTCAGACCAAAAGATGTAATGGTGTATGCTCGAGGGATCAACCACGAGTAAGACAACATTACGAATATCGTTGGTTTTAACTTGATTTGACGATAGCCCACACTCAAATCAAGGTTTGGACAAGATAATAGATTCAACAACTGATCAGGGGGATTAGTCGATGAAGATATCATCTTTCTTCAACACACACACACTCACACTCGAGGATATCCCTTAGTGATGAACTTAGTCGGACAAGCTTCCATCTTCCAACTCTCCAAGTTGTTGTTTAGCTTAACCAACTATCTCGGGGTATCCAACACAGAATCTTGGAGAATGGGTGGTTTGGAAGAAAACCAACATGATCACGAACTCAACATAGCGGTCAGGTGGAACCTGGTCATACTTCCGAGAAGATATTCGGAACATCACGAACCACCGATATGTTACTAAGCTAGAGAACAATCTTGCTTCTCAGGGCAAGACGATGTAACCAAACAAGAGAGAGATTGATGCAATCCTAACTCTTGATCGAAGGGTGCACCAGGAAAAATTACTAGGTAGCACGATCAGTCTTAGAATGATAATTCAATAATCAGCACACTAAGAATGAGGTTATTGTCCATTTAACTACCAAGCAACAGAGTTGCTAGGGAAACGGAGTTGCTAGGAGTATAGATTTCACACATCACGATTCACTTGTCGGCATTCCGGTTGCGACAACACGGAACCGAGGAATGAGTAATGATGGCGAGAAGTATCACTACGTCAAGAATTCACAAGAGCCAGTGCAATTCTCATGAAAATCCTGACATAAAGACGGTAATACTTCAGGGTAGAACAGAATCAAAAGCTGGGTTGGCATTTTGATCTGCGGAGCACAACTATTTTGACCCAATCCTGGATATGGATGAGATACTGGAGTTTGTTTCTCCTAGTCATTCCCGAATAGAATGGCTTGACGGGCCACAAGAGTAGTGGCACCGATGAACACGAATGCATAACTACTCCTGACTATCAATCGATAGACGAGGGCCAGAAAACAAATAAAGAGGGACAACTCAAAGGAACACATGTTTTTCTGAGTTGTGGATGCATGGATTAGTATGCCGAACAAATTCAGCATATTTCTTCCGGATAACCCATGCAGAAAGGTTGAACTGGCAGAGTCACAAAATAGAATGGAGAACCCATCGAGAGCACTTTTGTCGTGATCTCTTGGTTCAGGGAACTTCTGCCAAGAATGGTTCATGGTATTTAGAGGAATGATGTACCACGGACCTCGAAGACTATCGCAAAGGTTACTAATAACCTAAAGGAACGAGCAAACACTATCAACATGAGGTAGGTGGGGTGAATCTCGGGTCAAGAACCCTGGAGTAGAATACCTACTACTAAATGGCATCACGGGATGCTTTCGAGAATGACGGCCAGAATCATCACACTGGGAACACAAAACATGGTTCGATTACTAGGTGACACTCTAAGACATCTAGGGTCATAATAATAATTCCAACATATATGTCGAGGCAATAGAATACCTCAAATCAACAATTAGTGTGATTAACCTGGCCTAGAGGAACATCGAAACCAGAGGGAAAGGATTTTGCAAATGCATCAGATTGTTTGGAAACCTGGGACGACTCGGACAGCATAACGGCTATAATTGCTCAGAAAAAGATTTGAGACATCCTGCAAAAATGGTGGCATAACCACTCAGAAGCACAAAATCAAGGTTCCGAGACCAACTATGAACACACGGAAGTAGAAGAAACTGAACTGGGCTTAAAACCAACAATCTTAAAAGTCTATGGATTAGTAACACGTCATCCTGATAGATAGATGAGAAGCCTAGTTCTTAAACCCCGTAGAAGAGAAGAGGATGACTCAGATCAGAAGGCGTAAGATAAAGGAGTAAAATTAGCCTTACGTTCCCTTCCACAATCAATTCCCTTACATAACTAAAGCATTTCTAGACACAACTTCGACCGGTTTGGCTTGGTAAACCTACAGGCAGTCAGGCTCTGATACCAAAGCTGTCAGGACCCCGACTCAATGCCACACCGATCTAGCATGTAACACCTCATATCACTTTGCGGCCTCACGCACGGTATTCCCAGGGGTGTCGCCTTACCATGGCCCGGGACCGTTTGCGCCTTTTGGCTCACGTATATGATAGTGTCGCTAGCATCCATATGATAGAGAATCCGGGCCGACATGACTAGTCGTGAACCCAAAGTGGCACTAACTTATAGGGACAGGCATACATGAATATACATCGAGCATGTCGGTCAGCAGCGAGTGAATACGGGCTATAGCACTGGGCTAACAGGACTCCGGGAACCCGGGCTGTAGCAGGCTAGGCAGGACTCCGGATGTCACTGCGTGACATTTCCCGAAGACGACACGGAACGAAGTGAATCACATGCCGGCCACCAAGTGTTAGGAGCAATAGTGTTGGGCTAGCAGGACTCCGGTGAACCGGGCTGTAGCGGACTACTATGGCTCATGGAACCACAAGACTACATTTCCCCATAAGAGAGGCTACCGAGGATAAACAACTAGGTTGTCGGATCCCACACATACCAAGCATTTCAATCATACACACAATATGCTCGATATGTGTAAATACAACATGGCATCACAACATAACTCTACGACTCAAGTATTTATTCATTAGGCTCCGAGGAGCAAGATATTACAAACATGGGTCTCATGACCCAACATTGAAAGCATACAAGTCAAAGCACACGCGAAGCTTAACATGTCCGAGTACGAGGCATCTACAAATGAAAAAGGTGAGAAGCGACTATCTACCAGATCCTGCCGAGGGCACAAGATCGTAGCTGAGGTAACAAGCTAAACGTCGAAGTCCACGCAGAACTACTAGCGAGACGGAAGTCTCTCTGCAAAAACATAAATTAAGCAAATGTGAGTACAAATGTACCCAGCAAGACTTACATCAGAACTAGCTACATATGCATCGGTATCAACAAAGGGGGTGGTGGAGTTTGACTGCAGCAAGCCAGCTTTGACTCGGTGGCTATCCTAAACTACGACTGCAAGTAACTATTTTGAGGTGGCGCACACGAGTCCACATATTCACCATATCAAAACACCACTATGGATCCGCTCCCATCTTCCTACGAGAATGCCATCCATAGCACTCACACTTATCTTGCGCATTTTAGAGTATCCACTTTCACTTGTCTATGAACTGTACAGGCAATCCAGAAGTCCTTTACCGCGGACATGGCTATTCAATAGATGATGTTAACCTGCGGGGTGTACTTCTTCACACGCGCCTCGCCACTTACCACCATGTACACGTCGTGTATCTCGGCAACCTTCAAGCGGAAGCTTTGGCGAGGGAGTCGGCCACGACCGACTAACCACACAAGTCTCTAGTCCAGGTTTATCGCCTATTCGGGTTCCATCCGCAAGGAGATCCGGCGGGTGTCGCTCACGGCCCAAAGCGATGTGTGCAGGGTTCCCAAGCCCACCTCGACGGGTGGTTCTACGCTTGGTACACCGTGCCACGGTGCCTAGTCTGTCCCAAGCCCACCTGTGCCGAGTGCCACTTGGTAGACTACTAACACTACCTACAAACACGAAACTAGTTGCAACTCTGGACAGAGATCATGTTGATTAATAAGTCGAGAGGGTCGAGTTACGGAACCCAATGTGTGGTAGTAACTGTTCATGGATCACAAACAAAGAACTCAGTTCACGAGGGCGGCTGCAATGAGACAACCCACCATGTACTCCTACATGGCCTCTCACCGCTACCTTTACCAAATCGTGTTCACACACTTAGCTCCCAACAGTAGGACATGTTCACACACCTCCGATTCATCCCGATGAATTAGACCTGCACAACTCTAAGCAATAGCAGCACGACAAACAAGCATGAATGAGTAGGCACATCGGGCTCAAACAACTCCTACTCATGCTAGTGGGTTTCATCTATTCTTGTGTGGCAATGACAGGTCATGCAGAGGAAAAGGGTTCAACTACCGCAGCATGTAACAGTTGAATCGTTGTTGTCCTAATGCAGTAAAAGAGAGCAGGAGCGAGAGAGTGGGATTGTATCGGCATGAACAAGGGGGTTTTGCTTGCCTGGCACTTCTGAAGATAATATAGTTCTTCATCGGTGTCATCGAACTCATCGTCGGTACGTCGTCTACTGAGAGGGGACAAACACCGGCAACACAGAAGGAAACACCATCAATGCAATGCACAATATGATGCATGATCATGACATGGGAATATGCTGTGGTTTGAGCTAATGCAACTAGCAGCAGATTAAATGAAGTTGGTTTGAACCCTAGGTTCAAATTCAAACTCCACATATGGTTATTTAAATGCCATTCAATTGAAATGTCCTAAACAGCAACTTTAAGTTCTTCCAACATGCATGAAAATGGTACATATGGATAGATTGGATTTTTTTGATCATTTTTCACATATAAATTATTTCAATCTGAGCTACGGTTGAATTTCTACGTTTTTTGAAGTTTGAATCATTTTCTGGAATTTCCTGATTAATTTAAATCCAGAAAATGAATAACTGCGTCAGCGTGACGTCAGCGAGTCAACGGCCAGGTCCAGGTCAAACCTGACCAGTGGGACCCATATGTCAGTGTCATCAGGCTAAATAAGTTCAATTAACATCTAACTAAAATTAGCAAGGGCCTGGTCCCACTTGTTAGGCCGGCGAGGTCAAAGGGTCAAACCCACGTCAGCAGGTCAAACCTGCAGCGACTCGGCCGGGCGAGGCTGACACTGGCGGGGGCTCGAGACTCGCCCTCCGGCGTCCATTTAGGCGGCGGAGACCACGGACGAGGAGCTGGAGCTCGTCCGCGTCGTTTGGAGCAAGCGGGAGGCTGCGGTGCGGAGCTCGCCGGAACGAGCTCGAGGCGGTGAACGGAGTTCGGCCAAGTCGCGCGCCAAGCTTTGCGTGTGCACGGCAGGGGCTTCGGGCAGCGGCGTTGGCTTGCTGGGAGGCAGCTGAGCATGTTGACGTGCGCGGGCGTGAGCTACGGCAGCTAGCGCGACGGCGGCGAGGTGCTACGGCCGTGGTGGGGAACGGGAGATACGGCGCGAGAACGGAGGAACAGAGAGAGGGGGACGGCGTAGAAGCTCACGGCGGTTTGGACGAGGCGGTCGGCGAGCTCGGGGAGGGGTTGGTGACGACGTAAGGTCGCTGGCGATCTCGGTGGCCGTGGGTCGAAGATGACGATGTTGACGGCGTTCCAGGGCGCTCCGGCTTGCGTGGCTCGGCGGAGATCTTCAGAATGAGGAGGCGGAGCTCCTGTGCGTGTCGGAGAGGCGAGGGGGAGGGGTGGCTACGGCAACGGTGGCCGGTGGCCACGGTGGCGCTCGGCCGTGAGAGTGAGAGAGCTAGGGAGAGGAGAGGAGAGGAGAGGACTGGGGAGAGTGAGCGGGTCCGGGGGTGCGTGGCGTCGTCCAGACGCATCGGCGGAGGGACAGGCAGGCAGGGAGGGAGGAGGTGGCACGGCGCGGCGGTGCGCGCGTCGAGCACGCGCCCGTCCTCCTGGCGGGAGGAAGACGACAGGGGAGGGGGGACAAGTGGGCTGGGCTGGCCAGCTGGGCCGGCCAGGCCGCGCAGTGCTGGGCCAGCATAGGAGCTGGCCGCAGGTAAGTCGGCCCCGGTAAGCTTTTTCCTTTTTTTTTTACTTTTCTATTTTCTGACATTTGTGTTTGGCTTTAAAAATGCCATAGAATTTCCAAAAATCATGCAATCGATGTGGCCCTTGTTTGGAATATTTCCAACGATAAACATTTCAGTTGTGATTACTTGGGCATTTAATATATTTTATAGAATTTAAATGCCCAAATGCAAATACTATATGATTTAATTCAAAAATCCAAAAATGACCTAAGAATATATTCATCATTTTTGGCAGAGGTTTCCACCTTAACCAGAAATCATGAACTTTTCTTAGGGACTTTTTTGGGTTTATTGAAAAAGATTTTAATCCACCCTAGTTGAGTTGATTTAATGCTAGGGTTTGAACATCCCCATTTCATGTTAAATAAAATTTAAACATGATGCACACATGAAGCTAGCCTAGTGCAAAGGCAGAATCTAGGGATGTGACAAAAAAGGCAATAAAAATTGCTTCTAAATGTGTGAGATCATTTAGTGTAAGAGAAAATTGAGCGTTGCACGAACTTGTGATGGTAAAGAATAAAAGCGACAGACTGCATAATAAAGGTCGCTATCACAAGGGGCAATGCAATGTGACGTTCTTTTGCACTAAGGGGTTGAGCATACAAACAAATAAGCGCATGGAAACCTCTGCTTCCCTCTGCGAAGGGCCTATCTTTTACTTTTCTGTATTTACTTTTATGCAAATAGTCAAAGTTTCTTCTCTCTATTCCTTTTTATTTTTCTCCTTTGGCAAGCATCATGAGGTGAGGAAAGATCTAGGCACATATGTCCAGTTGAATATGGGTGACATGAGTTATTATTGTTGACATCACCCTTGAGGTGAATACGTTGGGAGACAAAACTATAAGCCCCTATCTTTCTATGTGTCCGGTTGAAACGTTTTGCTCATGTGTATGCGGTGAGTGTTAGCAATCATAGAATACTATATGATGGTTGAGTATGTGGACTTGCCTAAAGTCTCCGATACATGACCCTTCCTGAAAAGATGATGAATTGTAGTTGCAGAGTTGACCGAGAACGCAGTTTGTTGGTTTCTAATAGAGTTTATGCTTTATACTTTGATTGTGTGATGAACTGTTACTTATTCATGAGAATTTTATGATAAAAGTCTTATGCTTAAATTTGTTGTTGTTATAATATTCTACATGATGCTTCTATGTCCATATTTTGTTTTTATCGACACCTCTCTCTCAAAGCATGTGGACATGTTTTTCGATTTCGGTTTTCACTTGAGGACAAGCGAGGTCCTTGGGGGAGTTGATACGTCCATTTTGCATCATGTTTTCTTACTGTTATTTATGATGTTTTTATCCATAATAATGCTTTTTGGAGTAATTCTAATGTCTTCTCTCTCATAATTTGCAAGGTACACACAAAGAGGGAGAATTCCAGTAGTTGGAAATCTGGGCCTGAAAAAGCTACGTCAGGTTACCTATTCTGCACAACTCCAAACAAGCTGAAACTTCACGGAGATTTCTTATGGAATATTTGTAGAAATTGGAGCAAATAACTACCGGAGGGGGCCCACCAGGTCGGCACAACCCACATGGGCGCGCCAGGGAGCCCAGGCGCCTCGGTGGGTTGTGCCCACCCAGGCCCACCTCTGGTGCCCATCTTCTGGTATATAGGTCATTTTGACCTAGAAAAAAAATAAGGAGAGGACTTTCGGGACTAAGCGTCGCTGTCTCGAGGCGGAACTTGGGCAGGAGCACTTTTGCCCTCCGTGGAGCGATTCTGCCGAGGGAACTTCCCTCCCAGAGGGGCAAATCATCGCCATCATCATCACCAACAACTCTCCCATCTTGGGGAGGGAAATCTCCATCAACATCTTCAACAACACCATCTCATCTCAAACCCTAGTTCATCTCTTGTGTTCAATCTTGTTACCGGAACTATAGATTGGTGCTTGTGGGTGACTAGTAGTGTTGATTACATCTTGTAGTTGATTACTATATGGTCTTTTTGGTGGAAGATTATATGTTCAGATCCAATATGCTATTTAATAACCCTCTGATCATGAGCATGATTATCATTTCTGAGTAGTTACACTTGTTCTTGAGGTCGGGAGAAATCATGTTGCAAGTAATCATGTGAATTTGATATGTGTTTGATATTTTGATAGTATGCATGTTGTGATTCCCTTAATGGTGTCATGTGAACGTCGACTACATGACACTTCACCATATTACTCCCTCCGTTCCGAAATAATTGTCGTTGGGAGTTCCTTTCCGACCAGGTGAAAACGCACAAAAGTACAGAAATACCCCTGGTTTGAAAACAGATCGTCTTCCTCCTCCATCCACGAGGCAAGACCCCACTCCAAAGGCCTCCTCCATCCTCCGTCGGGCTCCTCCAGGCCAGCGCCCCTCCGTCCGGGCTCCTCCAGGCCAGCGCTCCTCTTTGCCCCTCCGCCAGCTCCTCCAGCCAGCACTCCTCTTTGCCCCTCCGCCAGCCCCTCGTCGCCCAGCTTCTCCGCCGGGCTCCTCCAGGCCAGCGCTCACCTCCTGCCCGCGACCACGGCGGCGCTCAACTCCTCCTCCGCCCCCACCTCCACGGCTATGGCGAGCCACCAGCGAACTCCCCGCTCTCTGCTCATCTTTGTGGTAGGCATCCTGCAAAATTGTTCATGTTACTTTTCAATCAAGAAATCAGGAATACTAGCAATATATCGATATCAAGATCATGATCTGCTAGTTTTGGAAACGTTCACTCGAAATCAGTCAATCAGGATATCAAAATGTTTTGGTAATGGAGTAGTGTGCACATGTACATTGTCGCTAGGTGTGGGTACAAAATTACGGTATCTTGGCGTCCCCACCAATGAATTGCAGTTGAGAAAATTCAGCGGGGCACAATTTCAAAACAGTAAGACCAGTCACAAAGCAGAAAGTCTTGGTTTGAAAATGGTAGCTAGGTCACCTTACCAGCTTCTCTTTCTTTCATTCATTTCCATCACCATCACCTTGGCTTGAGTTAAGCTTTCTTTCACCTTGCCAAAGGAATTCAGTTAGGAGTAAGAATCAAATTTGCAAATGATGTCTTGAAAAGGGTGTTGTTTCTTGACAAGAAAAGGCAGAATTGATGTCTTGAAAAGGGTGTTGTTTCTTGACAAGAAAAGGTAGAATTGATGTCTTGAAAAGGGTGTTGTTTCGAAACAATTGTCATATTATGAGTTCACCTAAGGAAATTAAGCTGTTTTACGAAAGTTCAAATAAGGTGCACAAAGCCTTAAGGTTCAAATAAGATGACCATGACGAAAAGTAATATTGACATGGAGTAAACATTAGCACTAATTGAAATGAGTAAACACTAGCAATATTAACAGAATTAAACACTAGCAATATTAATAGGAGTAAAGAAATATTAGTACAAGTGCCATACTACGCAAGTGCTAAATCTGATTTGGTCTTTTGCAAGCTTTTACTCCTACACTACTCCTAATTAAATGAAGAAGATCCTTAACTAATGTAAGAGAAGAGAAAAGGAGTGAGAAGCAAGAATTTAGTTAATTTTAATTAACTGGAAAAGGATTTAGTTAATTTTACTCCTACACTAAATCTGGAATACTCCTCTGAGATCAAGATATTATTTAACAATGGAGAATGAAAACTGAACTCAGTCATTACTCAATGTTTCAAAAGTTTCATTTGCTTATCTGGACTACTCCATTTAAATGAAAGAGAAGAGAAGAGAAGAGAAGAAGAGACAAGAAGAGAAACTTTTAATTTTAGTCCTACTCCTACTAATCCTACTCCTAATCCTAATTTTAAAAACCTGCATTAAAAGGAGTATTTTGGCACTGCATGAAAAGGAGTATTAACAACTCCAAGTTGAATACACAAATCTCTACAACAAGCTACTCCAAGCAGTACTAAACCAACTAAGGTCACTTAAAGCGTTACTAGACCAAAATACAAATCTGATGTCACTAATCTTTCCAAGCGTACTACACTTACAAGAATATCGATAGGATAATAGTAGGAGAGGAGAGGAGTACTTGCAAGTCCTACACTAAACACTACATTACTCCAAGAACTACTCATATTGTTGCTGCACTTGCTGAAAAGAGAAGAGAAGTCAAGAGAAGGAGGTACTCTGCTACAATTCATTTAATTTTAGTTAACTCAAGTTCATTTCTTGAAAAAATCATTTATCTTTAATTAAAAACAAGTTTCAGTTAATTAAAAATCATTTGTTGAAAAAATCATTTAGTTTCATTTTAATTAATTAAAGGAAATGACTTGTTGAGAGGAAAGGAGTGGAATAGAAGAGAGAGGAGTGGAGTGGAATAGGAGAGGAGAGGAAAAAGTTTATTTTAATGTTGAAGTTTGGAAGTAAGGTCCAGAGTTTTGATACTCGGGAAGGCTTGTGTTAAAATCAGAGGACTAGACTAAACAAAATGAAATACATAAGGCCATAGCAAGAACACAACTCACTTCAACTAAACTAAACTGAACTTATTTAGCTCTTGAAGAAATAGCGGCGGTGAAAGCAACTAAACTGCAGTTATAAGGAGGAGTAGCAAGCAGTGATTGAAGCTGCAGATCGTCGAGGTTAACATTGACAAACTACGCAACTTTTCCTTATTACTCCAGCAAAACTCTTTGGAAAACTAACTGAATCTTTTCACTTGAATCAACTCTGCAACGAAATTCAGTGAATTAAGTATGCGAGATACAAGTACTACCATCGAGAGAAACTACATAATTAAGTATGCGAGAGGCAGTATCGCAACCAAACTGAATATACATCGAGATATAGAGAGATACAAGTCATCGCAACCAAACTGAATATCTTGTACATCGAGATCTGAGAGAGATACAAATCACGCAACCAAACTGAATTAAGTCGGAGTATGCGAGAATCTGAGTACAACTAACGCATCACGGTCGTCATGGAGGTTACGGCCGTGGAGGCCACGCATGAGGAGGCCAGCTGCTCGTCCTCCTCCATCTGCTTCCGCACCGCTTGATCTCCTTGGACCGTCCCGAACCTCTGCATAGCATATCCATGTCCACCCAGGCGAAAGCGCGGCGCGTGTCATGTCGGTCGGTCAGCGAGACCATCATCGTTAGAGTCTTGTAATTAATCAAGAAGCCGGGCGGAGGGGCTTACGGTGGGTGGATGGTGTTGGCCCTGGTCTGCCGGTGCATGGGGCGGCGGCGAGGAGGGGCCTGGGCTCGGTGGCGATGGCGAGCACGCTGCGGCGGAGGCGTCGCTGGTGTTGGTGCGTGAAGCGGCACGGGCGGGGGAGACGAGCCCGCCACGACGCGGCCCCAGCCGAACCCCCGCCTGCAGCAGAGTGCGGCGCGGACGCCGACGCCGCCATTGCGGCGAGCAGCACCAGCCAGCGTCTGTGGCGTCGGCGGCCATCCCTTTGCCCTTCTTCTTCTGGCAGCAACGACCAAGCTGTGTCAAGTCGTCCGTCGCCCGAAGCTCACCTCGCACCGCATCCACGCCTCCGTCGCGGATCCGAGCAGGTGCCGCGCAGATCAGCGGTGGTGCCGCGGATCCAGCGCCTCCGTCGCCCGAAGCTTCGCCGCGGTGCAAAATCAAGCTTTGACCTCGGATGTGGGATGTGAGTGTTGTGGGGTGCGAGTGGGGCGGGAGAAAGATGGCGGCGACGGGAGAGATGGTGGCCAGCGAGGTGGGTGAGGTGGAAAAGGTGGTAGCGGTGAGGTGGGCGAGGTGGTTGCGGCGAGGTTGGCGAGAAGAGAGAGGCGACGGGAGAAGAAAAGCAATGAGTGAGGAGCGAGTGAGTGCCGACGCGAGGTAAAAGTGGAAAGCGCAAAAAAATCGTGGCGTGCCGAAACTTGTACTAGTTTTCTCCACCGACAATTATTTCGGAACAGAGGGAGTAGGTCCTAAGGGAATGCATTATGGATTAGTAATTAGATGATGGGTTGCGAGAGTGATAGAAGCTTAAACTCCAATTTATGCGCTATTCCGTAAGGGACCGATTGGATCCAAAAGTTTAATGCTATGGTTAGAATTTATTCTTAATACTTTTCCCGTAGTTGCGGATGCTTGTAGGAGGGTTAATCATAAGTAGGAGGCTTGTTCAAGTAAGAACAGCACCTAAGCACCGATCCATCCACATATCAAATTATCAAAGTAGCGAACACAAATCGAACCAACATGGTGAAAGTGACTAGATGAAATTCCATATACCCTCAAGAACGCTTTGCTTATCATAAGAGTCCTTTCTGGCATGTCCTTTGCCTCCAAGGATTGGGCTACCTAGCTGCACTTTTGTTACTACTATCGTTACTTGCTCGTTACAAATTAAATTGTTATCAAACTACTCTGCTACTTACAATTTCAGCACTTGCAGACATTACCTTGCTGAAAACCACTTGTCATTTCCTTCTGCTCCTCGTTGGGTTTGACACTCTTACTTATCAAAAAGAGCTACAATTGATCCCCTATACTTGTGGGTCATTATGCTCTTTGATACGTCTCCAGCGTATCTATAATTTTTTATTCTTCCATGCTGTTATATTATCAATCTTGGATGTTTTATAATCATTTTGTAGTCATTTCATATCATTTTTTGGTACTAACCTATTGACATAGTGCTAAGTGCCAGTTGTTGTTTTCTCCATGTTTTTTACATCGCGAGAAATCAATATCAGACGGAGTCCAAATGCAACGAAACTTCACGGAGATTTTTTTTGGACCAGAAGACACCAAATGGGCCCTGGGTGCGCCCGGGGAGTGCTTCGAGGAGAGCACAACCCACCAGGGCGCCAGGAGGCCCAGGCGCACCCTAGTGGGTTGTGCCCACCTCGGGTGCCCCCTGGACCGCCTCTTTGCTCTATAAATACCCCAATATTCCCAAAACCCTAGGAGAGTCGACGAAAATCAATTCCATCCACCACAGAGTCCAGAACCACCAGATCCAATCTAGACACCATCACGGATGGGGTTCACCACCTCCATTGGTGCCTCTCCGATGATGCGTGAGTAGTTCTTTGTAAACCTTCGGGTTCGTAATTAGTAGCTAGATGGCTTCCTCTCTCTCGCTGAATTCTCAATACAATGGTCTCTTGGAGATCCATATGATGTAACTCTTTTTGCGGTGTGTTTGTTGGGATCTGATGAACTTTGAGTTTATGATCAGTTATATCTTTTTATATCCATGAAAGTATTTGAGTTTCTTTGATCTCTTTTATGCATGATTGCTTATAGCCTCGTATTTCTTCTTCGATATTTGGGTTTTGTTTGGCCAACTTGATCTATTTATCTTTCAATGGGAAGAGGTGCTTTGTAGTGCATTCAACCTTACGGTGCTTGATCCCAGTGACAGAAGGGGAACCGACACGTATGTATCGTTGTTACTAAGGATAAAACGATGGGGTCTATCTCTACATAGATAGATCTTGTCTACATCATGTCATCGTTCTTATTGCATTACTCTGTTTCTCCATGAACTTAATACACTAGATGCATGCTGGATAGCGGTCGATTTGTGGAGTAATAGTAGTAGATGCAGGCAGGAGTCGGTCTACTAATCTTGGACGTGATGCCTATATAATGATCATTGCCTGGATATCGTCATGATTATTTGAAGTTCTATCAATTGCCCAACAGTAATTTGTTCACCCACCGTTTGCTATTTTTCTCGAGAGAAGCCACTAGTGAAACCTACGGCCCCCGGGTCTCTTTCTCATATATTTGCCTTTGCGATCTACTTTTCCTTTGCATTTATTTTCAGATCTATTAAACTAAAAATACAAAAATACCTTGCTGCGTTTTATTATTATTTATTTTATTTGGCGTTCGATCTATCGATCTACTACAATTTTATCTCACGCCCGTTTGCCATCTCTGGCGCCGTTGCCCGAAAGGGATTGACAACCCCTTTAACACGTCGGGTTGCGAGGATTTGTTATCTGTGTGCACGGGCTGTTTACGTTGTGTTGCTTGGTTCTCCTACTGGTTCGATAACCTTGGTTTCTTCACTGAGGGAAATACCTACCGTCGCTGTGCTGCATCATCCCTTCCTCTTTGGGGAAATACCGATGCAGTCCTAGCAGACATCACTCTTGCTTCGAAAAGGCTACAACTACACCCTGTGCACTTGCAAGCCATCAACTCACCAAGGTTACATGAAAATTAGGTAGAGGGGACTCCTATTTAGAAAGTAGATATAGGATTGGTAGTGCTACTCATATCCTTGTCCCAAGAAAAAGCTCCCCGCCGACTTTCAATATTTCTAGTGCCCTATATTGCTTGGGGCGAGACTCTTCCCCAGGTCAGGCCATCATCGTCATGTGTTCTTCATCCTTGTTACTACTCAGCCCGCACCAACAAGCCCTTGAGCTTCTCAGACCCTAGCGGTCGAGATCCCGAGCCACCGAGACCTTTTTCTCATGTGACCAGAGCCCTGTTGCTAGTGGATTCAACTTTCACAATAAGGCAACCTGCACTTGTGGCTTCAGGTCATTTTCCCGAGTGAGGAGCGCATGGAGACGATGGTGGTGGTGCAGAGATAGAGAATTCATACGCCGTGCACCATGACCACTTTGAACCCCAACTAATGAAAGGATGAAGTCCAAAGACGACTTTTAGCTATTGACAACATCGGATGTACCCATCCAGCATGGAGTACTCGCAGAGGCAAGCTCGGTAGAGGGGGCGAGCGGAGGGGGAGACCGGGTGTCAGAGTTTACATGGCACAACCGGTTCGACCTCGGGCATCTGTCCTTGATGTTGGATGCGAGCTAGAGCGGGCGACGCAGTGGTATGAACTTGGGCAGACACCAAAGTCTCGATATTGATTCCATTCTAATGGTGAAACTCAATTTCCAATGGCGATGCTCCATTCTTGGGTGAGGGGGTTGATGGAAAATTCCATCCCACACCTCTAGAAAATTACAGAGTGCACTTTATATTTTATTTTTCTGCCTCCAAATATGTCAGCTGGAAAGGTAACATGGGGTGCACTCCAAAAATTATGTTGATGTGGTGCCCGACGAAGAATTTGTTCGGACAACTTTCGGGGCCAAAATTCAAAGGACATCTCCAACACCGTTTTCAAAACGAACACTCCAAATGTCTACGGACACGTTCAACATGTCCACGAACAGCAGCAGCGGAGCCAACCATCCAATGTAGTGCACCAAATGCATGTCCCCTTTTACAAAAATAATAGAATAAAACTACACAAAATGTCCGATGTGCAACCTCATTTTTGAATCATTGATGGTAACAATTCAATCATACATTTAAATCATAGTAAAAGCGTCTAATGTTCAACAAGATTTTTAAATTCATCGATCGCAAATTCAACCATACTCCTCAAAAGCGGCCTTCACCTCAAGCTTTCTCCCCTCAAGTTTGACCTTCTTCATCCATATAGATGGGTCTCTCCTTGAGTTTCATCCATTCGGGCTATACAATGACTTGATCATCAAGTTGCAACATTGCCCGAATCAATTAACTGACGACACTTAGAGCAACAAGAAGCAAAACTTATGATCTCCATGATTGGTGTGCTCATTGGCCTCATTCTTTCTACTTGTGCAATCGCAGCGCAATACTTCATGACGATGTTTGAAATGGTGTATCGCCGATGGAGTAGCAACTTTGTTCAAATTGTACGAAGCGTAGTGCTTGTGCTCATGAAACCAAGAATGCACATGTTGTCAAAATATCATGCTCTTTTGCTTTATGCTTACAAACCCTGCACTTGTGGCTAGCCCATGTTGCACAACACGCATCCTCCCTCACGGGGTACCCCACCACCATGCTTGCTTCATACTAAACAAGGAAAAAGTCAAAAAAAAATCTCAATGACATTTGACCGAACACTTGTCGGGCGTGGTGTCCACCATGGATGGCGTCGATAGGGGGTAGACGGTACTTGGGTTGCAGACGGATCTAGGGGTGTAACGGCGACAAAGGCAAGGCGCTTGGGTGGAGCAATGGTGGTCCCCACAAGAACTGGGTGGTGACCGAAGTTGGAGAAATTATCATTTTTTCAATTGATTTACTCCTTAAATAAATCGTGCACATGGCATGGACAACATATTAAACTTATACATATATCGCATCATGTAGGCACGTACCATGCATATAACATCTACATCTATGTAAACAACTAGTATGACTAAACGTAGAAATAGACAAGAGGGGGATGAATGAGTCATACCCGCTAGTCAGTCAGGTCAAGCCGCGCGACAACAACATCCTCGACAGCTTTCCTTTTATCGGCTTTGGAGTTCTCACCCATGTGGATGGAGAAGTCGAGGACGTAGTCGAAGTAGTGGATGAAGACAAACAACAATGAGTAGTCGCATAGGAGACACTCCCCAAAAATCTAGGACCCTGATGTTTCACCCTGACGTTTCTTATGGCAATTTTAGTTACCTGAGGAAGGCAACTTTAGTTGAGAAGCATGACAACTTTCTGTTTGATGGCAAGTTTCAGTTTTCCTTGTTTTTTATGACAATTTTAATTATAAAAACGACAAGTCGATGTTATTTTGTGCCATATGTGTGGCACTTATCCTTTTGGAAAATCTAATCACCCTTCTCCTGATGCAGGACCGCGAAGAACAGGGTTCCGGAGGTCTCCAATATATAGGTGATCATGGTACGTAGACGTGGGCTAGACCCACGTTCGAGCCGACAACAACCCACGATCTACGCATCTCGGATTCGTAGCGCATCATTTAATGACTCGTAACTAATTCAGCTTGGCTCAATCATGAAACATGACGCGCACATGGGCGAGGAAAGCGACTAAGGAGGGGCGTGCGGGAATCACACTTCTCATGCTCCAACAACATGTGAAAAAGTACCTTTTTAAGGAGGTTCAAATCTTCATCCATTCCCGAGATGGTATTAAACTTTCCATCACCTAATCATGGCACTCACAAAGGTTTTAGAGATTTTTTTGAAATTGTTTTATACTTTTACGCGCCTAAAGCCCATCTATATTTCAACGATATGGAGGCGATGCCGTTCTTACAGCATCCCCAATACGGTCCATATGTAAAAATATCTAACTTTTGGATCTTCAAGAGCAAAAAAATGCTGCTCCAACAGATGGTCCATATGTAAAAAAAATACATCACCGCCTCCCGGAGATGTAAAATACAACACTTCGTGATGCAAATTTGCATCACCAGAATACATCTAATGTAAAACTGCGGCCGCCCGTGAAATGACCAACCGCTAGTTCATTTTCCTTCCCGCTCGCGACCGCCCGCCCGCCCAAGCACCGGCCGCCGGAAATTGCCGCCAACACCGCCAAATCGCCGTCGCCGTTGCAGCCACCGCCTCAAATCGCCGCCGCCACCCTAGCCCGCGTCGCCTCTCGCGTCGGAGGGCGTCTCGCAGCCGCCCCGGCAGCGCCGATTCGGGAAGCAGGCGCGGCGGGATTCGCCGACTTCGGCGGTCTGGCAGCCCGTATAGCTCCTCCCCACCGGCCGCCAAGCTCCCTTCTCCTCTGCGCCGCCGTCCGCAGCAACGACCGACTACCAATCCAATCACCGGCCATCTTCTTCCACCCCGCGCACAAGGTGTTCGGCGGAATTCCCCAAGGTAAAAAAAGACGAAACTTGATGATTTAAATTGGGATGAACAAGACACTCAGAGGCTTTTGGAGATGAACAAAGCTCGAGGGTTTCCAAGTATGCTCGGGTCTGTGGATTGCATGCATTGGAAAATGGAAGAACTGTCCAAAAGCATGGCATGAACAATTCAAGGGTCGTGGGAAGGATGCCACTGTCATTCTTGAGGCAGTTGCCGATCATGAAACATGGATTTAGCATGCATATTTTGGTATGCCTGGACGTGCTCGACCGGTCACCTCTGTTTGCCAAGTTAGCAAGTGAAGAAGCACCACCAGTGACCTTCGAAGCAAATGGCTGCACATACAACTATGAGTACTATCTTGCAGATGGGATCTACCCGAGGTGGAGTACATTTGTCAAGCCGGTTGCAAAACCCGAAGGTAAGAAAGAACTCGTCTTTCACTATACACAAGCGGCCGCTAGAAAAGATGTTGAGAGGGCTTTTGGGATTTTGCAATCTTAGTTTGCTATTGTGCGAGGACCATCTAGACTCTGGGATCAAAAGATCCTTTGGTACATCATGACTGCTTGCATGATTATGCATAATATGATCATTGAGAACGAGCGTGGAAAAAAATTAGATTACAACTTCTATCACTTGATGGGCATTCCTGTTAACCCCATGCGAAAAGAACAACAGATCAGACGTTTCATGAAGGTGTATAACAAGATTAGAGACATCGATGTTCATGATCAACTCCAGAAAGATTTGATGGAAGAGCATTGGAAATGGCATGGCGAAAGAGCCACGTAGATTCATTATTTGTTTGTGAAAAACTACGTTGTATTATGCAAAACTATGTTGTATCTGTGTTGCATTTGATCTCGTGGATTTGAAGAACTATGTAATAATTTGATATTGTGGACATGTATAATTTTTTATGTTGTTTTTAGATGTTTTTTCAATATGTGCGGTTGTACAGTGGCTGAACAACAGCCGCGCGGCCGCCGACCGGTTTTATATCTTTGTTTTGAACCATCTATTGGAGTTGCTTTTTTACATCCCCGTTTTGGACCATCTGTTGGAATTGAGCCTTTTTTAGAGATGTAAAAAACACTTTTTGGTGCTTCAAATTTTTACATCACCGGTTTGAAGTATCAAAATATATACTCCCTCCGTCCGAAAATACTTGTCGGAGAAATAAATGTATCTAGATGTATTTTGATTATAGATACATCAAATTTTATCCATCTCTCCGACAAGTATTTTGGGACGGAGGGAGTATTATCTATTGAAGATGCTCTTAATGAATGAGGATGTGGAGCTTCGGATGGGGAGGGGCACCCCAACTCTTCCCCAACTTTGTTTCTGGTTTGACATACAAAATGTAGACGGATCAATGAAAGTTTGGTGCACGGTGTTGAACGACATAAAGTGCCCGCACCATGTTGTCAAATGTACTCCCTCCGTTCCAAATTACTCGTCGTGGTTTTAGTTTAAATTTGTTATGTATGGCGTTGTAGTCTTATAAACCTAAAATGACAATTATTGGCTGTTTTTTTTTTTTGGTTTTTTTTTTTTTTTGGTAGAGTTGCTGTGAGGCCATCTGAAAGGAGAGCAAGTCAAAAAAGAAAGGAGACCGGGTAGTCCACCGCCGCCCCTGACCACACTATTCCCGATCCGATCCGCCGGCGATGGCCGCCCCTCACCGTGCTTTCCCCGATCCGCCGGCGATGGCCGCCTTCCGCTCTGGCCGACACGCTGCCCACCTCCGCCTGGCGGTACCACCGCGGCTGGCCGCCCACCCCTCCTTCCGCTTCCCCACCACGCCGCTCCCCACCCCATCCAAGACGCGCCTCCCCGCCGCCGGCGCCGCTTCCCCCTACGCCGCCGCGCTCCTGCGCATCCTCGCGCTCCACTCCCTCTTCCTTCTCGCGCCCGCCGCCCGAGCGCTCCCCTCCCTGCCCCACCTCTTCCTGCTTCCGCCGCTCCTCGCCATCATCTCCGCCGTCGCCATCCTCCTCATCCCCTCCAAGAGCCAGCCCTACCCTTTCCCGGCGCTCCGCCACCTCTTCCGTCCCGCCCTCCTGCTAGCGGCGTCCCTTCTCCTCCGGCTCGCCTCCCTCCACCTCATCACCGACCCCGGTCTCATCGTCCTCGCAGATTCCGCCGGCGCGTTGCTCGCCCGCGCCCTCAACCGCCCCTCCCGCCGCCGCGTTATCTCCGTCGCTGCCGCCTCCGTTTCGCTCGCGGCCGCATCGCCTTCCCACTCCGTGCTTCTTCTCGCGCTCCCCTTTGCTTCCGGCCTCCTCTCGTCGGTCGAGCACTCTGTATCTGCGCGACATGTCACCCGCAGCCGCCACGCCCGTGCGGCCGTTTTTGCCCTCGCCGCCACCTTCCTCTTGGCGCCGGCACTTGCGGGCCTCTTCTTTCTTGATGGCACTGACACCAGCGATGGTGTCCCGATTGGCCAGCTCTGGTGGCTGCTCCTTAACGCGGCTGTCTTTGGCATGGCCTTGGGGCGACGGCAAGCCTACGACAACAGCAGCAGTAGCAGCAGACCAAGCATGAATTTTGCAATGACCTTTGTGTGCACTATTGTTCTGGAGCTGGTGTACTACCCAAAGCTGTCGTTGCCGGGCTTCTTAATTTGTGGGTTCATCTTGTGGATCGCCAGCAGGGAGCTGACTCCTTCAGGATATGTTGAGCTTGGGAGCACTGACGAGTCGGTGTATGAGGCTGTCATGGGGCCAGTCCGGCATATCCTTAGTGAACGCAAGTCCAGGAAGATTGCTGCTTTTCTGTTGATCAACACAGCTTACATGTTTGTTGAGTTTGCCAGCGGTTTCATGAGCGATAGCCTTGGGCTGCTCTCTGACGCTTGCCATATGTTGTTTGATTGCGCTGCTCTGGCAATTGGACTATATGCGTCGTACATTGCGAGGCTGCCTGCAAATGGATTGTATAACTATGGAAGGGGCAGGTTTGAGGTGCTATCTGGGTATGTTAATGCAGTGTTCTTGGTGCTTGTTGGGGCCCTGATTGTGTTGGAGTCGTTTGAGAGGATACTCGAGCCACGGGAGATATCAACAAGTAGCCTTTTGGCAGTTTCTGTTGGTGGACTTTTTGTAAATATCATTGGATTGGTTTTCTTTCATGAGGAGCACCATCATGCGCATGGCGGTAGCTGTTCCCACTCTCATTCACATTCTCATTCTCATTCACATAATCATGGTCATGAAGATCACCATCACCATCATGATCATGTTCATGAAGATCACCATCACCATCATGATCATGTTCATCAGAGTTCTGATCACGAGAAGACATGTTCTGCTCATCATGGAGACACAAATAAGAGCCATCATCAGAATCACCAACATGATAGCAACAATGCAGAGAATTATCATCAACATAACCATGGCTGTAGCCACAAACATGGTAACAATGGCCATATGGAACATCACCAGCAGGGTGTAGATCAGGCTCATCAAGATTGTAGCAGCATCAACGGTGAGCAAGGACTTCTAGAGATTCCACTGATAAATGTGCACTCTCATGGCGCAGAATCTCAGTCTTGTAATGGAGAACTGGAATCGCCAGAAACCGGAAACCATGCCAAGCCGGCAAGCCGGCGTCACATTGACCATAACATGGAAGGTATCTTCTTACATGTCCTAGCTGACACAATGGGAAGCGTTGGTGTTGTGATCTCAACCCTACTAATCAAGTACAAGGGATGGCTAATAGCAGATCCCATTTGCTCTGTATTCATTTCAATAATGATTGTGGCTTCTGTCCTTCCATTGTTGAGAAATTCTGCTGAAATTTTGTTGCAAAGAATTCCAAGGAGCCATGAGAAGGACTTCGAAGCAGCACTGGATGATGTTAAGAAGATTATTGGTGTGATTGGAGTCCATAATGTTCATTTATGGAACTTGACAAACACCGATATTGTAGGCACTTTTCATCTTCATATATCAGCCGAAGCTGACAAGTCTGTTATAAGAGAAAGTGCTTCACGGATATTTAACGAAGCTGGGGTTCAAGATCTTACTATCCAGATTGAATGTGTCGAAAGATAGCAGTTGTTGGTATAGCGACACTTGTCGGTAGAGTGATAGGATTTTGGCACAGAACAAATATATCTGTAGTGCTCCATTCAGGAGCCATCCTTTATGTACTGTTGAAAGGAAATTGCATTGAAATACAGGTTTGCAGCTTAATCATTTTGGTCTGAGCAGCTTAATATTTAGATGCTGTATATTGTCCATGTTGCACATAGACTTCATAAAAGCTTTCCTCCAGCCCTAGGCTACAGTCACATGGTGATAAGCAGTTCAAGCTTAAACAAGCAGATTAATGAAGTAAACAAAGAGCACAATGCCAGCAGAAAAGAAAGGATTACATGACCATATATAACCAGTTCAAACTTGAGCAAGCAAATGAATGGAAAAAGCAAGTTAAGTAGCAATACGACGAGAAGTGAAGCCTCTAAATCAAAGAGTTACACTAAATAATGCAAGCGCGCGTTGTTGGAGCAGTGCAGCAGGAACCTTAGTTCAGCTCACATATAATTCGTCTGTATCTTCGACATCAAATTATATCCATTTCATCCGTTCTCTCTTATTCATCACCTGGTATGTGTCTACATAGGTATGTCTTTCTCCGTCATCCCCACTGGCCACCACCACCACTGATTGTAGCAGTGGAAGCAATGAAGGAACATGTGAGATCTAAAATGAAGCATGTCAAGATTAATGAGAGAAAGCATCGGATGGATGAGTATACGTACTTCAGATCAATCATTTTTTGTTTAGCTATCATGGTAAACATCATAATAGTCATCATCATACTCATCATTGGTGTTTTAATTTGGAGATTGAGATGCCAAAAAGAGCAACAATAGAGTAATTAATGTCAATATATAATTAGGAAGCATGTGCATGTATGTAGGACAGCTGCAGGAGTGTAGAAATATGGAACAGAAAAACAAACACTTAATTCATTCGTTGATGAGTATCATGTGTTATTAGATGATCGTATCTAGTTGCGTAATCCTCTGTTTTGCTGTTTACTGGGAGAGCCTATACTTCCTATTCTTGCTATGGAATCTGTAAGTTTGGTCCCAACTCTTCTTGCTGCTGGACCTTGTTGCTTGCATCGCCGTGTCTTTTGGCAAGGAGTAAGTTATCGCTTGGAGGGGAAAAGACTGATGAAAGCATACAGGATAGTATGCAAAAGACATTCCCTTCAGTTCTTGAATCAGAGTGCCGCAGTGAAGAGCAAGATGCTTTTTTGGTTGATGAATTGGTCCGAATAGATTGGGAGGCCACGACCATCAGGTTCCTCTCTTTTGGTCTTGTGATGAATGCTCTATTGGGGTGTTCCCATAGTGATTGATCTGAGTGAATCTTTCAAGTCCTTTTGATCTGCAAAATAGTGTGAATATCGTGGACTGAATATTGTATATGTTAAAGCCATTTGTTAATATATTTTTTCTAAATGTGCTCCACTTTGGTTAATTTCTTGATCATTCTTGTGCCTATAGCTTCAGAGTTTTTTTACCCCCTTTTGCCCTCTACAATTTGGATAACGTTGTGAAATGCCATGATCTGAAACTTGCCATGCGATTTGTCATGCAGGTTCTCGAAGGACATGAAAAGTTTGACGCTGTTAACGCGATGCATATGCGTGCAGACATGCTGAGATGGAGGAAAGAGTTCGGTGTGAACATGATCCTTGAGGCGATCATGCTGACCTACAGCAATGCTGCAATTGTATAATCTTTGCTTAATGTCCAACATTCAACGAGTTCACGTGGACAGGGTTTTGAGTTTGACCGCCCCCTGGCGACACGAGCCTGCCCTCCTCTGTGCCACCCCTGGTGGCGAGCCACGCCTCTGCTGCCGCTGCATCACTCCCTCTTCCTGCTCATCTTTGTGCCTGCCAGTTGGTTGAGGTGGCAGCAGTATGAGATGTTATCGCTGGTCTGTTGCCAATTTACCATGAACCATCCTACTAGCGTAACGTATTTATGCATTTATCCAAGGAATACTGTACCTTCCAGATTTTCTTGTATATTTGTACCATAAGTACTTATTTTATTGTTGTGTTGTCAAAATAGATGATCATGTCAACGCATGAATTCAGTAACTGATATTACAGCTGCAGCCTCATAAGCACAAGTACTGGTGCTCTGTTTTCTAATCTTTGGTTCTTTTTGTGTTTAAATTCCACATGGCTCGGTTTTGTTTCTAACCTTCATGCTTTTTGCAGTCATACTCCTATTTACAGAAATTTTGCAGTCATTTGTTATTGCTGATCCGTTGCCAGTTTACCATGTGCCATTATGATCTAGTGTACCTATATGGCTATATAAGCCTACGTCTGCTAATCAAACTACAAGTGCGATCCTTAGTCGCCTAAGACTTCAGGAGGCTTTGGCTTAGACCAGGTTAGATGATATACTCCCTCCGTTCCAAAATAGATGACTCTACTTTGTACTAACTTTAGTACAAAGTTGGGTCATCTATTTTGGAACAGAGGGAGTAGATGTAAGCAGTATGGTAGTGTAAATTCCCTCTTGCAGCGGACATGCTAGCAGTTGATTGCATTCTCTTTTCGATGAATATACCACTGTACTGTTACTAATTTCTCGGCTTCCATTGTTTTTACAGTGCCACTCAATGGTCATGGTTTTACTCGACAACTTTTATTGTGTTTCAGTACATGCTGTTTTTATCTTTGTTTCACATACTGTGAGCAACAGCCATCACTCACTGAGTCTATTGGTAGGATATAAAGCAACAAAAAGGAACTCAATTACCACTCCAGTTGCCATTGCTCAAGAAAAAGGCAAAAATTAAACGCTAAATTGTATTCCCTCCATACAGAAATATAAGAGCGTTTAGCTAACTATAAAGTAGTGATCTAAACACTCTTATATTTCTTTAGGAAATACTATTAAAGTTGCCATTGCTGAAGGAGTATTACGTGAGGCAGCAGTGCGAGATGAATCATTCACTAGCTACTACTCCCTCGGTCCCAAAATAAGTGTCGCAACTTTGTACTAATTTTAGCACAAACAACTTAACAATGAAAAGAACACATATAATACTATACGTAGAACAGGAGTCATAACATTTTACATACGGGCACAACATTAAGATTACAACATTACAGTTAGAGAACAGAGGATAGGCGCAACATCACAGTTAAGAGAACAGAGGATGGGCGCAACATCCAGAAATAAGGATGCCGGTCATCCTCCCGGCTCCTCAGCCGTTTCGATTCCTGGCCGTTGGATCTGCGTGCTTGATCGGATCTAGGCCGTCGGATCGAGCCCTGGAATGACCGCGTCCGTCGGATAAAAAAAAGTTACTGTTGCAATGAACAGTTTCACCTCGACCGTGCCACCGCGTGTAATTATACTACCCCGCCGGGGGCATTTTCGTCATTTCGCGTCGTGGGGTATACCGGCCCGCGTGGAGATGACCTAGCCCGCACTCGCGCCTCCTCTCCCCGCCTCCCGCAGCCACATCGCCGCCGCCGCCACCCGCCTCCCCACGCCGTCGGCGGCCAGATCCACCACATCGCCGCCGCCACCCGCCCCTACCTCCCTCCCCAACGACGATGAGCAGCAGCAGAGGGAGGGTCCGTCACCTCCTCTGGACAGAGAGAGAGAGAGAGAGCGCGAATCCACCAGAGAGGGAGGGCGTCGCCGGCGTCGTGAACCCATGCGGGCGCAACAGGGTGTGCGCGTGCCTCCGCGGGTTGCGCCGCGGTGGCCGGAGGCGTCGGCGTCGCGGGTCAACCGTGTCGGGCAGGATGGGCACCGCCTGCTGTGGTCGTCGGATCCGTCCGCTGCGTGTCCGGCTCCGGCACCTGGCGGCCTGGCGAGGCAGGCGGGGGAGCGGGGAGGGGAGGGGTGAGGGCGGCGAGGCCCTCACGCGCTGCGATGGGCGGCGGCGACCTGTTCGCCCTCGACTTTGACGTCGTCTTCTGCGAGAGCTGCGGCCAGAGCTCCCTCTCCGCCGTCAAGGTCTGCTCCTAATTCCGTCCTCCGTCGTGTTTCTTCCCTGGAATACGTGGTTGTGGTTGACTCGATGTGCTGTGGCAGGCCGCCAAGGTGAGGTCGCCGTGGGTGTTTGAGCAGGTCGACTCCGCCATGGAGGAGTGGATAGTGGAGCAGATGCACCCATAAGCCCCTCCTTTGTTCTTGTAGTCTTGTTCCCCTCCCACTCAAGTACTTAGTTGCTGCCTATGTACATTCAGTCTGTATATTCAATCATATATTCGGGTTCTTGGCTAACACTAGCATGTCAAACTCCATTTAGAAATGTTGTGATTTTCCAAAACTGAATCTGTTTATTAGTTGGAAGCATCTTTTATGGAGATGTGGGGTCGAATAAACCTCCCCCTAATTAAATTCCATGTTGCAATGCACATTATCACAACAAATTTTGCAGCTTACCGTAGCAGTGTTGGGTGACAATAATGTGAGAAAAAGAACAGTAAAACGAATAGCTACCACTTACCCCCCAAATGTGATGGATAATTGAGGTTAGTGGGTTGGAATAGTGTGCACTCTGCAGCTTGCTCATGTTGCTGGTTTTGTGATGGCTTTCGGTGCCCTGTCTTGAACTACTGAGCCCCTTAGTTTCTGATGTGTAGAAGAGGAACCTGGATAGAACGAGTGATTTGTGGTTGAGTAGTCCATTTAGCCCTTTCGATGCTTGCTGTGTAATCCACCGTGTATCATATTGTTCAGATCCCATGAGTAGCCATTTTTTACCTGTACATGTTTGCTCTGTGGTCGACAGTATCAGACTGTTATGTTTGGCCGCTTGCCTCTGCTAATTGTAGTCAACCCATCACACGATTGATGTTTGTGTGGCTATTTAGTTTGACCGCTTGCCTCTGCTAATTGTAGTCAACCCATCACACGATTGATGTTTGTATGGCTTGCCTTTAAAGAATGTGCCCTGCCATGTTTAAAAGCAGCTCCGCATCATCATTATGTTGCTACAAATCTCTGTTTTTTTCCAGATTCCAGTTGCACGTATACCTTGCTTGTCCTGGACTTGCCCCTGATAACAAAAAATGTGTCGAGTGTTTGCCGGTTCAGTTCTGCCATATTACATTACCATGGATAACATGTATTAATCTGTTAAGCTTTTCTTGCTGCATAGGACCGCTTGTAGACTCGGTATGATTTAGTTGATTGTTGGTTCTTGTGCCTAGGACCAGATCGGTCCTTTGCTATTGTCTGTGGCTTTAGTAGCTTAATATCTCCACCAATTATGTTGATTTATGGTTATATAACCTAGCCAAGTATCCAGTGATGTTTATTTCTTTCGAATGTTTGAAATGGAACATGACTTTTTTTGTTTGTTTCCTCTATTGATGATGCAGGTGAGCTGATTTTCTTATTTTAATAAGCTTTCTGGCTGTGCTGGTGGGCGGCTTGGTCTCGGCATCGGGCGTTTACAGGCGTGGTATGTCCTCCGCTTTCTTCTAAACAGTTTATCTTGCTTCCTCTTTACTTTGTGTCTTTGTGTGGTTGTTTAGCTGTGCTAAGATGGGGTAATGGAATAGATACTGCAGAGCACCTTTACAAATGATAATTCCCAAGTTCTGAGGTGTAGAGGGTTGATGATTAGTCATAAATCTGATGAACTATGTGGTACTGCTAAGAACTAATACATACAGGTTATAGGCTTGATTTCCCATCTTATCCTTGCGGCTGGTCAGACATATGAAGAGTTCTTTTGGGTCATTTTATTAATCCAGTTGTGCAAATGAAGAAGCATATAGACGATGAAACTTTGTCCAGTACTTCACTCTGCTTTATCCTAACTCAACATCTTTTCTTGGAATGGTAAGACAGATAAAGAACACCCTCTGTCCTTACATAAGCAATCTGCTTTTATTCTATTTGTTGATTCAAAGTCAATTGTTTCAAATTTGTTTTTTGAACATATGGAAATATCATGAGACAAATACTTACTTAGAAGTGTCCTTCATATGCCCTCTGTCTTGGTACAATGTTGAACAGTGGGAAGTTTTCTATCTATTAGCACAGTTCTAATACTTAGGAAAATTGAATTGCACAAAAAGTGAACATGTTTGTAATTTTTTATGCCAGTTTTTGTATTATGATCACTCAGGTAGATGTCTTGTCTTTAGTAGCAGAACATAGGTGTAGTAGACTGTACACTGCCCTTGCCGTTAAATGATTGAAAACATCTCATATATATGTTCTGAACTGTTTAGAGAGATTTTATATTGAATCCGAAACTTATAGTTCTTGTGTTAGTGGGTTATTTTAGTTTTACATCTATTTAGCACCTATTTTTTCCTTCTACATTGTGTGTATAACATTAACTGGAGAAGGAAAGCTGATCTTTAGATTGACGTGTCTTTCTTTTCATGACTGCTAAGTACTGCAAGATTCTTAAACATATATTTATCTTTTGGACCTTTGTTGGTGTCGAGCATCCATGGTTAATTGGTGATCTTAAGCCTGTTGAAAAACATGACAAAAGACATTCAATGGTGAGATTCTCTTTCTGCCGTTAGCGTCCGATCGCTTTGGCAAATCGCCCAGCTTCCGCCCTCCTCCTCCTTGTCGCCAAGCTCGCCGCCGCCAATGCAGTCCCCATCCAGGTCGCCTCTCGCCATCCCTGGGAGGAGAGTGACCAGTGTTGGGGAACGTAGTAATTTCAAAAATTTTCCTACGATCACGCAAGACCATGATGATGGCATAGCAACGAGAGGGGAGAGTGTCCGTCCACGTACCCTCGTAGACCGAAAGCGGAAGCGTTATATTAACGCTGTTGATGTAGTCGACGTCTTCACGATCCGACCGATCCAAGCACCGTTACTCCGCACCTCCGAGTTCTTGGCACACGCTCAGCTCGATGACGATCCCGAGCTCCGATCCAGCAAAGCGTCGGGAAGGAGTTCCACAAGACGACGGCGTGGTGACGATCTTGATGTTCTACCGTCGCAGGCTTCGCCTAAGCACCGCTACAATATGACCGAGGTGGAATATGGTGGAGGGGCACCGACACGGCTAAGGAACGATCCGAGATCAACTTGTGTGTCCTAGGGTGCCCCCGCCTGTGATATAAAGGAGCAAGGGGAGGGCCGGCCAGCCTTGGGGCGCACCAAGGGGGGAGTCCTCCTCCTAGTAGGAGTAGGACTCCCTTTCCTAGTCCTACTAGGAAGAGGGAAGGGGAAGGAAAGAGAGGGAGAGGAGAGGGAAGGGGCTGCGCCTCCTAGTCCAATTCGACTCCCCATGGAGGGGCGCACCACCTCTTGGTGCAGCCCTCTCTCCCCTCTTGGCCCAATAAGGCCCATAACTTCCCGGGGGTTCCGTAACCCTCCGGCACTCCGGTTTTCTCTGAAACTTCCGGAACCTTTCCGTGTCCGAATATAACCATCCAATATATCAATCTTTATGTCTCGACCATTTCGAGACTCCTCGTCATGTCCGTGATCACATCCGGACTCCGAACTCCTTCGTACATCAAAATACATAAACTCATAATAACCGTCATTGAAACCTTAAGCGTGCGGACCCTACGGTTCGAGAACTATGTAGACATGACCTAGAACTATTCTCGGTCAATAACCAATAGCGGAACCTGGATGCTCATATTGGTTCCTACATATTCTACGAAGATCTTTATCGGTCAAACCGCATAACAACATACGTTGTTCCCTTTGTCATCGGTATGTTACTTTCCGAGATTCGATCGTCGGTATCCAATACCTAGTTTAATCTCGTTATCGGAAAGTCTCTTTACTCGTCCGTAATACATCATCTCACAACTAACTCTTTAGTTGCAATGCTTGCAAGGCTTTATGTGATGTGTATTACCGAGAAGGCCTAGAGATACCTCTCCGACAATCGGAGTGACAAAACCTAATCTCAAATACGCCAACCCAACAAGTACCTTTGGAGACACCTGTAGTACTCCTTTATAATCACCCGATTACGTTGTGACGTTTGGTAGTACCAAAGTGTTCCTCCGTAAACGGAGTTGCATAATCTCATAGTTACAGAGGAACATGTATGGGTCATGAAGAAAGCATTAACATACTAAACGATCAAGTGTTAAGCTAACGGAATGGGTCATGTCAATCAGATCATTCAACTAATGATGTGACCTTGTTAATCAAACAACAACTCCTTGTTCATGGTTAGGAAACATAACCATCTTTGATTAACAAGCTAGTCAAGTAGAGGCATACTAGTGACATACTGTTTGTCTATATATTCACACATGTATTATGTTTCCTGTTAATACAATTCTAGCATGAATAATAAACATTTATCATGATATAAGGAAATAAATAATAACTTTATTATTGCCTCTAGGGCATATTTCCTTGATCTCCCACTTGCACTAGAGTCAATAATCTAGATTACAAAGTAATGATCCTTACACCCATGGAGTCTTGGTGCTGATCATGTTTTGCTCGTGGAAGAGGCTTAGTCAACGGTCTCGCAACATTCAGATCCGTATGTATTTTGCAAATCTCTATGTCTCCCATTTGGACTTGGTCCCAATGGAATTGAAGCGTCTCTTGATGTGCTTGGTCCTCTTGTGAAATCTGGATTCCTTTGCCAAGGCAATTGCACCAAGATTGTCACAGAAGATCTTCATCGGTCCCGATGCACTAGGTATGACACCTAGATCGAAATGAACTCTTTCATCCAGACTCCTTCATTTGCTGCTTCCGGCAGCTATGTACTCCGCTTCACATGTAGATCCCGCCACGACGCTTTGTTTAGAACTGCACCAACCGACAGCTCCACCGCTTAATAAAAACACGATCCGGTTTGCGATTTAGAATCGTCCGGATCGGTGTCAAAGCTTGCATCGACGTAACCATTTACGACTAGCTCTTTGTCACCTCCATATACGAGAAACATATCCTTAGTCCTTTTCGTATTTCAGATGTTCTTGACCGCTGTCCAATGATCCACTCTGGATTACTTTGGTACCTTCCCGCCAAGCTTACAGCTAAGCATACGTCAGTCTGGTACACAGATTGCATACATGATAGAGCCTATGGCTGAAGCATAGGAACATCTTTCATTTTCTCTCTATCTTCTGCTGTGGTCGGGCATTGAGTCGACTCAATCTTACACCTTGTAACACGGTAAAAACCTTTCTTTGCCTCGATCCATTTTGAACCTTTTCAAAACTTTATCAAGGTATGTGCTTTGTGAAAGTCCAATCAAGCGTCTTGATCTATCTCTATAGATCTTGATGCCTAATATGTAAGCAGCTTCACCGAGGTCTTTCATTGAAAAACTTTTATTCAAGTATCCTTTTATGCTATCCAGAATTCTATATCATTTCCAATCAATAATATGTCGTCCACATATAATATTAGAAATGCTACTGAGCTCCCACTCACTTTCTTGTAAATACAGGCTTCTCCAAAAGTCTCAGATAAACCCATATGCTTTGATCACACTATCAAAGCGCTTATTCCAACTCCGAGAGGCTTGCACCGACCATAAATTGATCGTTGGAGCTTGCACACTTTGTTAGCACCTTTTGGATCGACAAAACCTTCGGTTGTATCATATACAACTCTTCTTCTAGAAATCCATTCAAGAATGCAGTTTTACATCCATTTGCCAAATTTCATAATCATAAAATGCGCAATTGCTAACATGATTCGGACGGACTTAAGCATCGCTACGGGTGAGAAAGTCTCATCGTAGTCAACCCCTTGAACTTGTCGAAAACCTTTTGCAACAAGTCGAGCTTTGTAGATAGTTACATTACCATCGTCGCCTTCTTCTTAAAAATCCATTTATTCTCAATAGCTTGCCGATCATCGGGCAAGTCTACCAAAGTCCATACTTTGTTCTCATACATGGATCCCATCTCGATTTCATGGCTTCAAGCCATTTTATGAATCTGGGCTCACCATCGCTTCTTCATAGTTCGTAGGTTCATCATGATCTAGTAGCATGACTTCCGAATAGGATTACCGTACCACTGTGCGGATTTTGTTCTCGTTGATCTCTGAAGTTCGGTGACAACTTGATCTGAAGTTTCATGATCTTTATCATTATCTTCCTCACTAATCGGTGTAGGTGTTACGTAAACTGATTTACGTGACGAACTACTTTCCAATAAGGGAGCTGGTACTATTACCTCATCAAGTTCCACTTTCCTCCCACTCACTTCTTTCGAGAGAAACTCCTTCTCTAGAAAGGATCCATTTTTAGCAACGAATGTTTTGCCTTCGGATCTGTGATAGAAGGTGTACCCAATTGTCTCCTTTGGGTATCCTATGAAGACACATTTTTCCGATTTGGGTTCAAGCTTATCAGGTTGAAGTTTCTTCACATAAGCATCGCAACCCCAAACTTTCGAAAACGACAACTTTGGTTTCTTGCTAAACCATAGTTCATAAGGCGTCGTCTCAACGGATTTTGACGGTGTCCTATTTAACGTGAATGCGGCCGCCTCAAGAGCATAACCCCAAAATGATAGCGGTAAATCTGTAAGAGACATCATAGATCGCACCATATCCAAAGAAAGTGCGATTACGACGTTCGGACACACCATTGCGCTGTGGTGTTCCGGTGGCGTGAGTTGCTAAACTATTCCGCTTTGTTTCAAATGTAGACCAAACTCAGAACTCAAATATTCGCCTCCACGATCGATCGTAGAAACTTTATTTTCTTATTACGATGATTTTCAACTTCACTCAAATTCTTTGAACTTTTCAAATGTTTCAGACTTATGTTTCATTAAGTAGATATACCCATATCTGCTCAAATCATCTGTGAAGGTGAGAAAATAACGATATCCGCCACGAGCTTCAACATTCATTGGACCACATACATCCGTATGTATGACTTCCAATAAATCTGTTGCTCTCTCCATAGTACCGAGAACGGTGTTTTAGTCATCTTGCCCATGAGGCACGGTTCGCAAGTGCCAAGTGATTCATAATCAAGTGACTCCAAAAGTCCATCAAGATGGAGTTTCTTCATGCGTTTACACCGATATGACCTAAACGGCAAAGCCACAAATAAGTTGCACTATCATTATCAACTCTGCATCTTTTGGTTTCAACATTATGAATATGTGTATCACTACTATCGAGATTCATTAAAATAGACCACTCTTCAAGGGTGCATGACCATAAAAGATATTATTCATATAAATAGAACAACCATTATTCTCGATTTAAATGAATAACCGTCTCGCATCAAACAAGATCCAGATATAATGTTCATGCTCAACGCCGCACCAAATAACAATTATTCGGTCTAAAACTAATCCGAAGGTAGATGTAGAGGTAGCGTGCGATCGCGATCACATCGACTTTGGAACCGCTTTCCCACGCGCATCGTCACCTCGCCCTTTGCCGTGTTCGCAATCCGTAGTTCTGCTTGAGTTGCAAATATTAGCAATGTAACCAAGATCAAATACCAGTACTATCTGCGAGCTCTAGTAAGGTACACATCAATAACAAGTATATCACATATACCTTTGTTCACTTTGCCATCCTTCTTATCCGCCAAATACTTGGGGCAGTTCCGCTTCAAAGACCGATCGCTTGCGAGAAGCACTCGGCCTTGTGCTTAGGTCCGACTTGGGTTTCTTCTCCGATCAAGAACTTGTTTGCTGTTCTTCTTGAAGTTCCTTCTTCTTCCTTTGCCTTTCTTCTTGAAACTAGTGGTCTTATTGACCATCAACACTTGATGCTCCTTTTTGATTTCTACCTCCATGACTTTTAGCATTGCGAAGAACTCGAGCATAGTTTTTACTAACCCTTGCATATTATAGTTCATCACGAAGCCTTTGTAGCTTGGTGGCGTGATTGAAGAATTACATCAATGACACAATCATCCGGAAGATTAACTCCCGCTTGATTCAAGTGATTGTAATACCTGACATTTTGAGTATGTGCTCACCGACGTAACTATTCTCCTCCATCTTGCAGCTATAGAACTTATTGGAGACTTCATATCTCTCAATCCGGGCATTCTTTGAAATATCAACTTCAACTCCCGGAACATCTCATATGCTCCATGACGCTCAAAACGCCGTTGAAGACCCGGTTCTAAGCCGTAGCATGGCACATCGAACTATAGAGTAGTCATCACTACGCTTTGCGACGCTCACAACTTCTCGCTCAAGATCTCAGCAGCAGTTCGCTACCCAAATGGTGCTTCCAGACGTAACTTTTACGTGGCAAAGAATGAGGATTATCCTCGAGTTACGGACCCAATCCGTGTAATTGCTACCATCATCTTTCAACTTTGCTTTCTCAAGGAACGCATTAAAATTCAACGGAACAACAAAGACGAGCCATCTATCTACAAAGAAACATAGACAAGCAAAATACTATCGGTACTAAGTTCATGATAAATTTAAGTTCAATTAATCATATTATTAAAGAACTCCCACTTAGACAGACATCTCTCTAGTTATCTAAGTGATCACGTGATCCAAATCAACTAAACCATAACCGATCATCACGTGAGATGGAGTAGTTTTCAATGGTGAACATCTTATGTTGATCATATCGCTATATGATTCACGTTCGACCTTTCGGTCTCCGTGTTCCGAGGCCATATCTCAGATATGCTAGGCTCGTCAAGTATAACTCGAGTATTCTGCGTGTGCAAAACTGGCTTGCACCCGTTGTAGATGGACGAGAGCTTATCACACCCGATCATCACGTGGTGTCTCTAAGACGATTTAACTTTGGCAACGGTGCATACTCGTGGAGAACACTACTTGATAATTTTAGTGAGAGATCATCTTATAATGCTACCGTCAATCAAAGCAAGATAAGATGCATAAAGGATAAACATCACATGCAATCAATATAAGTGATATGATATGGCCATCATCATCTTGTGCTTGTGATTCCATCTCCAAGCACCGCCATGATCACCATCGCCACCGGCGCGACACCTTGATCTCCATCGTAGCATCGTTGTCGCCTCGCCAACTATTGCTTCTACGACTATCGCTACCGCTTAGTGATAAAGTAAAGCAATTACATGGCGCTTGCATTTCATACAATAAAGCGACAACCATATGGCTCCTCGCCATTGCCGATAACTCGTTACAAAACATGATCATCTCATACAATAAAATATAGCATCACGCCTTGACCATATCACATCACAACATGCCCCGCAAAACAAGTTAGACGTCCTCTACTTTGTTGTTGCAAGTTTTACGTGGCTGCTACGGTGAAAGCAAGAACCGTTCTTACCTCGCATCAAAACCACAACGATATTTCACAAATAGACTCCGCTTTAACCTTCTCAAGGACCGGGCGAGCCACACTTCAGTTCAACTAAAGTGAGAGAGACAGACACCGCCACCACCTTTAAGCAACGAGTGCTCACAGCGGTGAAACCAGTCTCGCGTAAGCGTCTGGCGTAATGTCGGTCCGGGCCGCTTCATCTCACAATACCGCCGAACCAAAGTATGACATGTCGGTAGGTAGTATGACTTGTATCGCCCACAACTCATTTGTGTTCTACTCGTGCATATGACATCAACGCATAAAACCAGGCTCGGATGCCATCGTTGGGGAACGAGTAATTTCAAAAATTTTCCTACGATCACGCAAGACCATGATGATGGCATAGCAACGAGAGGGAGAGTGTCCGCCCACGCACTCGTGAGACCGAAAGCGGAAGCGTTATATTAACGCTGTTGATGTAGTCAGACGCCTTCACGATCCGACCGATCCAAGCACCGCATTCGGCACCTCCGAGTTCTTGGCACACGCTCACTGATGACGATCCCCGAGCTCCGATCCAAAGAAAGCGTCGGGAAGGAGTTCCACAAGACGACGGGCGTGGGACGATCTTGATGTTCTACTGTCGCAGGCTTCGCCTAAGCACCGCTACAATATGACCGAGGTGGAATATGGTGGAGGGGGCACCGCACACGGCTAAGGAACGATCCGTAGATCAACTTGTGTGTCCTAGGGTGCCCCCCGCCTGTGATATAAAGGAGCAAGGGGAGGGCCGGCCAGCCTTAGGGCGCACCAGGAGGGGGAGTCCTCCTCCTAGTAGGAGTAGGACTCCCTTCCTAGTCCTACTAGGAAGAGGGAAGGGGAAGGAAAGAGAGGAGAGGGAGAGGGAAGGGGGCTGCGCCTCCTAGTCCAGTCGGACTCCCCATGGAGGGGCGCACCACCTCTGGTGCAGCCCTCTCTCCCTCTGGCCCAATAAGGCCCATAACTTCCCGGGGTTCCAGAACCTCCCAAGACTCCGGTTTTCTCTGAAACTTCCTAACCTTTCCTGTCCGAATATAACCATCCAATATATCAATCTTTATGTCTCGACCATTTCGAGACTCCTCGTCATGTCCGTGATCACATCCGGACTCGAACTCCTTCGGTACATCAAAATACATAAACTCATAATAACCGCTATTGAAACCTTAAGCGTGCATGACCCTACGGTTCGAGAACTATGTAGACATGACCTAGAACTATTCTCGTCAATAACCAATAGCGGAACCGGATGCTCATATTGGTTCCTACATATTCTACGAAGATCTTTATCGGTCGAACCGCATAACAACATACGTTGTTCCTTTGTCATCGGTATGTTACTTTCCGAGATTCGATCGTTGGTATCCAATACCTAGTTTAATCTCGCTATCGGAAAGTCTCTTTACTCGTTCCGTAATACATCATCTCACAACTAACTCTTTAGTTGCAATGCTTGCAAGGCTTTATGTGATGTGTATTACCGAGAAGGCCTAGAGATACCTCTCCGACAATCGGAGTGACAAAACCTAATCTCAAATACGCCAACCCAACAAGTACCTTTGGAGACACCGTAGTACTCCTTTATAATCACCCGCTTACGCCAGGACGCTTGGTAGTACCCAAAGTGTTCCTCCGTAACGGGAGTTGCATAATCTCATAGTTACAGAACATGTATGGGTCATGAAGAAAGCATTAACATACTAAACGATCAAGTGTTAAGCTAACGGAATGGGTCATGTCAATCGATCATTCAACTAATGATGTGACCTTGTTAATCAAACAACAACTCCTTGTTCATGGTTAGGAAACATAACCATCTTTGATTAACAAGCTAGTCAAGTAGAGGCATACTAGTGACATACTTGTTTGTCTATATATTCACACATGTATTATGTTTCCTGTTAATACAATTCTAGCATGAATAATAAACATTTATCATGATATAAGGAAATAAATAATAACTTTATTATTGCCTCTAGGCATATTTCCTTCAACCAGATCTCGTCTTTGAGGTGAGATGCCATCGCATGGGGAGAGGCACCCGAGTCGGTCCGGGCTCGCCAAGGCGCCATGGTGGCCTCTCGCTCCCCTGCTTGCCCCCGCCCCCATCTCCTCTCACACTTCTCGTCATTGTGATACTACAACCCAAGCGCTTCGTCCAGGCCACCGGTTCGCTCCTCGATTCGCCTCCCGAGCGCACTTTTACTTCTTTCATGTCCCTTTCGCAATTTCGCTTTTCAATTTTTATACAACCCGCTTCGTGGCACACGGAGAGATCGAGAAGGAGGAAAGGGAAGCATCCGGAGTAGGGATGGCACCCGCAGGGTTTGGGTACGGGTGGAGTTACCCCATACCCTTACCCATCCCCCTTGAGCTTACCCATCACCCGTACCCATACCCGTCAATGGGTATATTTTTTTCCCATACCCATCACTCGACAGGGTAAATGGGTACCCACGGGTAAAAAATACCCACGTGTGCACACATCGACTTGAGCAAGAAATAATTGTAAACGACAGCACACAATGCTTATATATACATCATAACACATCTCTATGTATCACCTATGTACAAAACAATCTTACTCATCACAACAGGTATATACATCATGTATAGGTAGAAATCAATGCTTATATGAACGATGAGCACTGAAATCATGATGCTCATATATACATCATAACATCTCTACGTATCATGTATATATATAAAAAAATAATCATATTCATCACAGCAGCTATATACATCATGTATAGGCAGAAAATCAATACTAAAAAACATCATATCATCACATCATCTATAGATTAGATCTACGTATCATCTAGGAATGCATCACATCATTTATACAAAAACAAAAACTACAAGATCAATGCCGATATTCATAAAATCATACACAAAATTGAAACTCACCAAGCCAAAATAGCCTTGCTCTTGTTCTTGTGCTTGATGGCGCAGAGGATCGACCAAACGGGCTAGGCCACTAGGGCACCTTGGATGCCGAGCCAAGAGGCATGTGTCCTTTACATTGGGCGGGGCTTGACCTTTCCTGTTGATTGGAGACAGATGGCACCATCCAACGACGGTTGTTTGCTTGGCCGTGGTAGTAGTCGCCGTCCGACTTAGTTCGTGGACCGTCAATGATCTCCTTCTCCCGCTGTCGACCACGTGAAAGCTGTGGTCCTCATACCTAAGATCCATTGCGTCCGAAGCGGCCGGAAGCGCCGGCGACGCGAGGAGGCAGGCAAGAGACGCATTTAGATGGAAGGGTATTAATCTCCGTCTCTGAATATGGGACGTGACCAAGTATTGATTATTTACCTAAGCGGCTAAGCCTAATCACGTTAATCACGCAGAGAGAGAGATGGGATTCCTTCTTTCATTCCACGTACGTGTGTGTGGGCTACATAGAATGATTTTGTGGCAAGCTAGATTAGACAAATGAATAGTGAAGGCACTCACTAGATTTTATGTGGGTATATGGGTACACGGGTATGGGTTATACTATTCCATACCCATGCCCATTCTACCCGATGGGTTTAATATATTCCTATTAATATATCCATGGGTAATTTTTATCCCATACCCTTACCCTAATAGGGTTTTTACCCGCCGGGTACGTGGGTAATGGGTACCCATTGCCATCCCTACCCGGGAGCAGCTCCTCCAACGAAAGGATCTTGTATGCATGGTTCACCTGCAAGAACACAGGTGACAGGTCTAATCCGTTCCAATCCCTTCTCCGCTTCAGGAAAGATGCTGCGGGGACGGGTTCATTGTCAGGGTCATCCACGCTCATGGCGCCGGGGATGGAGACGCCGGCGACGATGTTGGAGATGGGATCTAGGAGTCCGAAGCAGAAGCCGGCGTCGATTGTTGGCCCGAACTACTAGTGGTGTACTGATCTATACGAACGCTGATGGATAGACCAAAGAGCTAGTGTAGTCTGTAAAACTCGCA
Source organism: Aegilops longissima (assembly GCA_021605205.1). Taxonomy (NCBI): domain Eukaryota; kingdom Viridiplantae; phylum Streptophyta; class Magnoliopsida; order Poales; family Poaceae; genus Aegilops; species Aegilops longissima. Next base: position 1,528,005 of record JAHIAM010001926.1, on the reverse strand, counting down.
CACACACACGCACCGGAGTCGAGTAGTAGAGGCTGATTGCCTTGTATTGATTGCAATGGAATGCCTACAACCGGAGGAACTTGGGACCTATTTATAGGTGATTACAAACCGACTATAGAACTAAGATATTTCTACTAGCTGCCCACCTCAGCTCATACGTGTACTAGACTAGAAACTACTACTAGTTACTAGCTAGCTTGCCTTAATTAGTAAGTCACGCAAGTGTTGCCGACTTGCCGACCGCCGCTTTACATCGTAGGTAAGTAATTTGTCGTCATTGCTGCTTTCGACATGCAGCCATGTATGCATCTCGAGACGTAAATGTCAGCCGCTGCCGTTGTGTGAACCGGAGGACCAAGTTTGACTCAACATTCTCCTCCTCAAACTTGTCGAAGGAGCTTGGTGTCGATGATCCCGACCTTGTCGCTAGCCTCTGAGGAACCGGACACGACCAAGTGAAATGGTCGATGTCCGCCTTCGCCACCAACCGGATGAACTCAACTATCACCGCGCCTTTCTCGACGCAGCCACGTATGAAGTGATAGCGAGATCGATGTGCTTGCCGCGGTCGTGAAGCACCGGATTCTTGGTAGAGGAAAATCGCCGACTTGTTGTCGACGAAGATGAGCGCAGGGCGGTGTCTCGATTCAAAGATCTCGCCGAGAAGGCGAGCAAGCCAAATGCCTTGACAAGCAGCCAGAGTCGCCGCGATGTACTCCACCTCGCACGAAGATACAAATGACAACCTTCTCGCCTCACCGATTGCCACCGATGGGACTATTTCCAGAAGGAATAGTATGCCCGAGGTGCTCTTCCCGAGTCCACGCCACCAACGTGGTCGAGTCGTCGCCACCAAGCTTTTGCCGTCGCCATCGCGACGATACACGATCTATGCGTGAGCGCATTCGCGATGTACCGGAGCAGTGCTTGATAGCAGCGAGGTGATCGCTGTCGGGCTTCCATGAACCTATTCAAAATGCGACAACGAACGTGATGTCCGGCCGGTGTGCACGAGGTACCGAGACTCTCGATGATGCTACGGTAGAGTGTAGCATCCACCGCCTTCTGAACTATCCTTGCCGAAGCTTCACCTGCCTCCATTGAGCGTGCACGCATGACGATCCTTCATGCCCGCCGCCGAGCATCTTGGTGGCGAGGGCGTCTGCGTGATCGTGATGCGACCACCCTCCCGTTCACCTCCAAAGACAGGTAGTACCGAGCAGCCCGAGGTCGCTCATATCAAGAGACGATGCATCTCCCTTGAAGCGTTGAACCTCTTCGTGCTCGCCCGGCGATGACTAGGTCGTCGACGAGATGCCGACGATGAGCGCGGCGTGTTCGCGGTACACGCGAGTACACGCCATGCTCGTAAACGCCGCGTGAGAACCCAAGGGATGCGAGGCTTGCATCAAGCTTACGCGTCCACGCCTTGGGGCTTGCCGAGACCATACAGGCCTTGTGTAGTCGACACACACCGCGCCGTGGCCCTTGGCAACGAACCCGGTGGTCGAGAGACACCTCCTCGTTAAGGTCGCCGTTGAGAAACGCCGACTTGACGCCCATGTGGTGTACCTCCCACCCACGGTGAGCGGCCACGGCAAGGATGAGCCGACCGACTCCAAATTTTGCCACCGGGCGAAGACTTCTCAAGTCCACTCCTCACGCCAGACGTAGCCCTTTGCGACGAGGCGCGCTTTGTGCTTGACAATGGCGCCGTGCTCGCCCTTCTTCACCTTGAAGACCCACTTGAGCCCGATGGCTCGGTGCCCAAAGAAAATGGTGAGTGTCCAAGTGGCGTTGTCGTTGATCGACGCTAGCTCGCCCAAAGATCGCGGGCGCCAAAGAATCCTCTTGCTCGGCCTCCGCGAACGTGGTCGGTTCTCGCCGCCATCATATGCAAGACGTCGTCGTCATCAACGCCCTCTTCCTCGGTCATTGCGGTGTTGCCGCAGCCTCGCCGAGGAGATCCCCATGCGCCAAAACCTATGGGGCGCCAACGCCGTCGCCGCTTAACAGCTCCGACCTCGCCGCTGGCGGGTTAAGAATCGCCTCCCGGACCCACCTTGTTCGACGTTATGGTGTCCGGCGACACCGCACCGGGGCGGTGTTCTCGGTCGCCGTTCCCGGATCCACACCTCCCGAGCTTCCCGGATGGCACTTCCTAGGTCTTGCTTCTTGGGGTCGAGAGTACATCGGGTTCTCCACGGTAAAGGAGCCGCTGTCGGGCCTCCCCGACGCCCTAAGTCCATCGCGCATCTTCGCCGAAGATGACGCCACGCGAGACATGCACACGCTTTGAGACGAGGTCGCACATCTTGTACGCCTTAGAGCTCGCTCGTAGCCTATGAACACCATTGGGGTGCTCGCTGCCGAGCTTCTTCACCGTGGGCGCTTGCCTTGACATGCCCGACGCAGCCAAAGGTGCGGAGGAAGCGTACATCGGCTTCTTCGCACCACGCCTCATAAGGCGTTTTTCATCGACGCCCTTGTGAAGGAGCGTTGAGGATGAAGACGGCCGTGAGCACGGCCTCCCCAATACGTGTTTCGGCACCGCCTTGCCTTGAGCATGCAAAGGCGTGCCATCCCGAGCACCGCTCGTTCTTCGCCGACGACGCTGTTCTGCTGCGGCGGTAAGTAAGGGGCGTGAGATGACGTTGCACCCTTTCGTCGCAGTGCTTGTAGAACGTGGTCGACGTGAACTTCGCCGCCACGGTCCGTGCGCAAGACGCGTAGCTTGTGGCCGCTTTTCGACCTCTCGCCGCCGCTTGTCGCTGATTTATGGCTCGCCCCCTCATCCTTGGAGGCGAGGAGCAAGACTCACATGAACTCGCCAGAGTCGCCGACGAGCGGCAGGATGTAGCGACGCCTCCGGCGTTGCGGGTGATTGGGCCGCAGAGGTCCCCATGAACCAGCCTCCGGGTTTTCGCGCCCGATAGCGTGCCTTCTCGGAAAGGGCAGCGCCGCGCTTCCGGCAAGAAGACACGCATCGCACAACTCGCTGGCGTGCTCGATGCGAGGTAGCCCATGAACGAGGTTGCCTCGCGCCATCTTCCGCAACCCGTCAAAGTGCCGGTGTCCTAGCTCGGCATGCCAACGCCACGCGTCGGAGACATGACCCATGGCAAGGCACACAGATGCACGGTTGAAAGAAGAATTTATAGAGGCGGTTTGGCGAAGCGGGTTACCTCGATAAGCGCCTCTTCGCTAGTCGCGACGGTGAGAACACCGCCGGATGCCGATGTCGAACCAGCCTCGCCGAGCCGTCAGACACTCACGACGCCGCTCTTGAGCGCCGGATGAAGTAGACGTCCGTGAACGCCTCGTGATCACCCCTTTGTCGGCGAAGACGACGGTCCCGCCGCCTGCGGATCCCCACCACGGATCCGTCCGCCAACCGCACCTTCCCGGTGATTGAGCGGTCCGGCTCGCTGAACGCGTCGACCGAACCAGCCATGTGGTTCGTGGCGCCGTGTCGAGGAACCAACCTCACTTTGCTTGCCGCCGCAGCGTGGGTGTGGTCACGGCTCTCCTCGCTTGAGGAAGACGAGTCAGACGCACACACCGCTTGTCGGGAGCCATCTCCCAACAACACGGTGGACCCCAACACTTTGTTGTCGGGTGTGGGCGACCGAGTCTTCGTGCGCCTCGCACGGAGTCGATGGTCGCCAAAGATCATGGTCGGAGCATGGTCCGCCATATGCGCCATTGTCGCGCCAACTTGCGCGACCTCGTCGAGTCCCGAAGTTCGGGACGCCGTCGCCGGTGTGGCTCCCCACACCCGCCTTCATCGCCTCCCAATGACAGCCCCGAGAACATCGTTGTCGAGGTGTGGCTCGTCACCGGAGTGATGATTCCGTGGATCGGTTCCGTGCCTCCCGCACGGAATGGGTGGTTGTCGGAGCCGTGGTCGCGAGAGATGCCGTTTCTCCGCACGGCTCGACTCTTGCCAAAGATCATTGCCGACCCACCGCCCACGCCACCGACGAGGTTTGCTTGCCACGGCTGCCTCGTTAACTTTCCTCTTGTGGCAATCCGGATCCAGTGACCCGGCATGTTGCAAGAGCGGCACTTGCCACCGCTGCGCCGCCTCGCCTCGCCTCGCTTGGCTTGCGATCGCGGTTGCCGCTACCGCTCTGGTGCGCCTCCGCCTCTCCGCGACCTTCGCTTCCGTGGGCGCCCCCATCGCCGGAAGAGCTGCCGCGCGGCTGCTGCTGTCACAAGGCCCCATCGCTTCCCCGGTGAGCGAGAGTTCGCCGCCAAGATGGTTGTCGGCTTCGCCGCCGCCTCGACGACCTTCACCGCCCTATCAGCTCTCGATCGTCATGGTGGAGAGATCCACCAAACTCTCGATGGACCAGCCGCTTGCTTGTACCGCCTGGGACGACGCGAGGAACTTGAGAATCACCATCTTGTTGTCGATGTGATCTCCGAGCGCTATGAAGCTCTTTGACGAGACCTTGCAGCCGCAAGGCGAAGTCGCCGACTTGTTCACCGCCTTGAACCGGATCTCCTCGTCTTCGAGGCGCAAGGTCCGGCCTTCGACTCCGTCGCGCTCCACGCCGATCGCAGAGTCTTGATGGTCTCCCATGCTTCCTTGCCGCCTCCTTGGCGCCAAGGGTGAGCACCATCTCCTCTGGGGCGGAGCGCAAGATCGCTTCCATCGCCAAATGGTCCTCCTCGTACTCGACATCGCGGCTTCCACGGCTTTCCACATATGCCGCGCCCATGATGACTTTCATCATGACGGACCAACCGGGTAGTTGGTCCGCGTGAGGAGAGGGAAGGAGGTATCGACATGCCCACGCCTCGCACGGAGCGTGGCGCACCAGCTCACCTCCCGCCCGCCTCGCCATGAAAGCGCGTCCATGCAGACGGTGTCCTCACCGAGCTCGCGGCGGTCTTGGAGCCGTTGTTGGCGACGCCTTCCTTCTAAGATATGCTTCAAGATAACTCGAGGCTCGATGCCAATTGTTGGTCCGAACTACTAGTGGTGTAATCGATCTATACTGAACGCCGGTGGATAGACCAAAGAGCTAGTGTAGTCTGTAAAACTCGCACACACACACACACGCACCGGAGTCGAGTAGTAGAGGCTGATTGCCTTGTATTGATTGGAATGGAATGCCTACAACCGGAGGAACTTGGGACCTATTTATAGGTGATTACAAACCGACTATAGAACTAAGATATTTCTACTAGCTGCCCACCTCAGCTCATACGTGTACTAGACTAGAAACTACTACTAGTTACTAGCTAGCTTGCCTTAACTAGTAAGTCACGCAAGTGTCGCCGACTTGCCGACCGCCGCTTTACTTAGAGGTAAGTAATTTGTCTCGTTCTTCTGTATTCGACATGCAGCCATGTATGCATCTCGAGACGTAAATGTCTGCCGCCGTTGCCAGTGAACCGGAGGACCAAGTTTGACTCAACATCGAAGACCCCCCGGAGGAGCTTCACCCGCCCGTAGCAGCTCTCAATCTTGGCAAGGAGGGCCGATATAAGCTCGTCCCTCTCCTCTTTTCTGACAACTCCTTCGTCCCCGAGGGTCCGCAACCCGTAGATCTGTGGCTCGCTGATGGTGATGCGGCTGAAGCTGCTGCTGGTCCTGGTGACCGTGGCTGGATCCATGGATTGGAACTAGAACTTGATCCGGTCGACGACCCGTAGATCCGTGGCTACTGGTCCTCACGCTAGCAGTGGTGGACCTAGGATTTTAAAACAGAGCGGTCCACCTAAAATAAATTGGCAACAAATATGACATGCCAACGTTCTAAAATTTGTTTTTAGGGAACATGCCAGCATTCTAATTAATTTACCAATAGCACATAGAAATAGATCAATATGGTCTTACATACTAAAATTGTAAATTTTGCATAAGAGAAGTCTACATAATATATACCTTGAGAAATTCGAAGAAGACTATGTGGCATCGTTAATTTGTTACAGTGGCAAATAATCAGATAAATCATTATTATGTCACTGATCAGGTGTTCATGTACAGGATAGCAAAATTATGTGTATGTGTTCACAGGAGTGTGTGTTCATGTACCAGATAGCAAGTCTGATTGTTTAGTTAAGGCAATAATAGACTTGACTCTTCCGCCTTATTGATGCAATAGACAACAAAGAGCAAACCCTAAATCAGAAATTGAGAATGGGCAGCGCCGCAGTGAACAATTTACCTCTCAAGTCCACAGATAGGGCTAAAGGCTGGCCGCCGGGCGGGCAGGTTTACTGCCTTGCTGCCAGCCGAGTGCCGGAATCGGCGGAGAGCAGACTGGGCGGCGGGCGGCTGCTTGTAGGGGGGCGCGGTGGCGCTGAGCCCCGGGCGGGCGGGGCGGGCGGGGGCAGCTCCTGGGCGTCTAGCGACGAAAAGGCAGGCAGCGATGGGCGGCGGCGTTCGCCGAGGCAGGCGGTGAGCCGGCAAGAAAAAGAGCCGAGCGGCCGACGTCGGGGACGAGCAGGGGAACAGAGAGGAAACGCGCAGCTAGGGTTCGGCCCCGCATTAACTTTGGGCCGGCCCATATGCGGGGCGGTGCTCCCCTATTATTTTTTCGTTTTAATTTAATTTTAGTTTTATTTGTGTTTTCGTTTATGTTTTGTTTTTCTTGCATCTTTAAAAGATGTTCGGGATTTGAAAAAAGTTCTGAATTTAAAAAACATGTTTGTGAATTTGATAAATATTCCTGGATTTTGAAAAATCATCAATTTTATAAATATTTTGTGAATTTGGAAAAATGTTCCAAATTTCAAAATATGTTCATGAATTTTAAAAAATATTCTAAAATTTTAAAAAGAAGAATGTTAAAAATCCTCCAGAATTTCAAAAGTTGTTCATTGCTTGTGCTAAACCGCAGGAAGTTTGGGTCAGTTTGGTTCATGACCGAACAATTACAAGTCGGGGGATGGTGCCGATCCTTGTGCACTACTCCATAATGCGAGTTGAGTTGAAAGGACAAAAGAGGAAAGAACAAACAACTTTCTTGGTCGGCTTGGGCCTCGCGTGTGCAAATATATTTTTGTGGTTGTATTAACTTAAAGTGAATTTCAATTTTTATCCCCAGTTTCATGTTTGTGATAGTATTTACCCTATTTAGCAATTTTCATATTCTTACTCAATTTAATCAACTTGTTCCACAAACAATCCCATTTAACTTTTATCATGTTTTTATCTTACTATGCTGTTGTGCATGCCATTCCAACGGTTTAGTTTCTTTCTGGGTTTTCTTCTAGTTTACTTACACTGAACCAAACCCGGCCCAACTAGTCGTCTCGTTTATGTTGCGCTGGGTATGGCATGTCATTAGGAGAGAAAGGGGGGAGGCATGATTACAAAATATTCAAAGCAAAGTACTTAAGGGGCAACCATTACTTGCTTATTCTCATACGAAGGGATCTCAGTTCTGGAGGTCTCCCAACGGATCAAGCAAGAGATCCGTCTGGGTTGTCCTCCACCGGCAATGGGCATTGGAACATTTTGTTTCGACGGTCACTTGGGCAGGTGGAGACCATAGAGTGGGCTAGTTTGCGGGCTGCCCTCCCGCCGGTGCTCGCGGATTATGCAGAGACTACCTCATGGCATTTGGAACCTTCAGGTGTTTTCTCGGTCGGCTCGGCCTATCATGCCCTGTGTCGAAGATCAGTTATTGCGTGGGCCGCGCTGCTATGGAAAGCGCCCTTACCCTTGAAGATCAAGATTTTTGCATGACAATTGTTGAGGGGCCGCATCCCATCTGGGATGGAGGTGATCAAGTGAGACAACCCCAAGAATGGTTCTGCCCTCTTTGTGGTGTCTTGGAGACGGGGACTCACATCCTCTTCTCCTACACGACGGAGTTTTGTGGTGCTTTGTTCTTGATGTTCCCGGACCTGAATGGGAGGCCCTAAATCTGGCCGGGTTCCTTCAAACCAGTGCCAACCAGCCTGGGAGGAGGAGACGTCTCTTCTAGCTGGTGTTTGTGGTGTTAGCATGGAGCTTGTGGACGACGCAAAATAAGATGATGATTGAGCGGGCTTTCTTTCGACGGGCCTTTGATTCAATCTTTAAATTCCTTGCCTTTTTTGCAAAACTGGCACTTGTTATGTAGGTAGAGAGATTTGCCATCGCCTGGGCCATATGATGGATGCGTTGACTACTAACACACTGGGTATTTTACTTTACTGTATCTAAACCTTCTTAAATTTGTTAGGACGGCTTTCCAAATTGCCACGAAACCTATACATATGAAAACGTTTAAGAAACATCACCTGATCCACAACACAAAGTTGATGGCGACGATTAAGATAACCCTTATTCGACACATAACTGCTCTCACCGGTCTGCCGTCGCCCCGAGTGCATTTGTCAGCAGCTCTAGCAGTGTCCGCAACTGCTATGATTCCCAAATAATTATGGAATGATCCACATCGATAATGATACTCTGGAGTAGTAGTACATGTGTTGTTAGCTAAAAAAGAGAGCAGCCTGGACTCTGGATCGTGCTACGAGCGACGTCATGATGGATCAGTTGATCACCGGGGCAATCATGGCAGCACAGATGCGCTCTGCCGCGAGCAGCACCCCGCTGCCTGCCATCTTCAGAAATCAGAAGTATCCTCTGAATATCCCTGACACGACAGACCAAATCCGAATCGATAATTGAGCGGAGCGAGAAAGTACCATGCCACATTGCCACTGGCCTCTGCCCACTGCTCAACATGGCTGCTGGTGCGATCCTCTGACGCCGTGGTACCTCGTCGGTGGTGGGGCTGTGTCTAGTCTACCACGGTGGTGATCGAACGACGGACCGGGCGTCGCGGGTGGAGCCGTCGGGGAAAAAGTACGTGCGGCTCGCTCGACTTTCAGGTCGCGCGCCCTGCTTCTTCACGTGCTGGATCCCTATCCTCGCCACGGCCCGTGTCCTCTTCCCCCTGTCCGCGCGTGCACGCATCATGTCGCCATGACGATCGACGGATCCATCGGCCCTCTCGTTGTCCACCTCGCTTTTGCGCCCCGAGCCCGTGAGCTTTCCCGGTTGATCGACATCACGCGTCCGGGTCCGGCCCTTCCAGACCTACCTGCTACGGGTAGCAGCTAGATGTGGAGTGGCTTTTGCGGTGGCGTGGACGCTGCGGTGAAAGAAGACTAGCTCGTCCGCTCATGGCACCATGATTGGGAGTCGGTCGGCACTAACCGATGAACTTAATCTGATTCTGAATGCGTCTGGGAAGGGGACAGGCAGCGTCGTCTGCGTACGTACACGCTTTTCTCCCGAAAGCCGGAAAGCGGTCGAGCTCGCAGGCGTTGTACAGTATTTTTTCGTTTCGTCTTCCTTTTGTGCGAGGGGTTGGTTGATCCACTGTTTGAGTTTTGTATGACCCGATCTTTTGTTGGAAACTTCGAGGAAGATTTTATTCGAAGCAAAGGTGGACGGTTTTGTGGCAGCATATGACTTGACAGTGCAGGGAATTCAGGAGTGCGTGACACCAATGCCGCCCGCATTTGGAGCGGCAAAACTAAACTAGCCTGGAACCCGGGATGCTTTTGCTCCGGGAAAGATCGATCGATCGGGGATGCATGCATACGATACGACGCGGTTACACCTACCGCCGGCCATGCAAAAAGTTGCAGTGGCGCAGACAAGAAGCATGCGTCCGTCCACCATGGCCGCTCGCTTCCAGAAGAAACCCGAGGCAGGTGAGGTCAACGTACGGACTCGGCCCCAAGCCCCCAAAGATGGAAATCACTAGTTGAGTATAACAATGGAGCAAAACCAATAAACTTAGCCCCTACCACCTGCTCAGAAAACATGGCTCACCTTACGGCTTACGTTGTAGTACATGCCCTCGGCCAGAGATAGAGAATCGTTTGCTCAGTACGGTATGGGCCGGCCGCCTCTGTTCAGTCAGTGGTCACGGTCCTTTCTGGTCAGTGATTAGTCAGCGACCACACTTACAAAATACACAGTGAGATCACCATCCATAAAACATACTCCCTCCGTTCCTAAATACATACTTGTCTTTCTAGAGATTTCAACAACTGACTACATACGGAGCAAAATAAGTGAATCTACAATATAAAATATGTCTACATACATCCGTATGTCAGTTGTATTCGGTTGAGATGGTAGAAAAAGACAATTATTTGGGACGGAGAAAGATCTCTATAATTACCAGCCATCTAACAATCCCCACACGAACCACTACTCCACACTCTAGCGTGACCGTGTCAACGTCGTATCACAAACCACTCGATCTCCACGCATATACGAAAAGTTGGTACGGATCCATACGAGCGCAGCCGGCCACTCGACGTACGACAAGTGTCCCAGTATGTACGTACAGCAGCGTACGGTTCTCGGTCCGTATCGCGCGCGTATGACGCAACGGCTCGACCGCCCGTGACCAGGAAAAGGCGAGGCGATCGCCGCACCTGATACTGTGCCCGAGCAGGGAGTGGACTGGGTTGGGTTGGGTCGAGTCGGCATTCATTTCGCGGCTCGTGGAAGTGGTTGGAGCCGCCGAAAAGACCCGGCACACCCGGGGGCCGCCCGCCAGTCCGCCACCGCTGTCCATCCATCGGCCAATACGTCCTCAAACAGTAGTGCCAGCCCTGTAGTGCCAGCGCCATGTTTCCATTCTTTTTTCCCTTGCTTCTACTTCTTCTTGTAGCAAACGTACGTGTTGTAAAATGAACATACCAGACGGCCCAGCGCGCGACCCCATCCTCAAAAAGCATTTGATTTTTGTCCGCCTCGTCCCATCCTGAGAGGAGTAAAGTCTGTTTTAAATCTTGAACTGGTAGAGCTCGTCGGAATTGAACCACAACCTTCAAATCCCTGAAATCGGCACCCTGTTCTCACCGATCCTAACCTATTTCGACCTTGGAGCCGCTTTGGCACACTGGAAGAACATAATCCCGCCGGATCAATCTCTACTCTCACTTACTACACCGCCCACATGTCATATCCATCCCTATCCCCAATTCCTTTCTCTTCTATTTCAAAGATGCACCTGTGAACACGCTGTGGTTGAGGCAGAGCAGAGGCGCACCGAATTGCCGCCACTTCGCTACCAAGCCGAGACGACTCACAGACACCTAACGCCGCTACTCGCCGAGGGTTGCTCGGTCGAGACCGAGCCCGGCGCCGCCCCCGTGCAGTGGTGCAGCTCAGACTCCACGGCCTCCGCCGGCATGGTGTATACTGCCTCACCTCCGAGCCGGGCGCCATGCTTCCGAAAGTGCAGAGAAGAGCGTGGCGAGGCTAGAGGGTCACGCTTGGTGGGCAGAGTGCCGAGGGTGCCGAGCATGAGGCGCCACTGGTGGCGCGTGCGACATCACGGCGGACTCCGATTCACTTGTACTCTGCGCTCGCTAGTTCCCTATCCTCCTTGCCGAGGAGAGGCTAGTGCATGCTCCGCCTGGACATAGAGCTGATGGTCAGGGCCGGCCCTGAGGGGGGCAGGAGGGGCGGCCGCCCCGGGCCCCCACCTTACAGGGGCCCCCACGCCTAGTATGCATGTATTCGGCCGGTAGCCCATGGCCTAATTTTAAGCTGCTGCGACGTGCGATTGCCAGCCCGTATGGGAATCGCATAGTCAAAGGGCACACGTTAAGGGAGCCCGGGAGCAATCCACGGTCGTTCTTTCATCTTCTTTTGCTCGTTTCCTAAAATTTTCCTTCGCGATGCAACTACGCGACCACGATCTATCTGTACGCGACGAAAGCGGCAATCGGCGGCGGCTACGGTGCAGAGATCGGAGAGTTTCGGCCAACGGAGAGATCTGATCGCTTCTCTAATGCTGCTCCTAGAGCTCTAGGGAACTCCTTCTTGGATCCAACCAGGGCATCAATCGATCACCAGTCTTGTCTTGCCGGCCAGAACCTTTGTACGTACACGGGTAATACCATATATAGGTCAATTATATTAAGATATTTCATTATAATTGGTTTGTGGATCTTCTGCGTTTTTTGGATTTCAGAACTATGGAAAGGATTTGTGGATGAGTTGATAAAATCACAAAGAAGAGCCATTGATAATTTTTTTGAGAATGCCATTGACGCTTGGACGAATATAGAGTTTGCGACAGTAGCTATGGATGGGCCAGCTAATGGAATACAGGGAGAAAATGTGAATGTAAGTGACCCTGAGAACACTCTTAACACATTGGATGCACGGCACAGTCCGCCAGTTAATTTTAGGTTAACTTTGCATCACATGTTGCTTTGCATCGAGGGATGTAGAATTATATTAAGGTAATATGTACAGGTTACGTGACATAAATAATACTTTTAGATGCATTCAAGTGTTAACTGGTAACAGTCCAATATATAACAGAAATAGCCAATGTGTCTTTGGTCCCATTGCACCCGAACTGAGTTTTATATTTTAAAAGTAATGAGAAGAGTAAAGAGAAAGTGAAACTTTATTTTAACAAAGATGACTTCGCGTAGTACTATATAAATGCATGAAAAGTTTCGTGAAGGAATGACTACCATGGTATCCTGGAGAAAAAAAAACAAAATTGATAGTACTCTATAAATGTTACCAATCACAATTTTTGGGCTTGCAATTATTTTCGCTGAGAATACCATGAGAGTCATTTCTGCCCGAAACTTTTTGAATCCTTTAGTTTTCTAATAAACTTTTTCCAATTCAGGCGCATTTGCCCTATCTTTGAAATATCCGCATCCTATATATATAATGATCGTTATTGTTATGGTGTTTGTATTAAGGGTCCCGAATTTTAGTTTCGGCCCGGGCCTCCAAAATCTCAGGACCGGCCCTGCTGATGATGCAGCACACCATCGGCGTGTACTCGCTGGCAGAACGGGAGACGATAGTGGTGGCCATCGCGGGCAGGCACTCTGTGGAGGTCGAGCCCGTGGGGCTCATTCCCTCGGTCTTCTGAACCCCGCATCAACATGCAAGAATAAACAAGCATCAATGCGTGTGACCTCCTTTTGATGCGAGCATAGGAGGATTTCAACTGCAAACTATTACGTAGAACTGTGGATTGCTTGTTGTTTTCTTTACTTCGTTCACCACAAGTTTCCTTTTTTCCCGAGACTGGTTCACTAAAAGTTTAGAGTGTGCCTTGTAGCTCATGAGATAGATTCACTTTGTCTGAATTATTACTATGCATGTTCTTCTCTCTGCTTTCTTCAGTTCATCGCAAGTTTAGAATGTGTAACTGGCTTTGGCGCTTGGCCACTGCACTGATGAAGCCTCCATTGGTGTGAAGGGCTTTGCCCACGGTCCACACTCACACGTCGCACCGGCGGAAAAGCGATAAGTGGTGACTGCGTCCGCTACATGTTCCACTCCGCCGCACCTTGTCGCGAAGAAGTATGTGGCCGAACGCGTCGCAAGGCGTACCGCCGACACCGTGGGATGCTGGCCGGACGACGTTCCCTTGCACAAGGTACGCGATCCACCGAACTTGTCGAACGGCTGCCGTGGTTCCTGGGTAGACGGTCAAAGAGAATGGGGTGGGAGATGAATATGACAAGTGGACCCTGCAGCCAGCGGGAGCAAAGAGTGATCCCGACCGGGATCGTTATTTTCCTAGCGCACCAAACTGGTTTAAGCGGGATCGGGGTTGATATAGACTAGGATCGATGAGTACAGGGTGCCGATTTCAGGGATTTGAAGGTTGAGGTTCAATTCCGACGAGCTCTACGAGTTCAAGGTTTAAAATAGACTTCACTCTCCTGGGAGCAAAGTTGGTCTCGTTTTGGGTCCAAAGCGGACACGAGCCGGGCGTTTTTTGCGTCTCTGTTGTCCGCTGTGTCCGTCTGCACATGGGCCTGGCCCACCTGTCATTGAAAGCAGAGGGACCCACCTAACCACCCACCCATCCCCTCTCTCTCCATTTCCACTGTTCCTTGCACATCGTCGACACCGTCGGAGCAGGGCAAACGAGCACGCATGCCAGCCACTGGCGTTTTGACCAGAGCGGCCGCGCGGTGGCCGGAGCGGACGCAGGCGCGGGCGGCGGCGAGCGTGGCGCTGGCACGGTGGCGGCGGAGCGGACGCCGCAGAAAGCAGGCAAGCGTTAGTGCGGGCGGGCTGCGGATGGGCGACACGGCGGCGGCGAGCGCGCGCGCCAAGACGGAGGACGGCAGCGGGCGAGATGCTGCCTGCCACGCGAGGCGAAGCGCGTCCGGTGCAGCTCCGCCAACCCCAAAGGGAGACGCGCGCCGCCGCGAAGCGGGCGTGGCGAGGTCGCGGGCGCGGCGTGCGGCGGGCGTGGCGAGTCGCGCGCCGTCCCACCAAAGGCGCCGTCGACGCCCACCACGGGCGCTTGAACTCCCGCAGCCGTGGGAAGCGGTGGTCGGGGAGGAGGGGAGCGGACGGTGCGGCGGGCGGGCTTTGGCGAGCACGGGCCGCTGGGAGCGTGGTCGGGAGGAAGGAGGAGGCGGGGATGGGGGCGGCGGGCTCGACGAGCGCGGCCCCGACGAGATTCCGCGACGGGGGGGGGACGTTTTGAGTCACTCTACCGCGGTGGGCGCCTCAAACCCAAGCCGGACACGCATGTCCGTTTTCATCCCATTGCCACCCCAAACGGACGAAATCCGGACAAAACGAACGTTCGTTTAGGGTCGTGCAGTGGAGTTGGCCTTAGAGCGTCTACGGCCGGACATCCGGCCCTCAAACGTCTGCGGATTCATCACACCTTTTATATTTGACGCTATGCATCTTGTTGACTACCTCATATTTCATCCCCAAATCCATACAAATCATGCAAAAAATTTCTACGTAGTACATACACCACGTTATTCTAAACCAAGCTTCGTCGTCAGAGATGTCCACGACGTCCGTGCCGGGCGCTGGGTAGATGGGTGCGTATGAGGGCTCCGACTCCGACTCCGACCACTCATCCATAAACGTGAGCATCACGTCAACTCCGCCGCATGCTCCATCTTCGCCTTCTACATCCGATGACGCTTGGCCTTCGCCGCCGATTCCGAACGGACGGAATCGAGGTTCGCCAGCTGCTCCGCCTGCAGATCCGCATCCCCAGTGTCCTCCGGATCCACTGTGGCCGGAGGTACCCCCCCTCCCGGCGGCGTTTCGGGTTTCGCGCCTTGCTCGGATCTACTCAAGGAGTTGCAGCCGGTGCTCCGACGTTACATACGGATAGCTCCTTACCCGGCGGCGTGGCGGATTGTATGTGGAAAGTGGCGGCGGCGGCGGACGGAAGGGGAGAAATATGGATGTGTAGGGTCTTGATGCTGGCAGTCGGCTTAAATAGTCGTCCTAGGGCACTATGCGGCCTGCCGGAGAGGCCACAGCGAACAGAAGGGGAGAAATATGGATGGGTGGGGTCTCTGTGCTGGCGGTCGACTTAAATAGCCGTGCTAGGGCACTATGCAGCCGCCGGAGCGGCGCCACACGTCGACGAAGGAGACCAGCTACGGACCGCCTGGTTTCGGAGTGTTTCATGTGGGACCCAACCATCAGTCCGGGCGTTTGAGGCCCATTTGAGACGCCTAGAGTCGGTTTTTTGACCGGTCATTGACCGGGTCGTCCACCCGACCGTATGAGAGAGGTTTGAGGTGCCCGGTTAAAAATGCTCCTATGCTACTTCAGCTGGTCATCTAAACAGATCAAAAATCCTTTTCTGTATATTTTTCTGGTTGTGTAATTAGTACGTACTCTGCTACGGGATTGTGTGCTCCTCTCACTTCACTGCGGTTGGGCAGCGGAGGAAGATACCGTGGAGAAGATGGCACAGGAAAACGACGACCCTGCAGCGACCAGCGGATCTCGCTTGTGACCACGTCCACGTACGCAGTAGTACGTGCGAATAATCCGCGACCACAGTCATCTGACGTCTGTCTAGCTAACCAGTACAAAATCCCCCCCGGTGACGGCAGCGAAGCGATCCTCCACAGCAGAGGCACGCGGAGCCGTCGCCGTCGCCGTCGCCTCCCCGTGTTGCTAGCCGGCCATGGAGTAAGTAAGTAGAGCAGGCAGTAGTATATTACGCCAAGCCAAAGATTGCCTCCCCGGCCGCGCACGCAAACGCAAGCCAAGGCGGGAGCGCGTGCTTTTCTTGCGCCGTCGCGTCGATCGCGACTCGCGTCGTCGAATGCTCGTGGCCGCGCTGAGGCACATGCTGCGCCGCGTCCTCGCCGGCCTCCGCGCGCTGCACCCGCGCCCGCGCAGGCGCCGGCAGGGTGGTGCTGGCGCTGTCGCCGGTGCCGGGGCCGCGCCGGCGTCCAAGACGCGCGTAACCGTGCGCCGGCTCGGCAGCAACGGCAGGAGCAAGGCCGGCACCCCGCGCGGCGGTGCTGATGGGTCGGCGCCGGGCGAGGGACGGCAGCCGGTGACCATCCGCGTGGCGACGTTCAACGCGGCGCTGTTCTCCATGGCGCCCGCGGTGGCCGCAGTCCCTGAAGCCGGAGCGGAGCGCGAGGCCGCGCGCCGGAGCGGCGCCGGCGCGGGCACGGGCACGGGCGCGCGGCCGCGGCCCAAGGGGATCCTGAAGGCGCAGGCGAGCCTGCTGTCGCGGGCGCCGAGCAAGGCGCGCGTGTCCATCAACCTGCAGGACAACGAGATCTCCCTCGACCGGAGCGGCAAGCTCGGCAGCCCGAGGGCCCGGAAGCCGCAGTCCCTGCTGCAGCATCAGGTGATCGTGGGCGGGCTGGACGCGAGCCGGCGGCGGAGCGTGGAGGAGGTGCTGCGGGAGACGGGCGCCGACATCATCGGGCTCCAGAACGTGCGCGCCGAGGAGGAGCGCGGGATGCGGCCGCTGTCGGAGCTGGCGGGCGCGCTGGGCATGCGGTACGTGTTCGCCGAGAGCTGGGCGCCCGAGTACGGCAACGCCGTGCTCTCCCGCTGGCCCATCAAGCGCTGGAAGGCGCTCCGCGTCGCCGACCAGTCCGACTTCAGGTCAGTCAGTGAGAGCCAGTCGCCCTCCGCCGTCCACGGCGGGCGTCGGTCGTTTCTGCTTCTGCATCGGATTCGGGGCTGCGGGTCACGTCGTGGTCCGGACGAATGTTCCATCCTCTTCCACTGTAAACAAACGAACACACGCTCGGCCCGCAGTCAAACGTCGCCAGTGCGCCACATTAGTGTCCCGTCCTTGCGCCCGACCAGGGCTCGTGTGGCGCTGGCCATGCCAGGCCGGCGACTGTTGCCGGACAGTGGCGCCCGTTCGTCGGTGCCACCGGCGTGGTAGCCTAGCCCGTGTCCTTTTCGACCCAAGCAGCATCTCCTGCTAGTACCAGCTAGCTGCTCGTTTTGGCATGAACGTACGGTAGTTGTGCATTGCATGCGTCCCCGGCCGGACCCGGTGGCCGGTGCGCCGTCGAGCTGTTCCGCCCGGCATTATTGCCCGCCCGCGCACACGCCCGGACTAGTAAACAATCTCCATGGAAATTCCTGAGCGCTCCAGACATAACCTTAAAGCCTCTTCTTCTTTTCCTGCTCATTTTACTATTGTTATTTCTCTCGTGGAAGCTTCTTGTTGCTTGGCCGGGCATGACCCCGGCTGACCCGTGTCGTGAGCCAAAAGTGGTACGTAGTAGGCACCGGGCTTCACCTGCCACTAGCGCGAGTCAACCCGAATCCACGTCCGACAATCAGCTAGATGCTTAGGGAGTAAGTATGACACATCCTTGATCCACAACTTAGCTAAACTGCCTCTTTGTTTAGGATTATTAGTTCAGTACCAAGCCATGGATTAGGTGAAACAGCTCCCTTGGCGCTTGGCACCACACACGCACACGCTCTCTTTCTCTCTCTCTCTCTCTCTCTCTCTCTGCATGCAGCGTCCACAATCCAAGGGCAAACGGCCGGCTCCGAGGGTCCATGCTTTTGCCTCTTCTCTTTGGTAGCTTTCCCCGTGACTGATCAACCGGAAATCCTGAACCAACACCCATGGTTAGAACGACTGTTAGGGTGCCGCGGCGTCGCCGTCGGCGAACAGTCCGGAGTAGCTGGGCAGGCCCTTTCCGGGCGACGGCGGCTTCAATTCGGATCCACGGACAGCCACTCCCGGCCATGCAAGGGAGCCACGACAAGTTATTGCACTGCGTTTTTGTTTTTGTTTTATGTCCGTGTGATATCGCGATGGCGAAATCTCTAATTACAATAATCGATCGAAAGCCGAACGTGCATAATTCCCCGGCCTCTGTTGCTGTCTGAGCTTCATTGTGGCCCTGTCACCCATTTGAATGCCGGATGATTGTCGTGGAGAGGTGGTGAAAAATTGAAGAGGTGTGATGGCGCGTGCAGGAACGTGCTGAGGGCCACGATCGAGGTGCCGAGGGCCGGGGAGGTGAACTTCCACTGCACGCACCTGGACCACCTGGACGAGAGCTGGCGGATGAAGCAGGTGGACGCCATGCTCCGCTCCGTCGACGGCCCCCACATCCTCGCCGGCGGCCTCAACGCCCTCGACGGCACCGACTACTCCGCCGACAGATGGGCCGACATCGTCAAGGTCTTCAATCTTCTCCGAATGATTTCGAAACCTTGGACATTATGAGGCAATTCTGATGATCTTTGGTCTGCATTTTGCAGTACTACGAGGAGATCGGCAAGCCGACGCCCAAGGTGGAGGTGATGAAGTACCTCAAGGGGAAGCAGTACGTGGACGCCAAGGATTTCGCCGGAGAGTGCGAGGCCGTGGTGGTCGTGGCCAAAGGCCAAGGTAAGAAAGACTGACATTTTTACAAGGTATACTGTAATGATGTCTGCTGTGTTACTTTGGTACTGAATTTTACACTGAACTGAAACCCCAGACGTGCAAGGGACGTGCAAGTACGGCACGAGGGTGGACTACATTCTCGCATCGCCCAGCTCCCCCTACAAGTTCGTGCCGGGGTCCTACACGGTCGTCTCCTCCAAAGGAACCTCGGACCACCACATCGTCCGGGTCGACGTCGCGATAGTGCCGGACACCAGGGACGCGGACGAGCAGGCCGCCGGGGGCCGGAAGCAGAGGGTGGTGAAGATGAGCAAGAAGGGGCCCAGAAAAGGGATATGGGCGGCTAAATGATGATACTCTGTGCTATTGCTGGAGTCCTTCTCTAGTATACTTTCCTTTTCTCTTTTTACCTGTTTTGCCATTGTTGGTAGAGGTGATGTTGGTTGCTTTCAATTCAATTGTGTATACGGCTGGGCTGGCTAGTGGTTGAAGTGGGACTGAAGGAAGAATGTGATGTATAAGTAACCAGCAGGAGGTGGAAGGAAGCAATGTATTTTTGGGATGGCTTCCGTGCTGCTGTTGCCTGCTGCCTTGGCCCTGTTTTCACATTCAGGGTGGCTTCGGGTGCGCGGTCTCTGTTGCCTAAATTACAATTTACAAACCAGAAGTGGATGCAGCACAAAGCTGGCAAACTATATCGATCGTCTACCGAGATGTGCACCCGCCTGAAGAATCTAGAGCAAAACAAGTGAAATAAAAACTTCAGCTTCAGTACTACAGTCTTTGCATATCTCCTTTGTTCGGAGGGAACAGTACACGACGAAGCCAACTTTTTACTCTCTCCATCCCAAAATATAAGAGCATTTTTAACACTACACCAGTGTAAAAGAACGCTTTATGAAACGGAGGGAGTATCATCGAAACAGCAGGTGGTACAGTACCTGCTTCGTTTCATAATAAGAGCCGTCTCCATCCTCACCGGTTAGCCACAGCTCAGATACGTTCTCCGGATAGGGCCAATGGACTGATTCTGTTCTTCTGATAAGATAAACAAAACGAGAGGAAAATACAGCAGATATGCTCTACTGCTGGCTGCGAGGTGTTATGGCTGACGCTGACGGCTCGCAACTACTGGATCGATACGGCCCACCGTACCGTACCGGCTGATGTACACGGTGCTATGCTATACCCTAGCAGCAGTAGCATGCATGCATGGACGGACAGCAAGGTCCCGACCGTATGTATAATCATGGGTTGATGTATCCCAACCACCGTGAGAACTGTCCAACTGTGGATCACGAACGTGCATGGCCGGGCGCGCGCGCCGGCATGTGGCCCTCGCGCCTGAGGGGTGCGGATCACGTGTATTGCCATGCGGACGAGATGAGGGTGATGGATGCTGGCTAGCAATTAGATGCAACCGTTGGTCCCGGATGCTGACATGATCCCAGCAACTTGAGTAAGAGTCTGGGGAATTCAGGAGGAAATCACTGGTTAACACTAACACCTACACAAGGAAATGAGTGGTTTGCTAATTTGTTTTGTTGCTTCCACCATCGAATTGCCCCTGCCACCATCGAATCACTCCTGGAAAATTCATTGTAAGATGGATGTTACTGCTGATGGCCCATTCACTGTTAAATCCTTCTATATTAAAATAATTTTAAGCAATGTGCATTTTCCTCGTAAGTTTTTGTGGGAAGTAAAGATTTCTGCCAAGATCCAAGTATTCATTTGTAAAACTGTACTACGAGTGGGTGGAATGGAAAAAGCACTCTATATTCCGTCGACAGGATGAAGCATTGATCACATGTTATTTTTGCTGAATAGATAGGCAATTTTTTGACTAATTTAATCCATAGATAAATCACTAGCATGGCATTGACTAAATTAACAACATACTGATACTGATATAGGCAAGTACGTACTACGCAAACAGTAAACACATCTAGGCATACTGCTAGTACTGCTAATATGAAAGTAAACAGGAGCGGGATAAACGTGTTATACCCTCCAGTAGGCCATGCAGAAGCAGCCGCGGCGGTGGCGGCAGCAGAGGCGTCCTCAGTGGCCTTCTTGTCGGCCTCGAGCTTCTCGGCAGTGGCACGTTCGGCGTCGGTGGACATGGTGATGATGAAGGCGACGCAGACGTAGAGGAAGTAGACGAACAACGAGCGCATCGGCAGAAGTCGCTTCCCAAAACCTATTCGCCTCTCCCGCACAGAACCAGAGGGACGGGTTTCGAGGTTCGCTCTCCCGCCGACCGTGTCGCGGCGGACGGATGGAGTCACCGGCGCAGCAGAGCAAAGGAACGACGCGGGCAAGGCGCATGAGCAGATGCGATCTGATCGTGGCAGCTAGGGTTGGGAAACACCGCACACTTATATAGGCGCAGCCGCGTCCGTGACAGCCCACGATCCGACGTCTCAGATCATGGCCCAGCTGCCAGAAACTCTCCGTTAGTGACTGGCAAAAATAAGCGCGTAGGTGTGAGCTCGGCTCGGCTCGGCTCAATCCCGCAACCCGCGGCGCGTCGTGACGAGGCCTGGCGAGGCGGGCGGCGGAGGAGGAGCGCACGAGGGCCTCTTCTATTCCCAAGCTCTAATAGCATGTGGAAGACAATCCCGTATAAAGAGGTCCAACTCCTTCTCCACTAGCGAGGTGGGACTAAACTTCCCACTACACCTAGTACCAATAAACCCACATGGGCCCTTAGAGATTTTTTCAGAAATTGCTATATGGGCCTAAAGCCCATCTCAAATTTCAGCAATCCCCCACCAGATCTCTAGGGCCCATTGTGTCCTCTGCTCCAATTGTCTTTCGATATACCAAAGTTTCAAAGAAGACCATTAGGTTGAGCTTCACCTAGAGCAAGTAGCTTCACTCCTTCACAACCTAACAATGGACTATGCCTTGAATTGTCGGGCCATGAAAGAAGCTTCACCACATGTCTTAGCAAGATTAGGTCAGCCAAGGCTGACCCCTCGGGTGGAGTATATAAGTCACACTCCTGGCCTATTCATGAGCTTACTAGAGATCACCCCAATCTCATAGACTGTGACCAGCAGTCGGGCTCATATAGGTGTCTTCCTCCAAAGATCGCTCTGTAGGATAGCATCTTACTTTCATAAGCTTTGGAACACATTAAGACAATAGTCATCCTATCATACAGTATCGAGAGTATTGCATCTCCAACGGAGTGGGTTAGTATATTTACTCTCCACAGTTCACCACTGGCTTGTTTTCCCAGTTCCTACTTCACGGGATCTCCTATCACATAGGTTGGGTTACCACCATGGCAACTCATGTGGGTCTCATACCCATCTCCCTCGATGCACTATCTATCACAACACGTGATAGCCCTTTTGTAAAGGGATCTGCCAGATTCTTAGCCGTATGGACATACTCCAACGCTATCACTCCGAAGTTTCTTAATTTTCTAACAGCTTTTAATCTCATTCTTATGTGTTTGTTGGACTTCATGTTGTCCTTTGAACTCTTCACCTTGGTGATGACATTCTGATTGTCACAGCTCATAAGGATAGCCGAACCGTTTATCAACCAATGGCAAGTCCATCAAAAGATCTCGGCCATCCCGCTTCAACACCGATGTGTCTAATGTCTGTTAATTCTGCTTCCATTGTCGATCTTGTTAAGATCGCTTGCTTGCAAGACTTCCAGAAACAGCGCCACCTCCAAGAGTAAACATATACCCGGCCAGGCCTTCATCTCATCAAAGATCGAGATCCAATTCGCATCACTATACCCTTCAAGTACCGACGGGTATCCCGTATAGTGAAGTCCGTAGTTTATAGTACCCTTCAGATAGCGCATAACTCTCTCAATAGCATGCCAATGCACATCACCCGGGTTGGAAACAAACCGACTCAGTTTGCTCATAGCAAATGCGATGTCAGGCCTCGTTGCGCTCGCTAGGTACATGAGTGAACCAATGATTTGAGAGTATCTCAGTTGATCCTTAGCTGTGCCTTCGAACTTTCGAACCAACACACTAGGATCATATGGTGTTTGAGATGGTTTGCAGTCCGAGTATCCAAAACGGCTCACCACCTTCTCAACATAATGGGATTGCAGAAGTGTAATCCCACCCTCATTTTCTCTCAGTAGCTTGATGTTCAAGATAACATCAGCCACACCAAGGTCTTTCATCTCGAAGTTCTGAGATAGAAACGACTTGACCTCCTCAATGACTTTGAGGTTGGTTCCAAATATCAGTATGTCATCAACATACAAGTACCGCATAACTCCTTTGCCCCCACCATGGCAATAGTATACACATTTGTCAGCTTCATTAACAACGAAGCCAACAGATGTCAGAGTTGTATTAAACTTATCATGCCATTGCTTAGGTGCTTGCTTCAGACCATATAAAGATTTCAAAGAACCTACACACCTTTCTTTCCCGACCATCTATCACAAAGCCATCTGGTTGTTGCATGTAGATTTCCTCGTTTAGCTCTTCATTCAGAAAAGCCGTCTTAACATCCATCTGGTGGACGAGAAGACCATGCGAGGCCGCCAATGAGAGTAATACTCAAATGATGGTCAGTCTAGCCACAAGTGAATAAGTATCGAAGAAATCTTCCTCTTCTTTCTGGTCATAGCCCTTGGCCACAAGCCTAGCCTTGTACTTCTCAATCGTACCATCGGGCCTAAGCTTCTTTTTGAATACCCACTTACATCCCAATGGTTTGCAACCATAGGGACGCTCAGTGATCTCCCATCTCCCGTTAGCCATGATGGAATCCATCTCGCCACGGATCGCATCCTTCCAAAGAGTCGCTTCCGCACTACAAAAAATACACTTCCGTGATGATACGTGTTTGTCACAAAGAGGTCACGTCATCATGCATGTACATCCATGAAAATTTTATGACGTAATCAAGATAGTCATACTGTCTTGTCGAGAAGTGTTCCATGACATTACCAAAATTATCATCACGAAGTGTCCACTTCCATGACGATAAATCACGCCATAGAAGTGCTTTCGTCAAGGGTGACCGACACGGGCATCCACCGTAATGGGACGCCGATAAGCTATCGGGTCCGGTTTTGATCCGATAAACCATTAATCACTTCGACCAATGAGGATTTTCCACGGTAAAATCATCATGGGTTGGAGGAAACACGTTTCGGCTCACCGCTCAACAGATGTCATCCACTCATTGGACTGAAGGCACCTATTATACGCCGACATCGCCGACGTCCCAACAGAGGCCCATTCTCGTGAAAAGGCCGCCCGCTTGACTTGGTCAAAGGTGGCGGCGCCCACTAAAGCTTGTTAACTACCTGCTCGCATATAGCCCATTTACAACCTCGCTAACCCAGGGCTGCTATTTACCTATCCAAATTTGGCCTAGTAGCGTCATTTGGGCCGTCCAATATGATTCCAGCCCGTTTTAACTTCCGGCCCATGTATGGCCCATGACGTCTTTCGGCTCATATGAGGCCCTTTGTAACTCTTGGCCCATTAACGCCCGTGGTGAAACGGCTTGTAATGAACAAAGGTATCACTTTATACCCATTAATCGCTCATTATTCCACCGGGCCGCTTCAACCCATGTTATCTTTCGCCTTCTCGTGGCCCATTCATTCTGGGCTCATTTCAAAGATTCGCTTACTTACGGCCCATCGCTATTTTTCGCCAGAGCCAAATTCAGCCTGTGGTTACAATCGGCCCGCTTGTGGCCCATTAATACGCTAATGCTTTTCATAGCGTCATCAAATACGACCGATTAACGACGGCCCATTATGGTCGGCCCATGAACGGACGATTCCAACTCTAGCCCGTTTACAACCATAATGCAGGCTGTTATTGGCCCATGTTTGGCCAACCGATCATACGGCCCGTAGAAGGCCCATTGATGATACGACCCATAGAAGGCCTATTGTGTCTACGACCCGTAGAAGGCCCATTGTTTCTATGGCCCGTAGAAGGCCCATTGTTTCTACGACCCGTAGGAGGCCCATGGTAACTACAGTAAATATGTAGCCCATGGTTATTGTGGCCTAGTTTTAAAAAATAGGTTATTGCGGCCACTAGCAAACCGCGGAAAAAGAACTGCACTGACTACAAGCAAACAAATAAACAAGACAACAAGGAAATAAATAAGAAAGCAACTTACGCTAGGCTATCACGACTATTACACATATTACATCCACTGAGCATCAAAGTTCGCCACCAAAGGCAAATATAGGGAACAAAGCGAAGATATCATCTACATCGGTTGTCAAAGTTGGCGACCAAGGCAAATAAACGCCGCAAAGAAAACAAATCCAGAACTGAAACCACTTCAAGAGCTCAAGAACAATATCCTGGTACCCATAATGTCGGGCAAGATGCTTAGCAAGCTTATTAACTTTCTCTTGTTTGGCGCTTAAATCCTCCAAAGACTTGTCGTTGCACCGTAAAGTATGCATCTGAATTCTGCAGGACTTCCTCACCCTTGGCTTCTGTTGCATAACATCTGATCGATGTCTTTCAACTTGAAGTTGAGACTCAAGAAGCCGAACTGATTCAGGCAGCGAGTTCGAAGAGCTAGTGCCAACAGTAGTAGCCAGTAACTCGAACACTACATCAGGGGTTGTCTCAGTGTCTTCAATATAGTTTTTATCAGCTTTCTTGGAGACCAACAAGGATGTCTCACTATCTTGAACCTTATCTGCATTACTTCCTTTACCGTTGCATAACGGGGTACTCTTCTCCAATATTTTATCCACGTTCTAAAAGAGAAACAAACAAACACATCACAGGTTTACAATGCAGTATATGAAACTCATTTTGGTAAACCAGTTCAGTAGTAAGGTGGACAGGATAACAACATGAAACAAACATATATCTATGTAGTATGGTCACTGTATGGTTTATATCATTCTAGTTTATGTTGCCAAATCAAGATAGATACAGTTCGAATCCTATCTATTTAAGACAAAGCAGCATAGACAGAATATAAGTGTGGGAAATTACACATCAATAACAACACTTGTAATGTGCATGGCATGAGAACATAACTGTTTATTCAATTGAAACAGAAATCAACATAGAGCAAGTTACAACATCAAACACGTTAAAGAAACAGGTTTAAAACATACCTGTTGCACCATTGGAGTTTGATACGTCTTCGTCGTATCTACTTTTCCAAACACTTTTGCCCTTGTTTTGGACTCTAACTTGCATGATTTGAATGGAACTAACCCGGACTAATGCTGTTTTCAGCAGAATTGCCATGGTGTTATTTATGTGCAGAAACAAAAGTTCTCAGAATGACCTGAAACTCCACGGAACTTATTTTTGGAAAATATTAAAATATCGAAGAAGAATCCACGCCGGGGGCCCACCACCGTCCACGAGGATGGGGCGCGCCTCTCGTGGCCCCCGTTGTTCCACCGACCTCAACTCCAACTCCATATATTCGTGTTCGGGAGAAAAAACTAGAGAGAAGGATTCATCGCGTTTTATGATACGGAGCCGCCAAGCCCTAAAACCTCTCGGAGGGCTGATCAAGTCCGCTCGGGGCTCCGAGAGGGGAATCCATCACCTTCGTCATCATCAACCATCCTCCATCACCGCTTATGATGCTCACCGCCGCGTGAGTAATTCCATCGTAGGCTTGCTGGACGGTGATGGGTTGGATGAGATTTATCATGTAATCGAGTTAGTTTTGTTAGGGTTTGATCCTAGTATCCACTATGTTCGAGATTGATGTTGCCATGACTTTGCTATGCTTAATGCTTGTCACTAGGGCCCGAAAAGCCATGATTTCAGATATGAACCTATTATGTTTTCATGAATATATGTGAGTTCTTGATCCTATCTTGCAAGTATATAGTCACCTACTATGTGTTATGATCCGCAACCCAAGTGACAATAATCGACCACTCCCGTGATGACCGTAGCTTGAGGAGTTCATGTATTCACTATGTGTTAATGCTTTGGTCCGTACTCTATTAAAAGGAGGCCTTAATATCCCTTAGTTTCGATAGGACCCGCTGCCATGGGAGGGTAGGACAAAAGATGTCATGCAAGTTCTTTTCCATAAGCATGTATGACTATATTCGAATACATGCCTACATTACATTGATGAATTGGAGCTAGTTCTGGTCACCCTATGTTATGATCATTACATGATGAACCGCATCCGCATAATTCTCCATCACCGATCCAATGCCTACGAGCTTTTCACATATTGTTCTCCGCTTATTTACTTTTTCGTTGGTATCATATAATCACTACAAAACCCAAAATATTACTTTTGCTACTGCTACCGTTATTTCCATATTATTTTGCTACTAAATACTTTGCTGCGTAGATACTAAGTTATCCAGTGTGTCTGAATTGACAACTCAGTTGCTAATACTTGAGAATATTCTTTGGCTCCCCTTGTGTCGAATCAATAAATTTGGGTTGAATACTCTACCCTCGAAAACTGTTGTGATCCCCTATACTTGTGGGTTATCAAGACTATTTTCTGGCGCCGTTGCCGGGGAGCATAGCTCTATTCTTTGAGTCACTTGGGATTTATATCTGCTGGTCACTATGAAGAACTTGAAAGACGAAAACAACAATTTATCCCTCAACTACGAGGGAGGTAAGGAACGCCATCTAGCTCGCACTTGATTCACTTACATTTTGAGTAAGCTTATACACCTAAACCTCGCTTCGCTATTAATTCGATATGTCGCATGTTATTGATGATGCCACTTCTGCTATGCATGATACTTATGATGAAACTACTTCTATGCTTGATACTACTGTTCCACTTGGTGAATTTCTTGATGAATAACTTGCTAGGGCTAGAGAGAATGAAATTATTGAAATTGATAATATAGATGAAAGTGATGATGAAGACTCTCCCAATAAATATGAATTACCTATTGTCCCTGAGGGTTATGTTATGGATGAAGAAGCTGCTAGAGCTATTTTTGCTTGCAATGATAGATACGATCTTAAGAAGTTATTAGCTAAATGGAAGCAGCAATCTCTTAATGCTAGAATGAAACCTGACCCTGCTTTTGCTACTTCACCTATCTGTGTTACTGATAAGGATTATGAATTCTCTGTTGATCCTGATATAATTACTTTGGTTGAATCCGATCCTTTCTATGGCTATGAATCTGAAACTGTTGTGGCACATCTTACTAAATTAAATGATATAGCCACCCTGTTCACTAATGATGAGAGAACTCGCTGCTTTTATATCCTTAAAATATTTCCGTTCTGATTAAAGGGTGATGCTAAAATATGGTTCAACTCTCTTGATCCTGGTTGTGTGCGTAGTCCCCAGGATATGATTTATTACTTCTCTGCTAATATTTCCCTGCTCATAAGAAAAAGCTGCTTTAAGGGATATATATAATTTTGTGCAAATTGAAGAAGAGAGTCTCCCACAAGCTTGGGTGAGGCTTCTCCAATTACTTAATGCTTTGCCTGATCATCCTCTCAAGAAAAATGAAATACTTGATATATTTTATAATGGACTAACCGATGCTTCCAGAGATTACCTGGATAGTTGTGTTGGTTCTGTTTTCAGGGAAAGAACACCGGATGAAGCTGAAATTCTATTGAATAATATGTTGACAAATGAAAACAATTGGACACTTCCTGAACCAATCCCTAAACCAACTCCGAAGAAAAGGGTGTTCTATTTTTCAGTCCTGAAGATATGCAAGAGGCAAAGAAATCTATGAAAAGGGTATTAAAGCTAAAGATGTTAAGAATTTACCTCCTATTGAAGAAATACATGGTCTTAATTTACCGCTGCTGAAGAAATATATGATCCTAATCCATTACCTATCGAAGAAACACATGGTCTTGATAACCCGACACATGTAGTAAAGGTAAATTCTCTCTATAGATTTTATGAAGGTGATATCCCCCAATATAAGTCTGCTAGACAATGCTTAGATGAGTTTGACAACTTTATTGTTAAACAAGAAAACTTCAATGCTTATTTTGGTAGACAATTAAAACAAAATGCTTATATGACTGAACTCTTGGGTGATTATATGTCTAGAGTTAAAGGTGAAATTAAACTCATTAGTAAACATGCTTCTATGGTTACCACTCAACTAGAACAAGTACTTAAAGCTCAGAATGATTTGCTCAATGAATTGAATAGTAAGAATAATGATTATGCTGTTAGAGTGGCTACTAGAACTGGTAGAATGACTCAGAACCTCTCAGATCCTCAAGGCCACCCTAAGAGAATTGAGCAAGATTCTCGAGAAATAATATAGATGCACCTAGTCCTTCTAAAAGAAGAAAAGAAAATGATAGGACTTTGCATGCTTCTAGTGAACCTATTGCTGAACCACCGAGAATCCCAATGATATTTCTATTTCGATGTCAAACACAACTGCAATGAACATGAAACTAGTGATAATGTTAATGATGATGTTCATGTTGATGCTCAACCTAGCAATGACAATGATGTAGAAATTGAACCTGTTGTTGATCTTGATAACCCACAATCAAAGAATCAACATTATGATAAGAGAGACTTTGTTGCTAGGAAACACGTTAAAGAAAGGGAGCCATGGGTTCAGAAACCCATGCCTTTTCCTCCCAAATCATCCAAGAAAAAGGATGATGAGGATTTTGAGCACTTTGCTGAAATGGTTAGACATATCTTTTTACGTATGCGATTAACTGATATGCTCGAAATGAATCCTTATGCTAAGTATATGAAAGAAATTATTACTAATAAAAGAAAGATACCGGAAGCTGAAATTTCCACGATGCTTGTTAGTTACACTTTTAAGGGTGGAATACCAAAGAAACTTGGAGATCCAGGAGTACCCACTATACCATGCTCCATTAAAAGAAACTATGTTAAAACTGCTTTATGTGATCTTGGAGCCGGTGTTAGTGTTAAGCCTCTCTCTTTATATCGTAGACTTGATTTGAATAAGTTGACACCTACTGAAATATCTTTGCAAATGGCTGATAAATCAACTGCTATACCTGTCGGTATTTGTGAGGATGTGCCTATTGTGGTTGCAAACGTTACTATTTAACGGACTTTGTTATTCTTGATATTCCCGAGGACGATAGTATGTCTATTATTCTTGGAAGACCTTTTTTGAATACTGCAGGGGCTGTTATTGATTGCAACAAAGGCAATGTCAGTTTTCATGTTAATGGTAATGAGCATACGGTACACTTTCCGAGGAAACAACCTCAAGTCCACAGTATCAATTCTATTGGAAAAATTCCATCGATTATTTTTGGAGGTTTTGAATTTCCTCTTCCTACTGTCAAGAAGAAATATGTGTTGGGGAACGTTGCAGAAAATTAAAATTTTTCCTACGGTTTCACCAAGATCCATCTATGAGTTCTACTAAGCAACGAGTCAAGAGAGAGAGTTTGCATCTACATACCACTTGTAGATCGAGTACGGAAGCGTTCGAGGGAGTGGTGATGATGAAGGCGTTCCCAACGTGATTCCGATCACCGATGACCAAGTGCTGAACGGACAACACCTCCGCGCTCAACACACGCACGGGACGACGGTGTCTCTCCTGCCTTGATCCAGCAAGGAGGAAGGAGAGGTTGAGGAAGACAACTCCAATGGCAGCACGACGGCGTGATGCGATGGAGTGGCTGTTCTCCCAGAGGCTTCGCCAAGCTTACGCGGAGGAGGAGAGGTGTTGGGAGGGAGGGGCTGCGCCTTCAATGGTGTGTGCAGCCCTCCTCCACCCCTCTATTTATAGGGGAAGGAGGAGGGGCGGCCCTCTAGATGCATCTAGAGGGGGCGGCCAGGGAGGGCTTGCCCCCAAGCAAGGGGCGCCCCTTAGGGTTCCCTCAACCCTAGGCGCATGGGCCAAGGGAGGGGTGCGCCCAGCCCACTAGGGGCTGGCTGCCTCCCACGCAGCCCAAGTGGCCCCCGAAGGGGTGGCCCCTCCCGTGGTCCTCCGGAACCTTCCTGGACCCTCCATAAAACCGATATGACCAAACTTCTCCTGTCCGCTTGACGACTTCCCATATATAAATCTTTACCTCCGACCATTCCGAACTCCTCGTGACGTCCGGATCTCATCCGGACTCAACAACATTCGTAATCACATACAAGTCTTCCTATTAACCCTAGCGTCTCCGAACCTTATGTGTAGACCCTACGGGTTCGGGAGACATGCGATATGACCGGGGCGCTCTCAGTCAATAACCAACAGCGGATCTGGATACCCATGTTGGCTCCTACATGCTCCTCGATGATGTCATCGGATGAACCACGATGTCTAGGGTTCAAGCAACCCCGTATTCTATTCCCTTTGTCGACGGTATGTTTACTTGCCCGAGACTCGATCGTCGGTATCCCAATACCTCGCTCAGTCTCAAGTACCGCAAGTCACTTTACTCGCATCGTAATGCATGATCCCGTGACTGACACTTGATCACTTTGAGCTCATTATGATGATGCACTACCGAGTGGGCCCAGTGATACCTCTCCGTCATACGGAGTGACAAATCCTCGCCTCGATCCGTGTCAACCCAATGTACACTTTCGGAGATACCGTAATGCACCTTTATAGTCACCCGCCGTTGCCAGACGCTTGGTACACCCAAAGCATTCCTACGGTATCCGGGAGTTACACGATCTCACGGTCTAAGGAAAAGATACTTGACATTGGAAAAGCTCTAGCAAAACGAACTACACGATCTTTGTGCTATGCTTAGGATTGTCTTGTCCATCACGCCATTCTCCTAATGACGTGATCCCGCTTGTCAATGACATCGATGTCCATAGTCGAAACCATGACTATCTCGTCACCAACGAGCTAGTCAACTAGAGGCTCACTAGGACGACATTGTGGTCTATGTATTCACACGTGTATCACGATTTCCGTATGATACAGCTTATAGCATGAATAAAAGACAATTATCATGAACAAGGAAATATAATAATAATGCTTTTATTATTGCCTCTAGGGCATATTTCTAACAGTCTCCCACTTGCACTAGAGTCAATAATCTAGTTTACATTGTGATGAATCGAACACCCATAGAGTTCTCGTGTTGATCATGTTTTGCCCATGAAGAGGTTTAGTCAACGGATCTGCGATATTCAGATCCGTATGCACTTTACAATTTCTATGTCTCCATCCCTAACATTTTCACGGATGGAGTTGAAGCGACGCTGATGTGCTCGGTCTTCTTGTGAAACCTGGCTCCTTGGCAAGTGCAATAGCTCCAAGTTGTCACAGAAGAGTTTGATCGGCCCCGACGCATTGGGTATGACTCTAGGTCGGTGATGAACTCCTTCACCCAAATTGCTTCATGCGCTGCCTCCGAGGCTGCCATGTACTCCGCTTCACATGTAGATCCCGCCACGACGCTCGCTTGCAGCTGCACCAGCCATCGCTCCACCATTCAACATATACACGATCCGGTTTGTGACTTAGAGTCATCCAGATCTGTGTCGAAGCTTAGCGCCGACGTAACCCGCTACGACGAGCTCTTCGTCACCTCCATAAACGAGAAACATGTCCTTTGTCCTTTCGGTACTTCAGGATATTCTTGACCGCTGTCCAAAGTTCCTTGCGGGATTACTTTGGTACCTTCCTACCAAACTCACGGCAAGGTTTACATCAGGTCCGTACACAAGATGGCATACATAATAGATCCTATGGCTGAGGCATAGGGATGACACTCATCTCTTCTTTATCTTTTGCCGTGGTCGGGCATTGAGCTGAGCTCAATCTCACACCTTGCAATACAGTAAGAACCCTTCTTAGACTGATCCATTTTGAACTTCTTCAAAATCTTGTCAAGGTATGTGCTTTGTGAAAGACCTATGAGGCGCCTCGATCTATCTCTATAGATCTTGATGCCTAATATATAAGCAGCTTCTCCAAGGTCCTTCATTGAAAAACACTTATTCAAGTAGGCCTTAATGTTGTCCAAGAATTCTATATCATTTCCCATCAAAAGTATGTCATCTACATATAATATGAGAAATGCTACAGAGCTCCCACTCACTTTCTTGTAAACGCAGCTTCTCCATAAGTCTCATAAACCCAAACGCTTTGATCATCTCATCAAAACGAATGTTCCAACTCCGAGATGCTTGCACCAGCCCATAAATGGATCGCTGGAGCTTGCATACTTTGTCGAGATTCTTAGGATCGACAAAACCTTCCGCTGCATCATATACAACTCTTCCTTAAGATAACCGTTAAGAACGCTGTTTTGACGTCCATCTGCCATATCTCATAATCATAGTATGCGGCAATTGCTAACATGATTCGGACGGACTTAAGCTTCGCCACGGAGAGAAAGTCTCATCGTAGTCAATCCCTTGAACTTGCCGATAACCCTTAGCGACAAGTCGAGCTTTATAGATGGTGACATTACCATCCGCGTCCGCCTTCTTTTTAAAGATCCATTTGTTTTCTATCGCCGCCGATCATCGGCAAGTCACCAAAGTCCACACTTTGTTTTCATACATGGATTCTATCTCGGATTTCATGGCTTCTAGCCATTTGTTGGAATCTGGGCCGCCATCGCTTCTTCATAGTTCAAGGTTCACCGTTGTCTAACAACATGATTTCCGTGACAGGGTTGCTGCACCACTGGGCGCGAACGTGTCCTTGTGGACCTCTGAAGTTCAAGAGCAACTTGATCCGGTACCTTGATCATCATCATTAATTTCCTCTTCGTTGGTGTAGGCATCACAGAACATTTTCCCGAGTTGCACTACTATCCTGTTCAAGAGGTAGTACTTCATCGAAGTTCTACTTTCCTCCCACTTACTTCTTTCGAGAGAAACTCTTTTCCGTAAAGGATCCGTTCTTGGCAACAAAGATCTTGCCTTCGGATCATAAGTAGAAGGTATACCCAATGATTTCTTTAGGGTATCCTATGAAGACGCATTTCTCCGACTTGGGTTCGAGCTTTTCAGGTTGAAGTTTCTTGACATAAGCATCGCATCCCCAAACTTGTAGAAACGACAGCTTAGGTTTCTTCCCAAACCATAATTCATACGGTGTCGTCTCAACGGACTTAGACGGTGCCCTATTTAAAGTGAATGTAGCTGTCTCTAGAGCGTATCCCCAAAATGATAGCGGTAAATCAGTAAGAGACATCATAGACCGCACCATATCCAATAGAGTGCGACACGACGCTCGACACACCGTTACATTACCGAGGTGTTCCAGCGGCGTTAGTTGTGAAACGATTCCACATTTTCTTAAGTGTGTACCAAATTCGTGACTTAAATATTCTCCTCCACGATCTGATCGTAAGAATTTTATCTTTCGGTCACGTTGATTCTCTACTTCATTCTGAAATTCCTTGAACTTTTCAAAGGTCTCGGACTTGTGTTTCATCAAGTAGACATACCCATATCTACTCAAGTCATCTGTGAGAGTGAGAACATAACGATATCCTCCGTGAGCCTCAACGCCATTGGACCGCACACATCGGTATGTATGATTTCCAACAAGTTGGTTGCTCGCCCATTGTTCCGAGAACGAAGTCTTGGTCATTTTGCCCATGAGGCATGGTTCGCATGTGTCAAATGATTCATAATCTAGAGACTCCAAAAGTCCATCAGATGGAGCTTCTTCATGCGCTTGACACCAATGTGACCAAGGCGGCAGTGCCACAAGTATGTGGGACTATCGTTATCAACTTTACATCTTTTGGTATTCACGCTATAAACATGTGTAATACTACGCCGAGATTCATTAAGAATAAACCATTGACCATCGGAGCATGACCATAAAACATATCCCTCATATAAATAGAACAACCATTATTCTCGGATTTAAATGAGTAGCCATCTCGCATTAAACGAGATCCGGATACAATATTCATGCTCAAACTTGGCACCAAATAACAATTATTAAGGTTCATAACTAATCCGTAGGTAAATGAAGAGGTAGCGTGCGACGGCGATCACATCGACTCGAACCATTCCCAACGCCAAGATCGTCACCTCATCCTTTGCCGCCTCCGCTTATTCCGCAGCTCCTGCTGTGAGTTACAAATATGAGCAACGGCACCGTATCAAATACCTGGAGTTACTACGAGTAATCGGTAAAGTACACATCAATTACATGTATATCAAATATACCTTTGGTGTTGCCGCCTTCTTGTCCGCTAAGTATTTGGGGCAGTTCCGCCCAAAGGACCCTCCCTTGCAATAAAAGCACTCGGTCTCGTGCTTGGGTCCATTCTTTGACTTCTTCCCGCAACTTGCTTACAGGCGCGGCAACCTCCTTGCCGTCCTTCTTGAAGTTCTTCTTGCCCTTGCCCTTCTTGAACTTAGTGGTCTTATTGACCATCAACACTTGATGTTCTTTCTTGATTTCAACCTCGGCTGACTTCAGATAGAGAACACTTCAGAATGGTCTTTACCATCCCCTGCATGTTGTAGTTCATCACAAAGCTCTTGTAGCTTGGTGGGAGCGATCGAGGATTCTCACAATGACCGCCTCATCGTGGAGGTTAATATTCAGCTGGGTCATACGGTTGTGCAACCTGCATATCTTGAGAATGTGCTCACCGACGTAACTATTTTCCTCCATCTTACAACTATAGAACTTGTCGGAGATGTCATATCTCTCGACCGGCGTGAGCTTGGAAAACAAGTTTCAGCTCCTCGAACATCTCATATGCTCCGTGATGCTCAAAACGCTTTTGGAGCCCCGGTTCTAAGTCTGTAAAGCATGCCGCACTGAACGAGGGAGTAATCATCAAGACGAGACTGCCAAGCATTCATAATGTCTTGGTTCTCTCGACGGAGCGCCACCTAGCGGTCCTTCTAGGACATATTGTTTCTCGGCAGCTATGAGGATGATCTCAAGTTCGGACCCAGTCCAGATAGTTGTTGCCGCCATCTTTCAGCTTGGTTTTCTAGGAACGCTGAAGTTCAAGTTGACATGAGCGTTGGCCATTTGATCTACAAGACATATCATTCAAAAGTTTTAGACTAAGTTCATGATAATTAAGTTCATCTAATCAAATTATTTAAATGAACTCCCACTCAGATTAGACATCCTCTAGTCATCTAAGTGTTACACGATCCGAGTCGACTAGGCCGTGTCCGATCATCACGTGAGACGGACTAGTCATCATCGGTGAACATTCTCATGTTGATCGTATCTTCTATACAACTCGTGTTCGACCTTTCGGTCTCCGTGTTCCGAGGCCATGTCTGTACATGCTAGGCTCGTCAAGTAAACCCTAAGTGTTTTCGCGTGTGTAAATCTGTCTTACACCCGTTGTATGTGAACGTAAGAATCCATCACACCCGATCATCACGTGGTGCTTAGAAGCGACTTAACTTTAGCAACGGTGCACGCTTAGGGGAAACACTTCTTGAAATTGTTGTAAGGATCATCTTATTTACTACCGTCGTTCTAAGTAAACAAGATGTATAAACATAATAAACATCACATGCAATTATATAGTAGTGA
Organism: Aegilops longissima; assembly: GCA_021605205.1. Classification (NCBI taxonomy): domain Eukaryota; kingdom Viridiplantae; phylum Streptophyta; class Magnoliopsida; order Poales; family Poaceae; genus Aegilops; species Aegilops longissima. The sequence continues at coordinate 1,491,922 of JAHIAM010001926.1, read as the reverse complement.
CATGATATGGCCAATATCATAAAACTCCATTGATCTCCATCTTCGGGCTCCATGATCATCTTGTCACCGCATGACACCATGATCTCCATCATCATGATCTCCATCATTGTGCCTCCATGAAGTTGTCACGCCAACGACTACTTCTACTTCTATGGCTAACGCTTAGCAATAAAGTAAAGTAATTTACATGGCGCTCTTCAATGACACGCAGGTCATACAAAATAAAGACAACTCCTATGGCTCCTGCCGTTGTCATACTCATCGACATGCAAGTCGTGATTCCTATTACAAGAACATGATCTCATACATCACATTATGTCATTCATCATTCATCACAACTTGGCCATATCACATCACATGACAATTGCTGCAAAAACAAGTTAGACGCCCTCTAATTGTTGTTGCATCTTTTACGTGGCTGCAATTGGGTTCTAGCAAGAACGCTTTCTTACCTACGAATAACCACAACGTGATCTTGTCAACTTCTATTTACCCTTCATAAGGACCCTTTTCATCAAATCCGCCCAACTAAAGTAGGAGAGACAGACACCCGCCAGCCACCTTATGCAACTAGTGCATGTTAGTCGGTGGAACCGGTCTCACGTAAGCGCACGTAAGGTTAGTCCGGGCGCTTCATCCCACAATACCGCGGAAGCAAGATAAGACTAGTAGCGGCAAGTAAATTGACAAGATCCACGCCCACAACTAAATTGTGTTCTACTCGTGCAAAGAGAACTACGCATAGACCTAGCTCATGATGCCACTGTTGGGGAACGTTGTAGAAAATTAAAATTTTTCCTACGGTTTCACCAAGATCCATCTATGAGTTCTACTAAGCAACGAGTCAAGAGAGAGAGTTTGCATCTACATACCACTTGTAGATCGAGTACGGAAGCGCTCGAGGGAGTGGTGATGATGAAGACGCTCCCAACGTGATTCCGATCACCGATGACCAAGTGCTGAACGGACAGCACCTCCGCTGCTCAACACACGTGCGGGATTTACGGCGTCTCCTTCGCCTTGATCCAGCAAGGAGGAAGGAGAGGTTGAGGAAGACAACTCCAATGGCAGCACGACGGCGTGATGCGATGATGGAGTGGCTGTTCTCCCACAGGCTTCGCCAAGCTTACGCGGAGGAGGAGAGGTGTTGGGAGGGAGGGCTGCGCCTTCAATGCTGTGTGCAGCCCTCCCTCCACCCCTCTATTTATAGGGGAAGGAGGAGGGGCGCCCCCTCTAGATGCATCTAGAGGAGGGGGCGGCGGCCAAGGGAGGGGGCTTGCCCCCAAGCAAGGGGCGCCTTAGGGTTCCCCCTCAACCCTAGGCGCATGGGCCAAGGGAGGAGGTGCGCCCAGCCCACTAGGGGTTGGCTGCCTCCCACGCAGCCCAAGTGGCCCCGAAAGGTGGCCCCTCCCGTGGTCCTCCGGAACCTTCCGGTGGACCTCCATAAAACCGATATGACCCAAACTTTTCCGTGTCCGCTTGACGACTTCCCATATATAAATATTTACCTCCGACCATTCGAACTCCTCGTGACGTCCGGGATCTCATCCGGACTCAACAACATTCGTAATCACATACAAGTCTTCCTATTAACCCTAGCGCCACCGAACCTTAAGTGTAGACCCTACGGGTTCGGAGACATGCGAACATGACCGACGCTCTCGGTCAATAACCAACAGCGGATCTGGATACCCATGTTGGCTCCTACATGCTCCTCGATGATGTCATCGGATGAACCACGATGTCTAGGGTTCAAGCAACCCCGTATTCTATTCCCTTTGTCGACGGTATGTTTACTTGCCCGAGACTCGATCGTCGGTATCCCAATACCTCGCTCAGTCTCGTTACGCAAGTCACTTTACTCATCAGAATGCATGATCCCGTGACCAGACACTTGATCACTTTGAGCTCATTATGATGATGCACTACCGAAAGGGCCCATTGATACCTCTCCGTCATACGGAGTGACAAATCCTCGCCTCGATCCGTGTCAACCCAACAGACACTTTCGGAGATACCTGTAATGCACCTTTATAGTCACCCGATTACGCCAGGACGCTTGGTACACCCAAAGCATTCCTACGGTATCCGGGAGTTACACGATCTCACGGTCTAAGGAAAAGATACTTGACATTGGAAAAGCTCTAGCAAAACGAACTACACGATCTTTGTGCTATGCTTAGGATTGGGTCTTGTCCATCACGCCATTCTCCTAATGACGTGATCCCGTTATCAATGACATCCGATGTCCATAGTCGAAAACCATGACTATCTGTCACCAACGAGCTAGTCAACTAGAGGCTCACTAGGGACGATTGTGGTCTATGTATTCACATGTGTATCACGATTTCCGTATGATACAGTTATAGCATGAATAAAAGACAATTATCATGAACAAGGAAATATAATAATAATGCTTTTATTATTGCCTCTAGGGCATATTTCCAACAATATGATATTCTTATTATCGGGGATGTGCATATCCCCGTTGAGGTAACATAGTGATATTCGAAATTTCTCTGGTTCCATGTTAGTCGGAATGAGTTTATTAACAAGACTTGATCAACCTTGTTAGTGGATTCCTTTTGATGAGCATGAGATGGATGAAGTTAGAAAGCACAACCTTCTGTACCCTCTTTCTATTTTCTGTTATTTAGTTGAAATAAAGCAAAAATAATATTTTTCTTTCTGTTTTCTGAATTATCCGTGCAATATAAAAATACCCCAAAAATAGAAGTTCTCCAAATGCCCTGCCAATTTAATATGTTTTTTCTGGAATATTTGAGAATATCTGGCACTGAGAACATAACATGGGGAGCAAGCACCTGACCACGAGGGTCCAGGGCGCACCCCCTGCCTTGTGGGCCCATGGTGGCTCCCCTTCACTTATTCCTGCACCCACACACTTCTTCTTCCTCCCAAAAAATCACCATCCAACTCAAGCACGAGTTCTAGCTCATTTTGCTGCGATTTTCGATCTCCTTGCTCAAAGCACCTCTCACAAAACTGCTTTGGGAGATTGTTCCTTGGTATGTGACTCCTCCATTGTCCAATTAGTTTTTTTAGTTCTTTATTCATTGCAAATTTGTGCTGCCTAGGTGACCATGTTCTTGAGCTTGCATGTCAAAGTTATATGGTTCCAAGTAGTTCTAATGCATGATATAGGCTCTAGGCACTTGTAAGAGTAGTTGCTATCAATTTTGTTGAGCTTGGTTCACTTTTATTTGAAGTTACTAAAAATTTCAGAATTTTTCAGAAAATAATGAAGAGATTTTTGAGGGGCTCATCGAGCCGAAGCTCGAAGGAAAAGCAAAGTGAGGAAGCAGAGAGGCCCAAATATAATTTGCCTCGCACCGCGGAGGTTTGGCCGTGTGAATGGCCTTCCGATGATTTCTTGAGAGCAGCCGGGATTTATGATGATTTTTATGAATTGGCTGAGAATGCAGGCCTCACCGACTTCCTCTGCGACCAACGCTAATAGTATCTCTTACTCACCAATACTTTTGTGCAAAACTTCTACTATTATCCTAAGGAATCACCTCCTTCAGTAGAGTTTCATTTATATGATGTGGTTAAGAAGATGTCGCTAGATGAATTTTGCAAGGTTTGCAAAATAACTTTCGAGGGTAGCTTAGAGGAATCACATCGTAAAGATGTGGATGGGTTTATTGACACTATTACTGTAGGGGAACTAGGAAGGTTTCCGATGCAAGAATCACTAGCATACATTTTCCTATTTTACGCTACTTTGCTATATTTGCTAGTCGTTGCTTAATTGGCCGCAGAAACTGTGGAAACCTTAGTGTTCCTGATATTATTATTTTGTTCCATGGTTTATTCTGTGATGACTCTGTTAGTATGGGCGGTATTATTGCAAAACGATTAAGTCTGAACCGTACAAAGGGGCCAATCTTTGGAGGTGTTTATGCTTCACGCCTTGCTGCATACTATAACATACCTATTAGGCACTACGAAAAAGAAGAAAAATTGCTTCCTACTGTTTATTTAGATTATAAGAGCATGGTAGCGCATGACTTTATTGTGAAGAATAGGGAAGGGGCGCTTAAATACAAATTGTTCTTTGATAAACATCACCCTGATACTATTACCTTGCCTGCTCATTCCTTGTTTGATTTATCTGCAGGCCCGTATCTCGTTCCGCTGGCGGCCATTCACGCCTACCGGAACCCTACGTTAGCCACAGAGCCAGAGCCAGAACCACAATTTGATCCTCCACGATAGTCTAATTACCAGCGGGATCCGGAGATGATTGCCAATCAGTGGCAATCGGAGTCCTCCTCTTCGCAGTACGACCCCAGCTACAACTTTGGATACCCGCCAGGCCAGCCGTGGCAATAAACCAACTTAGTCCAAAAGCCTAAGCTTGGGGGAGTACATATTTCTCACCGACATTACATTCATGTTCACACACTCATTGCTAGTTGTCGGTGCTCATACTCTTTCACTGTAATATCCATGGTAGTTTATTTTCTTTCCTGCTTTCTTCTTGTGTGTTTGAAAAACCTTAAGAAAACCAAAAAAAATTAGTGTAGCTTTTAGTTAGTTTACCTTTCTTGCTGTAGTACTAATAATTAAAAAGAAAACCCAAAAAGATTTCCTGTTCTTCTGTTGCTTGTTGGGAGCTTTCCCGTGTAAATAGTTTTTATTTCTTTTCTTTTCTTCGGGGGTTGATAGGAGAAGACCATAATTAAATTGTTAAAGTGGCTCTTACATGCATTATTGTTGATTTAACCAAGAGCCCATATTGCCTTGTCTTCTCCTGTTTATTGAATGCTCGTAGATTCCAGCTTAGTCCAATGCACGTGCACAATTATTATTATTCACATCGTTCGGTCATGCAAGTGAAAGGCAATAATGACGATATATGATGGACTGATTGAGATGGGAGAAGCTGGTATGGACTCGACCTCTCTTGTTTTTGTAAATATGATTAGTTCATCGTTCTTGATTCGGCCTATTATGAATGAACATGTTTGCAATGACAATTAGAGATTATAGTTGCTCGTGCCATGCTTGATTAGCCATGAGTTATAATGGTTTACCTTGCGTGCCAACATACTATTAAAAAGGTTGTGATGTGGTATAGTGGGGTGGTATCCTCCTTTGAATGATTTAAGTGACTTGACTTGGCACATGTTCACACATGTAGTTGAAACAAATCAACATAGCCTTCACGATATTTATGTTCATGGTGGATTATATCCTACTCATGCTTCCACCCAATGTTTATTAATTTTAATGCATGTTCATGACTGTTGTCGCTCTCTAGTTGGTCGCTTCCCAGTCTTTTGCCAACCTTCACTTGTACTAAGCGGTAATACTGCTTGTGCATCCAATCCCTTAAACCCCAAAGTTATTCCATATGAGTCCACTATACCTTCCTATATGCGGTATCTACCTGCCGTTCCAAGTAAATTTGTATGTGCCAAACTCTAAACCTTCAAATGAAATTCTGTTTTGTATGCTCGAATAGCTCATGTATCAACTAGGGCTGTCCGTATCTTCCATGCTAGGCGGGTTATTCTCAAGAGGAGTGGACTCCGCTCCTCACTCACGAGAAAATGGCTGGTCACCGGGATGCCCAGTCCCATGCTTTATGCAAACTAAATCAAAATAATTACAAACAAAACTCCCCCTGGGACTGTTGTTAGCTGGAGGCACTCGTTGTTTCGAGCAAGCCATGGATTGATGCTTGTTGGTGGAGGGGTAGTATAAAATTTACCATTCTGTTTGGGAACCGCCTATAATGTGTGTAACATGGAAGATATCGCCATCTCTTGGTTGTTATGTTGACAATGAAAGTATGCCGCTCAAAATATTATTTATCTCTATTTCAAAATCGAGCTCTGACACCTCTACAAATCCCTGCTTCCCTCTGCGAAGGGCCTATCTATTTACTTTCATGTTGAGTCATCACCCTCTTATTAAAAAGCACCAGCTGGAGAGCACTGCTGTCATTTGCATCCATTACTACTAATTTATTTTGGGTATGACTATGACTGGATCTCTTTTACCATGAATCACAATGTCTAGTCAGTCCTTGATCTTTAAAGGTGCTCTGCATTTATGTTTTGCAGTCTCAGAAAGGGCTAGCGAGATACCATCTTGTTATATCATATCATTATTGTTTTGAGAAAGTGTTGTCATCCGAGATTTATTATTATTGCTCGCTAGTTGATTATGCATTGACATGAGTAAACATGAGACCTAAATGTTATTGTGAACATGGTTAGTCATAATCTTTGCTGAAAACTTGAATGCTGGCTTTACATATTTACAACAACAAGAGCAAATAAAGTTTGTAAAAGTTTTTCTTTATCACTTTCAGCTTGTCAACTAAATTGCTTGAGGACAAGCAAAGGTTTAAGCTTGGGGGAGTTGATACGTCTCCGTCGTATCTACTTTTCCAAACACTTTTGCCCTTGTTTTGGACTCTAACTTGCATGATTTGAATGGAACTAACCCGGACTAATGCTGTTTTCAGCAGAATTGCCATGGTGTTATTTATGTGCAGAAAAAAAAGTTCTCAGAATGACCTGAAACTCCACGGAACTTATTTTTGGAAAATATTAAAAATACTGGAAGAAGAATCCACGCCGGGGCCTCCACCGTCCACGAGGGTGGGGCGCGCCCTGCCTCGTGGGCCCCTGTTGCTCCAATCGACCTCAACTCCAACTCCATATATTCGTGTTCGGGAGAAAAAATCAGAGAGAAGGATTCATCATGTTTTACGATACGGAGCCGCCGCCAAGCCCTAAAACCTCTCGGGAGGGCCGATCTGGAGTCCGTTCGGGGCTCCGGAGAGGGGAATTCGTCACCGTCATCATCATCAACCATCCTCCATCACCAATTTCATGATGCTCACCGCCGTGCGCGAGTAGTTCCATCATAGGCTTGCTGGACGGTGATGGGTTGGATGAGATTTATCATGTAATCGAGTTAGTTTTGTTAGGTTTGATCCTAGTATCCACTATGTTCGAGATTGATGTTGCTATGACTTTGCTATGCTTAATGCTTGTCACTAGGGCCCGAGTGCCATGATTTCAGATATGAACCTATTATGTTTTCATGAATATATGTGAGTTCTTGATCCTATCTTGCAAGTCTATAGTCACCTACTATGTGTTATGATCCGCAACCCAAGTGACAATAATCGGGACCACTCCGGTGATGACCATAGTTTGAGGAGTTCATGTATTCACTATGTGTTAATGCTTTGGTCCGTACTCTATTAAAAGGAGGCCTTAATATCCCTTAGTTTCGATAGGACCCGCTGCCACGGAGGGTAGGACAAAAGATGTCATGCAAGTTCTTTCCATAAGCACGTATGACTATATTCGGAATACATGCCTGCATTACATTGATGAATTGGAGCTAGTTCTGTGTCACCCTATGTTATGACTGTTACATGATGAACCGCATCCGGCATAATTCTCCATCACCGATCCAATGCTTACGAGCTTTTCACATATTGTTCTCCGCTTATTTACTTTTTCGTTGGTACTGTTACAATCGCTACAAAACCCAAAAATATTACTTTTGCTACCGTTACCGTTACTTCCATATTATTTTGCTACTAAATACTTTGCTGCAGATACTAAGTTATCCAGGTGTGGCTGAATTGACAACTCAGTTGCTAATACTTGAGAATATTCTTTGGCTCCCCTTGTGTCGAATCAATAAATTTGGGTTGAATACTCTACCCTCAAAAACTGTTGCGATCCCCTATACTTGTGGGTTATCAGAGTCTCAATTGCATCCTTCAAATTTGAAATAGTTCGTATGAGTAAACACATTGATGCAAGAGCAAAGTAGTATGAACCATAGCTACGGAACCTGACCTGGGAACAATTCTTCTTCTGCTTTAAGCGTTGACTTGGGGTTCGAAGTGGTGGCCCTCGTGCTTTGGGCACTGCGCGCAGTTGCCTTACTAACTACTCGTGTTCGGGTGCTCTGTGGTGGAGACGGTGCTGTGTCAACTGGAACTGGGTTACTATCTGCTGGGGTTGGGGTTAGAAGGGGTGTATCTGGTTCTCTGTCCAACTGGGTAGGGGTACAATCTGCGTGAGTCTGGGTTATGTGTGGTGGAGCTAGTTCTTGGGCAAGTACAACCATGGTTCTATCTGCATCGACAGGTAGCACGATCTTTTATGAAGACCGTGTTTTTACTCCCACAGATATTGCCATCACCCCCTCCAATTGAAATGGCTGATAAACATGAAAAGTAATTGAATGTACAGACATTGTAAGATAGACAGGTGCAATGGATGGTAGGGAAGAAAACAGGGCATGAAATAATTTTCACATTTATGTTGTCTAACCAAACAGAATAGCAGGACATAATTTCACATATATGATGACTAATTAAACAAGATAGCATGACACAATTTCACATGTATGATGGCTAACTAAACAGGATAGAATGACATACTTCAAAATATGATGACTATGTAAACAAGATGACACGATATAACTATACGATGTGTCTTTTAAAGTGGTTGGCATGCCATAAATCACAAACATGCCGTCGATGGAAACATGATGGCATGATACAATTCACGGATAGAATGACATAATTCAAAATTGTTGGGGAACGTAGTAATTTCAAAAAAATTCCTACGCACACTCAAGATCATGGTGATGCATAGCAACGAGAGGGGAGAGTGTTGTCCACGTACCCTCGTAGACCGAAAGCGGAAGCATTATGACAACACGGTTGATGTAGTCGTACGTCTTCACGATCGACCGATCCTAGTACCGAACGTACGACACCTCCGCGATCTGCACACGTTCATCTCGGTGACGTCCCACGAACTCACGATCCAGTAGAGCTTCGAGGGAGTGCTTCGTCAGCACGACGGCATGATGACGGTGATGATGAAGCTATCGACGCAGGGCTTCACCTAAGCATCGCTACGATATGACCGAGGTGGATTATGGTGGAGGGGGGCACCACACAAGGCTAAGAGATCAATGATCAGCTTGTGTGTCTATGGGGTGCCCCCTTCCCCCGTATATAAAGGAGTGGAGGAGGGAGGAGGGCCAGCCCTCTATGGCGCGCCCTGGAGGAGTCCTACTCCCACCGGAGTAGGATTCCCCCCTTCCCTAGTTGGACTAGGAGAGAAGGAAGGGGGAGAGAGGGAGGAAGGAAAGGGGGGCGCCTGGATGCTCATATTGGTTCCTACATATTCCACGAAAATCTTTATCGGTCAAACCGCATAACAACATACGTTGTTCCCTTTGTCATCGGTATGTTACTTGCCCAAGATTCGATCGTCCGTATCTCAATACCTAGTTCAATCTCGTTACCGGCAAGTCTCTTTACTTGTTCCGTAATACATCATCCCGCAACTAACTCATTAGTTGCATTGCTTGCAAGGCTTATAGTGATGTGTATTACTGAGAGGGCCCAGAGATACCTCTCCGACAATCGGAGTGACAAATCGTAATCTTGATCTATGCCAACTCAACAAGTACCATCGGAGACACCAGAGAGCACCTTTATAATCACCCGATTCGCTGTGACGCTTGGTAGCACACAAAGTGTTCCTCCTGTATTCGGAAGTTGCATAATCTCATAGTCATAGGAACATGTATTAGTCATGAAGAAAGCAATAGCAATATACTAAACGATCAAATGCTAAGCTAACGGAATGGGTCAAGTCAATCACATCATTCTCTAATGATGTGACCCCGTTAATCAAATGACAACTCATGTCTATGGTTAGGAAACTTAACCATCTTTGATTCAACGAGCTAGTCAAGTAGAGGCATACTAGTGACACTCTGTTTGTCTATGTATTCACACATGTACTACTTTCTGGTTAATACAATTCTAGCATGAATAATAAACATTTATCATGATATAAGGAAATATAAATAACAACTTTATTATTGCCTCTAGGGCATATTCCCTTCAGTCTCCCACTTGCACTAGAGTCAATAATCTAGATTACACAGTAATGATTTTAACACCCGTGGAGTCTTGGTGCTGATCATGTGTTGCTCGTGAGAGAGGCTTAGTCAACGGGTCTGCAATATTCAGATCCGTATGTATCTTGCAAATCTCTATGTCTCCCTCCTTGACTTGATCGCGGATGGAATTGAAGCATCTCTTGATGTGCTTGGTTCTCTTGTGAAATCTGGATTCCTTTGCCAAGGCAATTGCACCAGTATTGTCACAAAAGATTTTCATTGGATCCGATGCACTAGGTATGACACCTAGATCGGATATGAACTCCTTCATCCAGAATCCTTCATTTGCTGCTTCCGAAGCAGCTATCTACTCTGCTTCACACGTAGATCCCACCACGATGCTTTGCTTAGAACTGCACCAACTGATAGCTCCACCGTTCAATATAAACACGTATCCGGTTTGTCACTTAGAGTCATCCGGATCAGTGTCAAAGCTTGCATCCACGTAACCATTTACGACAAGCTCTTTGTCACCTCCATAAATGAGAAACATATCCTTTGTCCTTTTCAGGTATTTCAGGATGTTCTTGACCGCTGTCCAGTGATCCACTCCTGGATTACTTTGGTACCTCCCTACTAAACTAATAGCAAGGCACACATCAGGTCTGGTACACAGCATTGCATACATGATAGAGCCTATGGATGAAGCATAGGGACCACCTTTCATTTTATCTCTATCTTCTGTAGTGGTCAGGCATTGAGTGTGACTCAATTTCACACCTTGTACCACAGGCAAGAACCCTTTCTTTGCTTGATCCATTTTGAACTTCTTCAAAACTTTATCAAGGTATGTGCTTTGTGAAAGTCCAATTAAGTGTCTTGATCTATCTCTAGATGCCCAATATATATGCAGCTTCACCGAGGTCTTTCATTGAAAAACTCTTATTCAAGTATCCTTTTATGCTATCTAGAAATTCTATATCATTTCCAATCAACAATATGTCATCCACATATAATATTAGAAATGCTACAGAGCTCGCACTCACTTTCTTGTAAATACATGCTTCTCCAAAAGTCTGTATAAAACCATATGCTTTGATCACACTATCAAAACGTTTATTCCAACTCCAAGATGCTTGCACCAGTCCATAAATGGATTGCTGGATCTTGCACACTTTGTTAGCATCCTTTGGATCGATAAAACCTTCAGGTTGCATCATATACAACTCTTCTTCCAGAAATCCATTTAGGAATGCAGTCTTTACGTCCATTTGCCAAATTTCATAATCATAAAATGCGACAATTGCTAACATGACTCGGACGGACTTAAGCATCGCTACGGGTGAGAAAGTCTCATCGTAGTCAACTCCTTGAACTTGTAGAAAACCTTTCGCAACAAGTCGAGCTTTGTAGACAGTAACATTACCGTACCACTCTGGTGTGGATCTTACTCTGGTTGAACTACGAGGTTCAGTAGTAACTTGATCTGAAGTTACATGATCATCATCATTAGCTTCTTCACTAATTGGTGTAGGAGTCACATGAACTGATTTCTATGATGAACTACTTTCCAATAAGGGAGCAAGTACTGTTACCTAATCAAGTTCTATTTTCCTCCCACTCACTTCTTTCGAGAGAAACTCCTTCTCTAGAAAGTATCCATTCTTAGCAACGAATGTCTTGCCTTAGGATCTGTGATAGAAGGTGTACCCACCAGTTTCCTTTGGGTATCCTATGAAGACACATTTCTTAGATTTGGGTTCGAGCTTATCAGGTTGAAGCCTTTTTACATAAGCATCGCAGCCCCAAACTTTAAGAAACGACAACTTTGGTTTCTTGCCAAACCACAGTTCATAAGGCATCATCTCAACGGATTTAGATGGTGCCCTATTTAACGTGAATGCAACCGTCTCTAAAGCATAACCCCAAAACGATAGCGGTAAATCAGTAAGAGACATCATAGATCGCACCATATCTAGTAAAGTACGATTCTGACGCTCGACACACCATTACTGTGTGGTGTTCGGGTGGCGTGAGTTGCGAAACTATTCCGCATTATTTCAAATGAAGACCAAACTCGTAAATCAAATATTCTCCTCCACGATCAGATCGTAGAAACTTTATTTTATTGTTATGATGATTTTCCACTTCACTCTGAAATTCTTTGAACTTTTCAAATGTTTTAGACTTATGTATATATACCCATATATGCTCAAATCATTTGTGAAGGTGAGAAAATAACGATATCCACCACGAGCCTCAACATTCATCGGATCACACACATCAGTATGTATGATTTCCAACAAATCTGTTGCTCGCTCCATTGTTCCGGAGAACGGAGTTTTAGTCATCTTGCCCATGAGGCATGGTTCGCAAGTACCAAGTGATTCATAATCAAGTGATTCCAAAAGTCCATCAGAATGGAGTTTCTTCATGCGCTTTACACCAATATGACGTAAATGGCAGTGCCACAAATAAGTTGCACTATCATTATCAACTCTGCAGCTTTTGGCTTCAATATTATGAATATGTGTATCACTACTATCGAGATTCAATATAATTAGACCACTCTTCAAGGGTGCATGACCATAAAGGATATTACTCATATAAATAGAACAACCATTATTCTCAGATTTAAATGAATAACCTTCTCGCATCAAACAAGATCCAGATATAATGTTCATGCTCAACGCTAGCACCAAATAACAATTATTCAGGTCTAAAACTAATCCCGGAGGTAGATGTAGAGGTAGCGTGCCGACCGCGATCACATCGACTTTGGAACCATTTCCGACGCGCATAGTCACCTCGTCCTTAGCCAATCTTCGCTTAATCCGTAGTCCATGTTTCGAGTTGCAAATATTAGCAACATAACTAGTATCAAATACCCAGGTGCTACTGCGAGCATTAGTAAGGTACACATCAATAACATGTATATCACATATACCTTTGTTCACCTTGATATCCTTCTTATCCGCCAAATACTTGGGGCAGTTCCGCTTCCAGTGACCAGTCCCTTTGCAGTAGAAGCACTCAGTCTCAGGCTTAGGTCCAGACTTGGGCTTGTTCACTTGAGCAGCAACTTGCTTGCCGTTCTTCTTGAAGTTCCCCTTCTTCCCTTTACCCTTTTTCTTGAAACTGGTGGTCTTGTTGACCATCAACAGTTGATGCTCCTTCTTGATTTCTACCTCCGCAGCCTTTAGCATCGTGAAGAGCTCGGGAATTGTCTTGTCCATCCCTTGCATGTTATAGTTCATCACGAAGCTCTTGTAGCTTGGTGGCAGTGATTGAAGAATTCTTTCAATGGCACTATCATCCGGAAGATTAACTCCTAGTTGAATCAAGTGATTGTTATACCCAGACATTTTGAGTATATGCTCACTGACAGAACTATTCTCCTCCATCTTGCAGCTGTAGAACTTATTGGAGACTTCATATCTCTCAATCCAGGCATTTGCTTGAAATATTAACTTCAACTCCAGGAACATCTCATATGCTCCATGACGTTCAAAACGTCGTTGACGTCCTGGTTCTAAGCCGTAAAACATGGCACACTGAACAATCGATTAGTCATCAGCTTTGCTCTGCCATATGTTCATAACATCTGGCGTTGCTCGTGCAGCGGGTTTGGCGCCTAGCGGTGCTTCCAGGACGTAATTCTTCTGTGCAGCAATGAGGATAATCCTCAAGTTATGGACCCAGTCCGTGTAATTGCTACCATCATCATTCAACTTAGCTTTGTCAAGGAACGCATTAAAATTCAACGGAACAACAGCACGGGCCATCTATCTACAACAACATAGACATGAAAAATACTATTAGGTACTAAGTTCATGATAAATTAAAGTTCAATTAATCAAATTACTTAAGAACTCCCACTTAGATAGACATCCCTCTAATCATCTAAGTGATCACGTGATCCATATCAACTAAACCATGTCCGATCATCACGTGAGATGGAGTAGTTTTCAATGGTGAACATCGCTATGTTGATCATATCTACTATATGATTCACGCTCGACCTTTCAGTCTCAGTGTTCAGAGGCCATATCTGCATATGCTAGGCTCGTCAAGTTTAACCCGAGTATTCTGCGTGTGCAAAACTGGCTTGCACCCATTGTATGTGAACGTAGAGCTTATCACACCCGATCATCACGTGGTGTCTCGGCACGTCGGACTTTCGCAATGGTGCATACTCAGGGAGAACACTTGTACCTTGAAATTTAGTGAGAGATCATCTTATAATGCTACCGCCGAACTAAGCAAAATAAGATGCATAAAAGATAAACATCACATGCAATTAATACAAGTGATATGATATGGCCATCATCATCTTGTGCCTTTGATCTCCATCTCCAAAGCACCATCATGATCACCATCGTCACCGGCGCAACACCTTGATCTCCATCGTAGCATCGTTGTCGTCTCTCCAACTATTGCTTCTACGACCATCGCTACCGCTTAGTGATAAAGTAAAGCAATTACATGGCGATTGCATTTCATACAAAAAAGTGACAACCACATGACTCCTGCCAGTTGCCGATAACTCCGTTACAAAACATGATCATCTCATACAATAAAATTTAGCATCATGTCTTGACCATATCACATCACAACATGCCCTGCAAAAAAAAATTAGACGTCCTCTACTTTGTTGTTGCAAGTTTTACGTGGCTGCTACGGGCTGAGCAAGAACCGTTCTTACCTATGCATCAAAACCACAACGATATTTTGTCAAGCATGTGTTGTTTTAACCTTCACAAGGACCGCGCGTAGCCACACTTGATTCAACTAAAGTTGGAGAAACTGACACCCGCCAACCACCTGTGTGCGAAGCACGTCGGTAGAGCCAGTCTCGCGTAAGCGTTCGCGTAATGTCGGTCCGGGCTGCTTCATCCAACAATACTGCCAAATCAAAGTATGACATGCTGGTAAGCAGTATGACTAGTATCGCCCACAACTCACTTGTGTTCTACTCGTGTATATAACATCTACGCATAAACCTGGCTCGGATGCCACTGTTGGGGAACGTAGTAATTTCAAAAAAAATCCTATGCACACTCAAGATCATGGTGATGCATAGCAACGAGAGGGGAGAGTGTTGTCCACGTACCCTCGTAGACCAAAATCGGAAGCATTATGACAACGCGATTGATGTATTCGTGCGTCTTCACGATCGACCGATCCTAGTTCCGAATGTATGGCACCTCCGCGATCTGCACACGTTCAGCTCGGTGACGTCCCACGAACTCACAATCCAGTAGAGCTTCGAGGGAGAGCTTTGTCAGTACGACGGCGTGATGACGGTGATGATGAAGCTATCGACGCAGGGCTTCGCCTAAGCACCGCTACAATATGACCGAGGTGTATTATGGTGGAGGGGGGCACTGCACACGGCTAAGAGATCAATGATCAACTTGTGTGTCTATGAGGTGCCCCCTTCCCCTGTATATAAAGGAGTGGAGGAGGGGGGAGGGCCGGCCCTCTATGGCGCGCCCTGGAGGAGTCCTACTCCCACCGGGAGTAGGATTCCCCCCTTCCCTAGTTGGACTAGGAGAGAAGGAAGGGGGAGAGAGGGAGGAAGGAAAGGGGGGTGTCGGTGTCAAGACCGGCGGATCTCGGGTAGGGGGTCCCGAACTGTGCGTCTAGGCGGATGGTAACAGGAGACAAGGGGCACGATGTTTTTACCCAGGTTCGGGCCCTCTCGATGGAGGTAAAACCCTACTCCTGCTTGATTAATATTGATGATATGGGTAGTACAAGAGTAGATCTACCACGAGATCAGAGAGGCTAAACCCTAGAAGCTAGCCTATGGTATGATTGTTGTTCGTCCTACGGACTAAAACCCTCCGGTTTATATAGACATCGAAGAGGGTTAAGGTTACACAGAGTCGGTTACAATGGTAGGAGATCTACATATCCGTATCGCCAAGCTTGCCTTCCAGGCCAAGGAAAGTCCCATCCGGACACGGGACTAAGTCTTCAATCTTGTATCTTCATAGTCCAGGAGTCCGGCCAAAGATGATAGTTCGGCTATCCGGACACCCCCTAGTCCAGGACTCCCTCAGTAGCCCGTGAACCAGGCTTCAATGACGACGAGTCCGGCGCGCATATTGTCTTTGGCATTGCAAGGCGGGTTCCTCCTCCGAATCCTTCGTAGAAGATTTTGAACACAAGGATAGTGTCCGACTCTGCAAAACAAGTTCCACATACCACCGTAGAGAGAATAATCTTTACACAGATCTGCTGACGTATTCCGCGGCGTGACATCACACCACGGCCAGGCTTTTATTCGAATCGTTTTTTACTGTCCCACCTCAGCGCGTTTAGCGAGGCGGTTCCTTGGCACGTCTTATCAAAGTGGAGATCGTGCCCTCCTCATTCCGGGATTCTCATCAATACGGGCGTGGGTAACCCAACCGTGCCCGTTGGCACGCCCCCTCTATCGAAGGCGAGTCCCAAACGGTCACGGGGAGTGCTCTTGGTATTCAACCTCTTTATAACGAGACCAAGGCCCGCTCCTTTCTTTCAATATCAATCGAATCCGCCTCTCGCCTCGAGTTCCAACACCCAAAGCTCCAGATTCAGGCGCTTCGGACCTTCAACGATGTCCGGCTCTGACCTACACGGCCGGTGGATGCCTTCCTCCGTCGCGGAAGAAGATGTGCTAAGGCTGCGAGACGCCAGGTATCTAACCGGCGAAATTTCGCATAGGCTGCCTGCCCCAGGGCAGGTTATTCCTACCCCCGAGCCTGGTGAGAGCGTGGTGTTCGTGTCTCACTTCCTTCGGGGTTTAGGCTTCCCGACGGACCCCTTCATGAAGGGGGCTCATGTTTTATTATGGGCTGGAATTCCACGACTTCGATCCGGAGTCCATCCTCCACATCTCATCGTTCATTGTCGTATGCGAAGCCTTCCTCCGCATTACCCCTCACTTCGGGTTGTGGCTCAAGACCTTCAAAGTGGAGCCGAAGATGATCAAAGGGCAGCAGGCAGAGTGCGGAGGGGCTGTTATAAGCAAGAGTGCCGATGCTCCATGGCCCGAGGGCTTTTTTCAAGAGGAGCTCGGTTTGTGGCAACAGGAGTGGTTCTATATCACCGCTCCCAGGGGCACCAAATGGGTGGCGCCACCTGCCTTCCGCTCGGGTCCTCCACAGCGGATGGCATCGTGGGTCAACAAAGGGCTTGACTGGGGGCAGTCCAAGGACGTACCTTTGTTGCAGGGCCGTATTCGAGACCTCCAAGAGAGGGAGATCAATCTGGTCATAGTGGCGCAGGTCATGCTGATTCGGCGCCTTATGCCCTGCAAACGTCGCCCCCTCCGCCTGTGGGAATTTAATCCGGAGGGACCACGAGCTCTCCAACACTTCATGGGCGCGACGCCCATGGAGATGTATAAACTGTTCTTCGGATCACAAAGAATGTGTCCGGACTTGACCGAGGATGCAGGTCCGAGCTGCAATCGCCCGGATACCCAAGTAAGTAGTCCTGTGCCCAGACACGCTATCCGTACATTTATCATAAACTTTCCCTTAAAGGAGCTGTCTCTTAAACATGAGTGGATAGCGAAAGCAAAACTGATAAGGTGTCCGGCCCCCCTCCCTGAGACCATGCCGGATCCCGTGCTGACCAAGATGCTGAAGTCCACGCCTTTGGAAGAAGGCGAAGGGGGGAACAGGGAAGCTACTGCCTCCACGAAGGAGGCTATCAAAAAGGGGGGACCAAGAATCCCTCCATCCAAGGGGAGAAGAGGACCGCTTCTGAAGATCCGGAGACCAAGGTCTCAAAGCGGGGGAAGAAATCTCCACCAGAGGGTCCTGCGCCAGGAGAAGCCCCAGCCGCACTATTTCCCAAAGGGAATCAGCCCTCCAGCGAGCCGTAAGTAGAAAGGGGAGTTTTGTAATGAGGGACATCCCTGTTTTTATTTCTGAAGATAACCGAGGTTTTACCTTGTAGTTCGGATCTCAGCCCTTCTCAGCAGAGCTCATCTTCGGGGGATCTTCGTCCGGAGATGATGGAGAGTGAAATGCCTCCACCTGCCGTACCGTCATGTGAGGCGGACGACCCTGAGGTATCGTCACGGAGGGTCTCCCCGAGTCCGGCGGGGCCATAGGGTCCAGCGCCAACTGGTGTACGGTCAGAGGAGCTGAAGGATCTGCTCGGGCGAGCGTCTATCTCAGAAGATCACCTTGCGTTAATGGGTACGGTGATTGAAAGGATTTCATCCGCTGAGAGCGGATTGCATGAAGCCGTCAGAAGTTTACTGACGGGGTTTGAGGTACGCGAAAATGATATACCTTCTGACAATTTTGCATACAGAATGCGCCCTGTATAGATAGTAGCCCCTGAGACTCGGTACGTTGTCAAAAGTGACAGCGTGCCGAGGATCATAATCTCAGTTGTAAGATGTCGCCTTTCCTTTATAGGTGGCGGAGCATCCGGTGGCCAGCCGGACTGATCAATTTGCCGAACTGAAGCGGCAACTTGACGTGGCGGATGCGGACATCGCGCTTGTCAATAAGCGGCTTGACGAGTCACAAGGTATGCAACTTCTCCGCGGACACCTGGTAAGGGAGCTTGACGCCCATGCCTTACACCATGTATGCTTGATGCAGATGGTGCCGCTGCTATGGAGAACCTTCGGGCGGAGCTCGCCCGAGTCAAGGAGCAAGCCAGGAAAAGTGATGCGGCTGCCTTGAAGGCGGCCGAAGAGCTAAAAGCTAAACAGGCTGCTCACTGCCGAAGCAGGAAGGAAATGACCGAGACGGCCGTGGAATTGAAGAATGCTACTGACCGCTATGAGTTTCTTGAAAAAGAACATCGGGCGGAGCCAGAGGACCTAAAAAAGGCCACCGCCGAAGCCAAGGATGCTCGCTCCGCGATGAGAGCTATGAAGGAGGAGCTACATCAGGCCGGGGATATCGCGGCTGGAAAGCCCTTTCTGCTGCGGAGGAAGTTCACGGATCCCAAATATGCTCAGTTGGACCGGCTGTGGGGTGCGGAGGATGCTTATCTGGACTTAGCGGCGAGTGCCGCGGACGCGGTCGAGCACTTCCGAGGCCAAAAGGGTCACCGAAGGGAAGAGCTGTTTTGGTCGCAGTTCCATAGTCCGGAGCGTCCACTTCCATTAATCGATCGGTTAGCCGAATGGGCTGAGCTGAATAGGTTGTCCGGACTTGCCATGAAAAATGTCATGACTTATTTGTGGCCAAAAAGGCCCGAGCCAAAGAGTTATTTTGGCTTGGTGCAGAAGTTCCTTGGTGCGGTGCCGCATATCGATGCAATGAGGCGGTCGACATGCATAGAGGGTGCGCGGATGGCTCTTGCCCGTGTTAAGACATACTGGGCGGAGATGAAGGCCACCGATGTTGCATCCCCGGATTCGGACGGAAGCCGAGTGCCAGTCGAGCGCTATTTTGAGGAAGTTCTGCAGGGCGCTCGTTTAATAGAGACGGAGTGCTCGAAGGATATTATGTTCTAATGACATGTATGATTTGTGAAACAATGTTTCAATAGAATATAAGAGCTTTTTATACTTGTGCATTCAAGTAGTAAAATACCTCTGTCGACCGTTAATGTATATATGTATATAACACGAAAGATGGCAGTCTTGACTTTAGCCCCCACGCACATAGTGCGGGGTGTTTGCAAAAGGTGCATTTTCACACTTAATCCAACGCCTTGGTCCTGTAAAGGAGGTGATAGCGTAGCAAACTAGGCAACCGGACTATAATGCTTTATCACTTTCACTTAGCCATAGGAGTTCGATGGTGGGGCTACTATATAGCCCACAGGGCACCGCTTCGCCCGAGTTCGGGGCGCGTATGTGCCTGACCGGGAAATGGTCCTTCGTTAATGCGGAGGAATTCTAAACATTCCGGTGGGTCATCGAGTGGTTGACCAGTCTCTCGCTATATCATGATAGTTAGTTTTCGGCTTTCTCTACTGAGGTGCTCACCTGGCCGAACCGGGGCACAATCGCAGTAGTTCTCCTAGTGCCGCGTTAGCCAATAGAACGGAACATAAGGCAGCAAAACACAGGAGCCGGGCAAACCCAACATTTGACCAAAGACATGATTCGGAGCTGATGCATATAAGGCCTAACTCGAGACGCCGAACACTCCCTAAGGTATTCGGTCTTTGTGACAGCGGGCCGAACAACGCCCTTTGTAACAAGCCCCTGGTGTCCAGGTACGCGCAAAATTCTGACGCGGCCGATGCCAAAACGCCAGCCTCCTCCTCGGTTATAGCGGAAAACTGGGGGATGTGTATCAACAAGAGACAGTAAGAAAGGTTTACGTAGGGTCTTAATCTGAAAAGAATCCTTGCAATGGGTCCCTACTGCACGTCTGCGCCTGTGTCTCCGTTGTGCCGTATCCTGGACGGGTATAGCACGACGTTCATCTGTAAAAGAGAGGAACTTAAGAAGGATCGTGCGAAAAATGTATTTAAAAATAAAACAAAGTATGATTCAAAAAATGAATGAAATTGAGCTTTATTGTCTCTTGTTGCATATGCGTGGAGCCCCTTGTAAGGGGGTATGCGGCTGGTAAGCCCCCTGTATATTTACGCCGGACTCGTCTAACTGTGTCTGAGGTCTAAATGACCTGTTTGGGTGCTTTGATCAGCGAAGCCGGATTATTATGCGGCTGTCAAAGCAGTCTCACATTTGTCCGTGCTCGAGGAACACTCGAGGTTTCCCTTTAATGAGATTATGCCGCGTGGACCGGGCATTTTAAGTGTAAGAGATGCATAATGCGGTATTGCGTTGAAGCGGGCGAAAGCTTCGCGTCCCAAGAGTGCTTGATAGCTACTTTTAAATGGGGCGATGTGGAAGACTAAATTTTCACGACGGAAGTTGTCGGATGGGCCGAACACAACTTCTAGTGGTAGAGAGCCCGTACAATGGGCATATGGGCCTGGCATCAGGCCTTTAAAGGAAGTGTTGCTATGGCGAATTTTGGTTGGGTCTATCCCCATTCTGCGGATTGTGTCCTTATATAGCAGGTTTAGATCGCTGCCGCCGTCCATTAGGACTTGTGTAAATTGTAGTCCGTCTATTATAGGATCTAATATCAAGGCAGTCCATCCTGCGTTCCGGATACTTCTGGAGTAATCCTGATGGTCGAAGGTGATTGGTTTTGACAACCAGTGTCGGGACTCCGCTGGGGTAGACAGTGCGGCGCGTATTTCAGCGGGCGCCGCTCTATTTTTCCCTTTGAAGTGAGTTTACTGTTTTGACCTCTTGTGGGAAATTCTTTTGTTTTCCGGTGCTCTGCTTACGGGGTTCGTCGTCGTCGTCACTTGGTGTGTCGAGCCCCTTGTGTTCGGCGTTGAGTTTGCCGGACTGCTTGAAGACCCAACAATCTCTGTGGGTATGGTTTGCAGGCTTCCCGGGAGTACTGTGAATTTGGCATATCTTGTCCAAGATTTTGTTTAAGTTTGATAGCTCGTCGTTATTATCCTTAAGGGGCAGTTTTTTGCTGTTCTGTCGAGAGCTTTTGAACCCGGCGTTGACTGCCATGCTCTTCGGACTGTTTCCCTTAGTCCAGCGCTGGTCCTTGCTGCATCGTGGTTTCCCATTTCCATCCCTGACTTCGGATGTACTTGGGTCGCTGGTACTGCATCTTGCTAACCAGCTATCCTCTCCCGCGCAAAAGCGGGTCATGAGGCTTGTTAATGCGGCCATTGTTCTTGGCTTTTCCTGGCCGAGGTGTCTGGCGAGCCATTCGTCTCGGACGTTGTGTTTGAAAGCTGCTAAGGCTTCGGCGTCCGGATAGTCGACTATTTGGTTCTTTTTGGTGAGGAACCTGTTCCAGAATTTTCGGGCTGACTCTCCGGGCTGTTGAGTTATGTGACTTAAATCGTCTGCATCCGGAGGGCGGACATAGGTCCCCTAAAAATTTGCCCGAAACGCATCCTCGAGCTCTTCCCAACTTCCAATGGTATTTTCGGGGAGGCTTTTGAGCCATTGCCGGGCTGGCCCTTTGAGCTTGAGGGGTAAGTATTTTATGGCGTGGAGGTCATCTCCTCTGGCCATGTGTATGTGGAGGATGTAATCCTCAATCCAGACTCCAGGGTCTGTTGTTCTGTCGTATGCCTCTATGTTTACCGGCTTGAATCCCGCTGGAAATTCATGATCTAGCACCTCATCGGTGAAACATAGGGGGTGCGCGGCGCCCCTGTATTTGGGTGTGCCGTGATGTTCGGATACTTGACGTGTTGCATTGCTCGCTAGAGCTTGTTTTCTTGGCCCATAGATAGACCTGACTGGGCCATCCTTTTGGTGTGAATCCTTATGCGGATCGCATGCCGGCTTGGGTGCGGCGCCGCTTGCCGCTCTATGTTTGCCATGCGGTCGTCTATCCGACCGGCGGCTTCTTTGTTCTTTGATTGTGGGGGCTCTACGACCTCCTCATCGAATTCAGGCAGTAGTTTGCGCTTCGGGTAGCTCTTTGTTGGGCGACTGTCGCCGTATTTGTCTGCGGTGTTGAGTACTTTGCTCCATCTCATTCTGAGTGCGTCTTCCGCTGTTTTGAGCTTCCGTTCTGCTTTTTCAGGCTACGCACAGTTGCGACGAGCCTTTTGTGGAGGTTCTTCTGCTCCAATAATTTGTCCGGCGTGAGGTCGTCCGGACTATTATCTTCGCCAGGGACAAATTGTTTATCCAGGTTATCCTGTTCGGATGGTTGCTCGATAGCATGTTCGTCGTCCACCGGTTCGCCCTGCTCTATGGCTGGGTCTGCATGGATGTTGTCTTTGTCGAGGCGGGACTTTGAGCGGTGCTTACGTCGCCGTTTTGACTGCTTTTCGAGGGAATTATCCTTCGCAGCGTCCCGTTGTTCCTCGTTATCGCTTCCTTTAGGTGTATCCACCATATATATATCGTGAGTTGAGGTGGCCTTCCAGTGCCCTGTAGGCGCAGGTTCTTGGTCGTCTCCGGCATCGTCGTCCATATCGTCGATGTCTTCGGAGTCAAAGTCGAGCATGTCGGTTAAATCATCGACAGTGGCTACAAAGTGGGTGGTGGGTGGGCGTTGAGTTTCTTCGTCGTCCGTATCCCAACCTTCCTGACCATAGTCTGGCCAGGGCTCTCCGGATAGAGAGAGAGACTTCAGTGAGTTCAGGATGTCGCCAAAGGGCGAGTGCTGAAAGATGTCCGCGGCGGTGAACTCCATAACCGGCGCCCAATCGAATTCAATTGGCAGGGGCGCGGGAGGTTCGGAGTCCGGAAAGGAGTCCGGCACCTTGGAGTCACGAGCTTTGCAAAGGACAGGGATGGTGTTCGGCTCCATCGCCGTAGAAATCACAGCCCCCGAGGTGGTGTCTAGCCACTCGTCCTCGATCGGCGAAGTCGGCTCCGAACTAAGGATCAGAGCGGACACCGGTGCGGCCTCCAGGGCACTGTTCGGCGACAGAGCTAGATCGTGCCCATAGAAACAGTGCGGCGCGCTTGGCTGTGGCTCGTATCCGTCGAAGATCAAGTCTCCGCGGATGTCGGCCGTGTAGTTCAAACTTCCAAATCTGACCTGATGGCCAGGGGCGTAGCTTTCGATCTGCTCCAGATGGCCTAGCGAATTAGCCCGCAGTGCGAAGCCGCCGAATACGAAGATCTGTCCGGGGAGAAAAGTCTCACCCTAGACCTCGTCGTTGTTGATGATCGAAGGAGCCATCGTGCCTATAGGTGACGACACATAGGAACTCTCAATGAAAGCACCAATGTCGGTGTCAAAACCGGCGGATCTCGGGTAGGCGGTCCCGAGCTGTGCGTCTAGGCGGATGGTAACAGGAGACAAGGGACACGATGTTTTTACCCAGGTTCGGGCCCTCTCGATGGAGGTAAAACCCTACTCCTGCTTGATTAATATTGATGATATGGGTAGTACAAGAGTAGATCTACCATGAGATCAGAGAGGCTAAACCCTAGAAGCTAGCCTATGGTATGATTGTTGTTCGTCCTACGGACTAAAACCCTCCGGTTTATATAGACATCGAAGAGGGTTAGGGTTACACAGAGTCGGTTACAATGGTAGGAGATCTACATATCCGTATCGCCAAGCTTGCCTTCCAGGCCAAGGAAAGTCCCATCCGGACATGGGACGAAGTCTTCAATCCTGTATCTTCATAGTCCAGGAGTCCGGCCAAAGATGATAGTTCGGCTATCCGGACACCCCCTAGTCCAGGACTCCCTCAGGGGGCGCCGCCCCCCTTCCTAGTCCAATTCGTACTAGAGGGGGAGGGGGCGTGCGACCTGCCCTGGCCTCCTCTCTCTCTCTCCACTATGGCCCAATAAAGCCCATACACTTACTGGGGGGTTCCGGTAACCTCCCGGTACTCCGGTAAATTCCCGAATTCACCCGGAACTATTCCGATGTCCAAATATAGGCTTCCAATATATCGATCTTTATGTTTCGACCATTTCGAGACACCTCGTCATGTCCGTGATCATATCCGGGACTCCGAACTACCATCGGTACATCAAAACACATAAACTCATAATACCGACCGTCACCGAACATTAAGCGTGCGGACCCTACGGGTTCAAGAATTATGTAGACATGACCGAGACTCATCTTTGGTCAATAAAAAATAGCGGAACCTGGATGCTCATATTGGTTCCTACATATTCTACGAAGATCTTTATTGGTCAAACCGCATAACAAAATACGTTGTTCCCTTTGTCATCGGTATGTTACTTGCCCGAGATTCGATCGTCGGTATCTCAATACCTACTTCGATCTCATTACCGGCAAGTCTCTTTACTCGTTCCGTAATACATCATCCTGCAACTAACTCATTAGTTGCATTGCTTGCAAGGCTTATAGTGATGTGTATTACCGAGAGGGCCCAGAGATACCTCTCCGACAATTGGAGTGACAAATCCTAATCTTGATCTATGCCAACTCAACAAGTACCATCGGAGACACCTGTAGAGCACCTTTATAATCACCCAGTTACGTTGTGACCTTTGGTAGCACACAAAGTGTTCCTTCGGTATTCGGAAGTTGCATAATCTCATAGTCACAGGAACATGTATAAGTCATGAAGAAAGCAATACCAATATACTAAACGATCAAATGCTAAGCTAACGGAATGGGTCAAGTCAATCACATCATTCTCTAATGATGTGACCCCGTTAATCAAATGAGAACTCATGTCTATGGTTAGGAAACTTAACCATCTTTGATTCAACGCGCTAGTCAAGTAGAGGCATACTGGTGACACTCTGTTTGTCTATGTATTCACACATGTACTAAGTTTCCGGTTAATACAATTCTAGCATGAATAATAAACAATTATCATGCTATACGAAAATATGAATAACAACTTTATTATTGCCTCTAGGGCATATTTCCTTCAAAAATATTATGACTATGTAAACAAGATTAGATGATATAACTATATTATGTCTTTTGAAAATGTGTTGGCATGCCATACTTCAGATACATGCTGTCTATGTAACCATCTTGGCATGATATTATTCAAATATATGATTTATATACTAAGCAAGTGAGTAGAGGGCAATCACATATATGATGTGTCAACTAAGGAGATGGCATTCAATATTGTGTATATGATGTAAAAACTAAGCATTGCAATACAACATATGCATGATATGAGTAATATAACCCTGCCAAGTTTGAGCATACACCTCAGGGGGATAATAGGACTGGTCATCTGCCTCTGAATCCTCCTCTAAAGAGCTATCTAGAATCCAGCAAGATATCTGCTTCAGCAGTAGCATTATCTGCTCAAGACCTTGTTTTCACTCCAGATTTCTCCATCACCAATTCAAATGGCTGATGCACGGGAAGAGCAGTTGAATATACAAACATTGTCGACTAATGCAACGAGAAATACAAAAAAAGGACGACATGATATAATTCACACATATGACGCTTGGCTAAACAACATTGCATTGCATAATTCACATATATAATGCCTTGCAACAAGATAGCATTGCATAATTCACATATATAATGTCTTGCAACAAGATGACATCGCATAATTCACATATATGGTAATTAGACACTAAACAAGTGGCATTCACACAAAG
This sequence comes from Aegilops longissima, assembly GCA_021605205.1. NCBI lineage: Eukaryota > Viridiplantae > Streptophyta > Magnoliopsida > Poales > Poaceae > Aegilops > Aegilops longissima. Next base: position 1,465,929 of record JAHIAM010001926.1, on the reverse strand, counting down.
CATGTCTAAACTAAGTAAATGACATAGCAATGCAAGATACCATACACACGATATGAGCAACATAACCCTACCAAGTTAGAGCATGCACCTCGGGGGGAAACAGGACTGGTCATCTGTCTCTGAATCCTCCTCTGAGGAGCTATCTGTAACCAACAAGACATGCGCTTCGTCAGATAGCATTGTCTGCTCTGAAGACCTTGTTTCCACTTCAGATTTTTCCATGACCGTGCCGAATGGCTGATGCACAGGAAGAGTAATTGAAAGTACTAAAATTGTTGACAAATTTAACATGTAATAAAAAAATGATGGCATGATATAATTCACATATAAGATGACTTGCTAAACAGGGTGGCATTGCAAAATTCACATATATGATGCATGGCTAAACAAGATGGCATTGCATGATTCACATACACAATAAAGAAACTAAACAGATGGCATTGACACAAATCATGTCTAAACTAAGCAAATGACATATTTTACGTAAACAGTAAGCAATGCAAGGCACCATATGCATGATATTACCAACATCAGCATGCCAAGTTAGAGCGAAGACCTCAGGGGGTAAATAGGAGTGGTCTACTCCTTCTGAATCCCCCTCAGAACAGTTATCTTTCTCTTGATTACGATCCGAAATGGGTGGAGGGGGGCTGCCTTTGCGCCCACCATGGAGCGACGTCTGCATGAAATTTTATTGCCACGCAAGGCTTGTCTCTTTTACTCTACATGTTCAGTTCCATTGTGTACAATAACTGACATGCATAGGAATAAAACATAGTGAGATTATGTAAGGAGTGCATGCACAAATCCAGAGTGATGGTAGCAAACTATGGATAGACCCAAAACCAATGATAGTAGGCAGATAATAGCTTTAGTTAAAAAATACATATAATGGCTCCTTTAATGTTTGTTTGCACCCAACATGAAACTCATAGTAGACACCCGAGATTAACCAGATAGTACTGATTGCTGCCCCAATATGTACCCCACAACCATTTAAAACCTCAATTTTCAGCATTAGTTTGGACCTGACTCGGAGTCTAATAGGTGAACACGACGATAAAGTAGCATGTCATCATATTAAGCGATGCATAATGTAAGCCGACACGGAAGAGTGCGACCTCTCTTGCGGACCAGTGTAGTCCTCAAGGTCATCTGCTCAGTTGATGATGGTAATGCATTTGTCGTGGCTGCCGGCGGCGGGGAAGAAGATCTGAGGTGGCGAAAGACAGCCTGGAGAGCGGATCCCTACTATGGTGAACCCTTCCGTCATTGGAGCAGCTGAGCTGGGGTGGAACACAGCGCAGCAGGAGCAGGACAAACCACACAAGGTTTTCTTTGACACATATCTGTAACAGAAGTAATTGTGTAAGGGATTGTTTGAATTTGAGGATTCTAACAATGCAGGGATAGGAAATAGACATGAATAGGATAGGAATGCACGTGCAAAATAGAGAATTTAAAAACACATGATTTCTGCCAATCTGGGTGTTTGATTCACAAGAATTGGAAGATCACAGGATGCAAAGAAGCATGGTGAGATTAAGTCAAACCACAAGAAAATGTACGGTTATGATGCTATTGTGCTACTATCTCTTAGTCTTGTGCTTCATGAATAGGAATTTGAAAAGGAGGACAAGTGGAAATTAAAATTCCTACGGTTTTTCTTTCAAGGAGACACTAAAGGAACAAATCCTACAGTTTTCCTTTGCTCCATTCCTTTGAACCAAATTCATTAATAGTAGTACCATAGGAAACTTTCCAATTCCTATGTTTTTCCTTCACTTTTCCTTTCAAGCACTGGCGATTCTAGTAGGAAGGCTTGAGCAAGGAAAAGCCTACACTCAAATTTTTTTTTTGTGCTACTTCTATTACTTTGGACCCAGGCCACTGCCCTACTAGCTCAACTCCCAGGCCCATCGACAAATGCATAGCTCAAACGCGCAGAGATAAATAATGATGGCGTTCAAGAGAGTCCATCACGGATAGCTAAGTTTCCTGGTACCTCACTACTTGTCATATAGTAGGATAAAATAATCGTATTTCACGTTACTACGTGTGCTCAATGGACAATATATATAACATGTAGAGTAAAAAGAGACGCAACAAGTGTACAACCTCTTTGGTGAAGCCATGTCGATCTCATCGTGATTGGGTTGGTCGGTGAGGATGCTCCGGCTGACTTGGCTGTCGCAGGAGGGGAAGAAGATCTTAGGCGTCTGGAGATGGAGCCCGGGGTACTGCTCCGCCGTGATGGACGGTTTCGTCGTTGGAGCAGCTCCAGTGAGTTGTACGACGCCGAGGCTGAAGCAGGACAAGAGAGACAACATTAACCTGAGTGGAATTCTAATAGCATCTCCAATAGATGACGTAAAATACATAACCACAAAGTGCTAGATGTAAAATACATCAGCCGCTCATCTCTGAACTTAACTATCGAAACTGAATTTAACTGTCGAAACTGAACTTAACTGTCGAAACTGAATTTTGTTGTTGAAACTAAATTTTACTGTCAAAACTAAACACACTAGTACCAGAAAAGCAGTAGCAGTAGCAGCGCATGCGAGAGCCGGGGTAGCTGGTCGTGTAGCAGCATCAGGTGAGGCTACACGTCAGTCGACTGACATTTTCATCTCTGGTCAGTCGATTTTCCAGCCGTTGGATACGAAATCAAGGGCCTGAAGTTCATCTTCAACCTCCAACCCCTGAGCCGCCAGCCACCACCGGCCAAAGAGCTGCCCCCCGCTGCCCGCGGCCGGCGGTGCACCGCTTCGACCACCCCGAAATCACTCCCCACCGCCGGTACGCCTCCGCCCCGGCCATCCCTCTAGGCCCCCCGTGCCGAGCTTTTTCTCCGGCGATCCCCACGCTACTGCCCCACCACCGCCGGCAACCACCCCCCCACCCTGAACCCTAAGATAGATAGAGGGGTACCTCTCCGGCGAGCCCCCTCCCCACTGCGGCTGGTTCTTCCTTAACTCCGGCGAGCCCCCCACCCCCTGAAAATCGACTGACCCAAAAGTTGATTCAGTCGACTGAAGTGCAGCTAAATCGGAGCAGCATCGCAAGCAAGAGCAAGAACGAGAGCAGCAGCGCGAGCGAGAGCTAAAGAAGCAGCTCCTACTGATGTGGACGTCGTCGCCGAGGGAGCGACGCCGTGGAGGAAGTGGCCGGCGATGCCGCCGTGGATGGAGCCGCGCCGTGTCGGCTCGGGACCGAGCGCCGGCAGCATCGTGAGATCGAATCAAGAAGAAAATGCGGCGATTAGTGTACAACCTCTTTGGTGGCGCATGTGAAGACGGCGGTGTGGGAATGGAGGTGGCACGAAAGACGAGGGGAACATCGGGGCAGCTCCTTGGAGGTGGAGGACGGGGTGGCTGAACCGGCGGGACGACGAGATCTACGAAGGATCCTCATCTGGTACGGTGGATGAGGGACGTCGAGGTGTTGCTGTGGACGACATCGTCGGGAAAGAGGCTCCGGCTGGGTGGAGGACGGAGGATGGTGTGGGGCTTCGCGGGTTTTCGCGGCCTCGGTTTACGAATGGGTGGGCGGATGGGATGAGAGTGGGGAACCATGGCTTAGGGACGCGCTTGTCCGAAATGCGGGGTAAGTTATGAAAGTAACCCGACCGATTTGACCTAGGCGGTTCTTTCGGTTCAGGGGTATCACGGGCATTTCGTGTCTCGGGATTTCACAGGAGGTGAGAGTTTTCGCGCGCGTTGTAATTTTGGAATAGCAAGGCGCGGGTTGAGATGGAGGGAGTTGTCGGAGCACAACGAGACAAAGATATTATCTTAAATATTTCAGGGTAACAAGGCGCGGGTTGAAGAGGCGGGAGTTTCGCAGCATGATAGACAGAGACGCTAGCTTGAAATTTCGGCATAACAAGGCGCGGCTTGAAATTTCGGGAGAACAAGCTTAACGTGTACCAAAAAAAGACAATTCGCACCTAATTACTAGAGAGAGCCATGTCCCGTTTTACTATATTACTAGAAATGCATTCAAATACAACATCAAAAAACTAAAAAAATCAGGACAGCAAACATAATGTGTACAGTACCAAAACAATTTGCACTTCCCTCAACAATAAAAAAACAATGTGTGTTGTCTAGCATATGGACTAAATTTGAGTACATTTTCCCTGTTTGAATGGTATTGTACTCGGGTTAGTTATACAACCATCTAAATATTATCTTCACAACACATGACATGAATATAGGAGAAGTAAATTCCTATATAAATACGAACTACATGTACATACGATCTCAAATTCAAATATATGTATCCATTTTATGTTAATTCAAATCATAGTACATGTATGCTCTAGCTAGATGTTCGGAATCTAACCTGTTTAACAAGCACAACACACACACAAACACCATTTAGACTAGTAAGGTACACGTGCATTGCACGCATGAGATTTGTCAACCAAATTATGAATAAATACAACATTATAGCATGTAAGCTTTGAGTCATATATGCATGATATAGATGTTCGTTTAGTTCTTATAGTTCATTTCATTCAAAATCATCTAGTTTTTATAAGAAAGCTAATCTATTTTAAGATTCATGGAATTGTGTGTTGTAAGGCATAAAGTAAAAACAAATAATGGCAAATCATGTAGAAAAACATTTGGGCAATTCTGATACGGAAGATTCTAGAACAAAGAAGAAGTGCTTGTGTTTTGAGGTTTGTGCATTATGCTTAAGTTCAACCATGGAGTCTTCTAGATTGTACATGTGGCAAAATCTGGTGGAATCTAGATGATATCCAACGGCCAGTAGTGCTCAAATTTGGCATCTCTGCACCATCGGATTGGCCTCATGCAATGACCATCTTTCAAAGTTAAAGTTGAAGGAAATATGCCCTAGAGGCAATAATAAAGTTATTATTTATTTCCTTATATCATGATAAATGTTTATTATTCATGCTAGAATTGTATTAACCGGAAACATAATACTTGTGTGAATACGTAGACAAACAGAGTGTCACTAGTATGCCTCTACTTTACTAGCTCGTTAAATCAAAGATGGTTATGTTTCCTAACCATAGACATGAGTTGTCATTTGATTAACGAGATCACATCATTAGGAGAATGATGTGATTGACTTGACCCATTCCGTTAGCTTAGCACTTGATCGTTTAGTATGTTGCTTATGCTTTCTTCATGACTTATACAAAGTTCCTGAAACTATGAGATTATGCAACTCCCGTTTACCGGAGGAACACTTTGTGTGCTACCAAACGTCACAACGTAACTGGGTGATTATAAAGGTACTCTACAGGTGTCTCCAAAAGTATATGTTGAGTTGGCATGAATCGAGATTAGGTTTTGTCACTCCGATTGCTCGGAGAGGTATCTCTGGGCCTTCTCGGTAATACACATCACATAAGCCTTGCAAGCATTGCAACTAATGAGTTAGTTGTGAGATGATGTATTACGGAACGAGTAAAGAGACTTACCGTAGCGAGATTGAACTAGGTATTGGATACCGACGATCGAATCTCGGTAAGTAACATACCGATGACAAAGGGAACAACGTATGTCGTTATGCGGTTTGACCGATAAAAGATCTTCGTAGAAATATGTAGGAACCAATATGGGCATCCAGGTTCCGCTATTGGTTATTGACCAAGAATGGTTCTAGGTCATGTCTACATAGTTCTCGAACCCGTAGGGTCCGCACGCTTAAGGTTTCGATGATGCTTATATTATGAGTTTATGAGTTTTGATGTACCGAAGGAGTTCGAGTCCCGGATGAGATCGGGGACATGACGAGGAGTCTCGAAATGGTCGAGACGTAAAGATCGATATATTGGACGACTATATTCGAGTTCGGAAAGGTTCGAATGATTCGGTATTTTTCGAGTACCGGAGAGTTACGGGAATTCGCCGTGGAAAGTATTGGGCCTTATTGGGCCCTGCGGGAAAGAGAGAGGGCTGCCTAGGGCAGGCCGCGCGCCCCATGGCCTAGTCCGAATTGGACTAGGGGAGGGGCCGCACCCTTCCTTCCTGCCCTTCTCTCTTCCCTTACTTGTCTCCTACTCCTAATACATGGAAGGACTCCTAGTTGGACTAGGAAGGGAATCCTACTCGGTGGGAGTAGGACTCCCCATGGCGCGCCCTCCTAGGGCCGACCTCCTCCTCCCTCCCTCCTTTATATCTCGGGGCAGGGGCACCCCATGAACACACAAGTTGATCTACGGATCGTTCCTTAGCCGTGTCGGTGCCCCTCCACCATATTCCACTTCGGTCATATCGTCGCGGAGCTTAAGCGAAGCCCTGCGCCGTGAAGTCATATCATCGCGGAGCTTAGGCGAAGCCCTGCGTCGGTGGAGCATCATCATCGTCACCATGCCGTCGTCTTGACGGAACTCATCCCCGACGCTTTTTGGATCGGAGCCCGGGATCGCCATCGAGCTGAGCGTGTGCTGAACTCGGAGGTGCCGTGACGTTCGGTACTTGGATCGGTCGGATCGTGAAGACGTCGACTACATCAACCGCGTTGTTATAACGCTTCGCTTACGGTCTCACGAGCGTGGACAGACACTCTCCCCTCTCGTTGCTATGCCATCACCATGGTCTTGCGTGTGCGTAGGAAAATTTTGAAATTACTACGTTCCCCAACAAAAGTTATCCGCACACTATATAAAAATATAATATATAATATATATAGGGGTATAGATATAGATATGTGATGCGAAAGCCACCCATCATCTCCAATTAGAGTAGTGTGTCCATGCACGGATGCAATGTGGCCAAACGATGTCTGCCATCGATATCTCAAATTGAAATCAGTCTGACCTTGTTTAATGTGTATACAGTACAACATGCTCGTTTCCAAACCACACCGCGCATATCTCAGTTATATTCATGCATGCATGGGTTTCAAACATCATGATCTCTTATTCAAATATTTGAATTCAACTTTACATTGATTATGACCTCACCTAGTCTTTTGCACCCACACAGTCGTCTTCTCTTTTATAATTGTACCACTAACTTTCTCTCATGCATGCATGCACACACAGTACTAGTCGGCATTATCCATCGCACACATGCAATCTTTTTCTTCAGGTCAGTCTCCCATGCATGCACACACACACACACACACACACACACACACACACACACACACACACACACACACACACCCCCCTCTCCATCATATCGGGCATTCTTTATCTCTCACGTGCATGCGCAACGATCGATGTTCCTCTATGTGTGTGTATATATAGCTAGGTCTTTCATAGTTTCCCACACAAACCGATCAATCTATATATCTAGTGGGGTCTCGCCCTCTTTCCCACGTCCACATCGATCAATATATACCTCTCTATATAGGATTACATAGCTAATACACACACATTAATTATATATCCAACGTCCCCCTCTCATCATCCATGCCTTCCGCTTCATCTCTCAAACGCGCGCACAGTGGCGCAGACAGGGGGCAGCAAGGGCCCTGCCCCCCTACCATCACTATATATCAAGGCTAATATGAATGTGATCATTAGACAATTGCTGGTAAAATGGTTTAAGTTGATGAATTGGCCCTCCTCATAAAGGATTAGCAATGCTTGGCCCCCTAGCTCATTTATTTTTCATGGCTCCGCTCTGCAATGCATAACAACAAGCGCTCTCGCCCTTCTCTTTAAATATCGATCTCGCACTTGTGCACTCCTTCATAGTCTCCCTCCACTTGGCCCCTCACACCATCTACTAGCCTCCCACCGGATTTTGCCACATGTACAATCTAGCAGACTCCATGGTTGAACTTAAGCATAATGCACAAACCTCAAAACACAAGTGCTTCTCCTTTGTTCTAGAATCTTCCATATCATAACTGCCCAAACTTTTTTTCTAGTTGAATTGCCATTATTTGTTTTTACTTTATGCTTTAGAACGCACAATTCCATGAATCATAAAATAGATTAAGGGCTTCTTTGATTCAAAGGATTCTAATTTATTTTGAATGAGATCAACTATAAGAATTAAACGAAGGTCTACATCAGGCATATATGACTCAGGCTTACATGCTATAGTGTGGTATTTATTCATAATTTGGTTGCCAAATCTAATGCGTGCAATGCATGTGTACCTTACTAGTACTTCGAGTATGTGCAAAACACGTAAGTTAGAATTCCAATGGCACGCTACACAGTGTCTCTCTTACAGTTCATGAAGCCACATGGCACATGTGGAGGCGTTTTTATGACCTCCTTGTGTGGATTGATCACAGTGAGGTGCTGCTTGTTCCAGAAGAATGTACTCGTCCTCTCTGAGCCACACTGGCGGTACATGCACTTAGCAAAGATGTGCACGCACGCCACGCATGCACTCATTCCCTCGCATGCACACGCGGGTACACGGGGGACGCATTTTTGTACGAAGATCCACCCCATGTGATAATTTGACGCGTGTAAAGTCCTTCACTTCATTGATGGTCAATTGATACAGCACATGCAAATTAAGTGGACGTGAGGGCGGAAGAAAGACATTACTACTCCACTGCACGCATGCGAGTAGTTAAATCATGGGTTGCTAGTACTTCCATTGGTCTCCTTCGTATTTTGTGCCAATTTTTGACCATATTTGTAAGTAACATAATATTTATGCATGTCATAAAAAGTGGCACAAAAAAAGGGGGCCAATAAACCAGGACGCAGGCAACATGATCAATTTTTGCCAGGGCTACTATTGGTGGCCTTTGTATTTAAATATGGACGGAGTGGAGTAGTACTATCTTTATCTTAGCCTCGTAGGGCTCTCCCAGCACCTAGGCTCGCCACCCTGCCTCGCCCACCGGATCCCGCAATGGATAATCCCTTAGATCCTAGGATCCCGCTGGCTGCCCTCTCGCTGCGGCCCGCAGCACTGCCGCCTTTGAGCGAAACCCACATGTGTTTTAGAGGGAATCCATTGCTCTGGAATCACAGATCGGTGGTGCCGGAGGACATGCCAGGGCTGCATTTTAGGTGGTGGGTAGCAAGGGCAAATCGGATCGAGGAAGCGTCACATCGATTGGAGAGAAGTTCCAAGGAGCTGCGCCTGGCGCAGCACAAGGCGGAGGCGCAAGTCGATCTCAGGGGAGAGATGCTGAGGGATGTCAGCATCTGGCAGTGTCGCGTTGATTTCGAGCTAGGGCTAATGGCAGATGTCATATTCACGGCGTCGACTGCGGAGGAAAGAACGCGCATGCCTGCGCAATGGCATGAGCAGCTGGTGCAACTGTTCAAATGGGCGGTAGGAGAAGCCAAATCTCAGGACTAGTTGCGGCGGTGCTGCTGGGCATGCATCGTAGGCGAGGTGAGCTGCCCTCCTTCCCCGCCAGCGATGCAGTGACCAAGTCGGTTGCTGCTGCAGTGAACTTGCAACGCCATGTCGGTTGGCAACCTTGACAATCACTCCATCTATATGTATTGTATTCCTGTGAAAATACTTGGTCGTTTGGAAAAGATGGTAATTGATTTATCACTAGTTTTAGAATGCTTGGTTATGACAATCAACCGAAGCTACAACCAGAAGTCTCTGTCGCGTAATACTTTACGGTCGGTCGCACTAATAGACTGTCGGTCGGACCCGCGTCTCACCGAAGGGACACGCATCGGCTTGGTCTGACAACATCACTGACTTGTGCTACCGCATTTGAGAAGTGTAGTACTCCCTCTATCTCAGTTTACAAGTCTTGCACGTGTACCTAGGTCGTTAATTTGACCAACCTAATAAGAGGCATACATTACGAAAAATATACCATTACAAACTTCAAATAGTATTCTATTTTTTAATGATATATTTTTATCTTAAACAATTTATTTTATATAAGTTACATTGATGACCTAGATACACGTGCAAGCCTTGTAAACTGAGATGGAGGGAGTACTTGAAATTTATGTTCCACTAAACTCATCGGGAGCCGTTTCAGGCCTCGAAACCAAAACCATCAATTAATATTTACCTTGTTCCCATCACATTCCAAAGTACTAGTGCTACAATTAAGTGCAAGCCTGCTCACACGTACTAGTACTTACCAAACCTGAACGTGTTCCCACTATGCAGGTTTTAGTACTAGTGCTAGTACTTAGGTTATAAAAGGGGAACTACCTAACCGAAAATTACTCTACCTTCCTCCTCATAAGTCCTTCTTCGTTCGTCCTTGCCATGGCCGGTGTGCAGAGCTCTAGGTCGAGAACTACTCATAACAAGGGAGCGACAACCAAGGCTGTGGAAAAAAAAGAGAGGTCTCGCCACCACGCAGAGACCTCGAAAGATCTCACACGGGCAGGCGATGGCTCCCAGAAGCGCCCTAGCCGTGGAGGCGAACATGCCGAGCTGGCGGCGCTGGAGTCGGTATCCCTCGACGGCATGCCCGATCAGCTCAATAAGCACCTCAATAAGCAGAAGGAGTTCATCCACGGCTTGGTGGAGCTGCTGAAGGAGAGCCTCGACGACATGCCCGCTGAGCTCAATGAGCAGGGGAAGTTGACTGCCAGCTTGGTGATGCCGCTGAAGAAGAGCATTGCCTCGGAGAAGAAGGCGACCGGCGAAATCCTGCAACCTTAGGAGGACAAGGCGAAACTCTGCCACGAGCTCGACCTGCTGAAGGAGGAGAACACCGGCTGGAAGAAGCTGCATGAGAATAGTAGTTCGTCGATGAAGATGGTGCAGGCCCTCGTCATGGAACAGAAGGAGGAGTTGGCGAAGCTCCGCATCGAGCACCTGGCTGCTGTCAAGGTACGTAAAGCGGACGTGGAACAGATGATGAAGGCTCGCATCGAGAAATCTCGCGTCATGGGCAGAATGAAGAAGATGGCGGAGGAGACGCGCAAGGAGATGGAGGACGTGGAGGCGATGAAGAAGCAATTATGACTCTGCGGCCGGCAACCCTTCATGTAGTAGAGAGCAGCGCCCCAGACTTGTGTGTGTGTCTTCCTTCTTTTATTGGGGTGATAATCTTCCTTCTTATTTTGCTCATGTGTTTCTTCTTTTGCTTCAGGTGTTTCGCCACACGTGTCACATTCTCTGCGAGGCATGAATAGAACAATGCTAACAATGAGATGACTAGCAAATTAGATCATTTTTTATCGCCATATGGCACTTGGCTGCCGTGTTTCGTGCTTGTTTGTCGTACTATTCCAGTGGAAAACTTGAGTATACCGCATGGTTCTTTGCTCCTCCTCAGGTCGTTGGCATATTTATACAAGTAGTCAAATCACAAGGCCCCGCCTTCTAGCAATAATGAGCCGTCAAATCACAAAAGCCCTCGCCTCTCTTGAAACCGACCAAGCTAGACTGCCTCGCCATCTAGCCTTTTAAAAAATGTATACTTTTGTACGGTAGTAGTATTGATGGATTGTGCCATGAAGCAAAACTAACAAGATGAAATTAAAGAAAAAAGGTGATACATATAGAGAGCACTCGTCGCCAAATTATGCATATAGTACTATTAAAAAAGCTAGTACGTGCTTAAATGGGGTGCTAAATTATATTAAAGAAATTAGCATACATATTTAATTCTTGGGTTCTTATTATTTATGCCACTAGTTGTGTATCACTACTCAGTTTTGCCATTAGAAGTTACAACTACTCAAAAATGCCATCGATCCGTGAGATGCCTGCTCAAAAATGCAATTAGATATCTCAAAAATGACAGCGTTAAGTTAGATGTTTGCTCAAAAATGCCATTAGACATTGTTATTTTCACTTCAAACCTGTTGACCATGTTATATGACAAAAATAAGACGATTCTCACAATGATAAGTGTGGCCCCGCTTGTTAGGGCTAACCAAGCGAACATGGGCGGAGCTGGGCCCCGGGCACCCAGGGCCCAGGCCCGGGGCGTGGAAATTCGAACAAGCTATTATACATATATGTTTTTCTACAGGCCCAGGGCATGGAAAAGAAGAAGTCCAAAGCCTGATGGGCTGTCTCACTTGAAAGGATTAAACGGACGCACGAGAAAACACCTCCACTCCCCCGAGGCCACGATTGATCTAAGACTAGCCATAATGGGTAGTAACATAGAGTAGTAACATTTTCCCCAGTTTAATCATGTGCGGGATCTAAGCCTCCATGCTATTAACAGGACTGGGTAGAGACAGCGGAGCAGATCGATTGCCCAGCCCCCCTGCCTGAGGATCCAGCAGATGCTCTCCTAACAGAGATGCTGGTTCCGGCTCCTTACGAGGTGCCGATGAAGAAGGCCAAGAAGAAGGCCACGGGGACCCGAAAGGGTCTCCGGTGCAAGGTTATATCGGACTCATCGTCCAAAAACTCCGAGGCACACTCCTCCCACGAAAACGAGGAGGAGGAAGAGGAAAGTTCTCCCCCCAGCCGGGGGAGAAAAGAAAAGGAAGGCCTCCCCAACCAGGGAGGCCGAAGGGTCCAAGAAGGGAAGGACCCTCCTTCCGGACTGCTCCACGACGGCCGCCTACAGCGACGACGAGTGGCTGCCCAGGGACAAGCCCCTGGCGAAGTCGTAAGTATCCGGATACCATAGTAATTCATGGTATGTTTTATTGCACTGCTTCTCATCACGCCGAACATGATTATGCAGTCCGTCCCGAGCCCGTATCCATGTATCTTCGTCGGATGGTTCTTTGGACTCGCTAGATATGAATAGCGATTCACTTCCTACCGCCTCCACCCCTCGCCCTACGGACAACGTCGAGGTGTTGCCTCAAAGGGCATCGAGCCGAGGGGAGGTAGTCCTAGAGGCGCCTCGAGGAGACATTCCGGACCCTGGGCGCAAAGGGAGCAAGACTCCCATGGGCTCCGAATTCGGCCTCCAGCTGAACACTACGCCGGAACCTCCAGTGGTTCCGGACTCTGTCAGGCGACCCCCCATTAAGAGGGGCAAGCCGCCCGTGCCTGTGGCCTCTGTCCATCCAGAGGCATCGGACAACTTGCTGGAAGCGCGTCGCGTCGCTTCCATCGACAAAGAGCACCGCACTATCATGAGTGCGGTGATCGAGAAGGTTCAGTCCGCCAAAAGCGGACTAACTGAAGCTTGTGCCAGCCTCCTAACAGGCTTTCAGGTAAGTAATCAACTTATAGGAAAATATTACCGCATAGACAGTAGCCCCTGATGCTCTGTTTGGCGTTCGCGAAGAAAGGCCGAATAGAGGATCAAATAATGACTCAGGAGTCTAATCAGAATATGTCTATGTGCATATGCAGGCTTCATCTGCCACGCCGCGCGTCTTGGAGGTCGCCAGATCAAGCGTGACCTTGAGCGGTCCAAGGAAGAGCTCGACCTTACCAAGAGGCAGCTCGAAGAGAACAAAGGTAAGCTATACCCTGTCTATATATTAAAAAGAAATTTGGTTGTAAAATAATAGGATCATCATGAATTTGCCAGGGGCCACGACCGAAGTGGCGACCACAAGAAACCTTGTCTCGAGGTCAAGACAAAGCGGCCAAGGAGCGCATCGAGCGAGAAAAGCAAGAAGCCCGGGTAGGCGAGGTGCAGCAAGAGCTCCAGGCTCTCGCCAAAAAACACGATTCCTTGGAGCTTGACTCTAAGACGCGAGAGTCCGAGCTTGCGAAGGCCCTCGAAAGCGCACAAAACGCCAAGGCTGAAGCCCACAAGGCCCTCCAGGAGATTGAGGCGGTTAAGAAGATAGCAGCGGGTAAGGCATTCATTATGCAAAGCAAGCATGTGAAGGAAACTTTCCTTTTACTTACCCGAGTTCGGAGCTCTCTAGGAGCGTTCGCAGATCTTCCCCGCAGTGTGTTGGATGCCGCGGAGTTTTACCGGGCTGAGGAGGGGAGCTCGATGGAGAAGTTGTTCTGGTCTCAGTATACTGGGACCGAACACCCAATGCCCTTGAGCGACCAGCTGAAGCAACTGGTCGAGCTCCACAAGGCGGCCAAACATGCCATGAAGGGTCTTATAGTCCGGATGTGGCCTGGCGATCCCCTGCCTGACAGCTACTTTGGTCTGGTGAGGCGGATTGTGAATGCCTGCCCACGGCTTGAAGTCATAAAGCGGTCCGTCTGCATCGAGGGTGCGCGCAGGGCTTTTGCCCGGGCGAAGGTGCACTGGGCGAAGCTGGACGCCGTAAAGCTGGTGAAGGAGGGGCCGCCGGAAGGCAAGGAGCATCGCCACCCCGAAATGTATCCTGAAGGGTTCCCGCCTTGTGGCGGAGGAATGTGCTAAAGATGTAATATTTGAATGAACGTACTCATGTGATCCTGTAATGTGAAACGAGTTCATTTGCACTATGCAACGCTTGTTAATTTAAAATATTACCTTATGTGCGGCCGTTTATGAAATCGAGGTTGGCGGTCCATCGGCTTCGCCCCATGTAACTAATCTTGGGGTGTTAGGGATAAACCTGAACACTCTTTATCCCAATTTTGGGTCCTACGAGGGAGGTGTTCAGCACAACGAACCAGGCAATCGGACTATAAGGCTTTATCACTCTCACTTAGCCATAGAAGTCTACAATTTTAAATTCTGGCAAAGCCCCTAGTATTCGGAAGGCCGAATTTGGGGCGCTATATACGCCTAAGTCGAGCAAGGCCAACTCCTCGCCCGAAGCGGAAAAAGTCTTTATGGACTTGAGACCTCTTGAACTGTGACCAGCTCTCGCCTTATCATGACAGTTAGTTTTCGGCTTTCTCTACTGAGGTGCTTGTCCGGAAGAACCGGGACACAATCGCAGTAGTTCTCCCATCGCTACCTTAGCCGATATTGCGGAACGTAAGGTACCAAAACATGGGAGCTGGGCAAACCCAACTATTGACCCAAGACATGATTCGGAGCTGATGCATATAATGCTATAAGTTCGGGGTGCCGCACTGTCGAAAGTGTTCGGACTTCTCACGCCGTATTATGGGGTATACTGAAGCCCCTGGCATACTGGTCGTACCAGAATGTACGGGTGCAAGTTGTCGTAAATAAACATACAAGAAAAAGGAAGGATAATGCAATAATAGACTAATGCTATGCGTTGTTATTTAAATAATACGTCGAAGCGTACTGATACAAGTAGTGCAATAAGCAAAAAATAGGACTATTTGACATGTCCTATCCAAGGGCAAGCTGCGTATGGGTATTAAAAAACGGGTACTTCAATTGTTATCAGAGACCACCTGGGGATTCCCTTGTACGTCTTAGCTTCTTGCTTCCTTGGTTGTTCCTTCCCGTAATGTGTCCAGCAATCAGGCTGCCGGAAAGGGCTTCTAGAGAGTAAGGTCCTGAAAGAGAGGAAATGATAAAGGTATACAGCCCCTGGGGCGGTTAAGCCGCATTGTGGGACGTGCCCTGGTCGTGCCCCCGCCTCTGCCCATGGTATTTTTAGTGCGTAATTATGTACGTGCGGCACAGACTTCGTCGCTTGACTGGTACTAGGATGGGGGCCGAATTGCTAGGCAAGCTCTGAACGTGCCAGGCGATCCTGTTGCAGGTTACTCCGGACTCGCTTGAAGGTGTCCGGGGGCTTTATTGCCGAATTGGCGGTTTGCCTTAGAAGGCTGCTTTGTGCCTCACCGCGAAGCGCCATTAAAGTGCTCCTCCGTCGAGCGAAGCGGCGTTCTGTGTTTCCATTGATCGTTATAACCCCACGGGTCTGGCATTTTAGCTTGAGGTATGCATAATCACGGTACCTCATTGAATCTGCAATGCGGTTCGCCCGGCGGTCGTGATAGCCATCATGAACGGGACGCTATCGAAGATTAACTCCTCGCTTCGGAAGTTGTCCGGAGATCCGAAGACCACTTCCAGTGTGATTGAGCCCGTGCAATGGGACTCTACACCTAGGATGCCACCTTTAAAGGTGGTTGTAGTGGGTTTGATCCTCGAGGGGTCTATACCCATTTTGCGCACTATATCCTGATAGAGCAGGTTCATGCTGCTATCACCGTCCATAAGGACTCGAGTGAGGTGAAATCCGTCGATGATGGGGTCAAGGACCAATGCGGCAGATCCGCCATGTCGGATACTAGTGGGGTGGTCCCTGCGATCGAAGGTGATCGGACAAGAGGACCATGGGTTGAACTTTGGGGCGGCAGTGCTCCATCGCATAGACGCCCCTTAGTGCACGCCTGTTCCCTCTTGGGAATGTGGGTTGCGTATATCATGTTCACCGTCTTCACTTGTGGGGGGAACCTCTTCTGTCCTCCCGTGTTCGGCGGCCGGGGCTCCTCCTCGTCATCGCTACGCAGCCCTTGTCCTTGTTTTGGTCATTCAACTTGCCGGCCTGCTTGAACACCCAGCATTCTCTGTCGGTGTGATTGGCTGGCTTATCGGGGGTGCCGTGGATTTGACACGAGCGATCGAGTATGCGGTCCAAACTAGACGGGCCCGGAGTACTTCTTTTGAATGGCTTTTTCCAATGACTGGATTTAGAGCCACTGAATCCGGCATTGACTGCCGTATCTTCGGCGTTATCGCCGTTGTTACGGTGCTTATGTCTGTTACGACATGGTCTGCCGTTATTATCTTTGGTATCTGAAGTGCCCGGATTCCTTGATGTGTTGTTGCTGCGAGCCAACCAGCTATCCTCGCCCGCGCAAAAGCGGGTCATGAGTGTCGTGAGGGCTGCTATGGATTTTGGCTTCTCTTAGCCGAAGTGCCGGGCGAGCCATTCGTCGCGGATGTTATGCTTGAATGTCGCTAAGGCCTCTGCATCCGGACAGTCGACAATTTGGTTTTTCTTAGTTAGGAACCTGGTCCAGAATTTCCTGGCCGATTCCCCTGTTTGCTGAATTATATGGCTCAATTCATCGGCATATGGTGGCCGCACATAAGTACCCTGGAAGTTGTCAAGGAATGCGTCTTCCAAATCCTCCCAACTGCCAATGGAGTCTGCTGGCAAGCTATTCAGCCAATGCCGAGCTGGTCCTTTGAGTTTTAGTGGGAGATGCTTGATGGCATGTAGATCATCACCGCGAGCCATGTGGATGTGGAGGAGGAAATCCTCGATCCATACCGCAGGATCTGTTGTACCATAATATGATTCAATATTTACGGGTTAAAAACCCTCTGGGAATTCGTGATCCATTACTTCATCAGTGAAGCATAGGGGGTGTGCGGCACCTCTGTGCCGGGCTATATCACGACGCAATTCATATGAGTCTTGTCTGCTATATTCGGCCCGGCCGAATTTACCTTTAGTGTATCCGGCGTGACAGTCATCGTCCCGCGTTGGTGCGCGCCCCCGTGATCCGTAGATCAATCTTGCATGTTTTGCCTTGTTTTCCAATACGTCTCGCAGGTCCCGCGTGTTGCCCCGGGCCTTGGTATTTTTGTTTGATAAGCGGCGGGGTGCGGGCTGGACTTCAGGCTGAAATGCCCCTCTGTCTCGGCCACAAGGTGGCCGATCAACCGCATCATACGCTGGTGATGTAGGTTTCAATGCTTCCTCCTAGAGGTTTCAATGCCTCTCTGTCTCGGCCACAAGGTAGCAACCTGCACTTTTCATAACTCTTGGTTGGGTGCTCGAGTTCGTATTCCTCGGCTGCCAGGACTTCGGTCCATCTATCCGCTAGCAGATCTTGATCAGCTCGAAGCTGTTGTTGCTTTTTCTTCAGGCTGTTTGCTATGGCTATAAGCCAGCGCTTGAAGCGCTCCTGCTCGACGGGATCCTCAGGCACGATAAATTCTTCGTCGCCGAGGCTCACCTCGTCTTCGGAGAGAGGCATGTAATTGTCATCCTCCGTTTCTCCATCAGCTACCTGTTCTGGAGAGCTAGCTTGTTCATCCTCCCGCTCTAAATCTGGCTGGAGGGGATTGTCGTCGTCTTCGGCACTATCCGGAGTGTTATTGTCTCTTGTGCCGGTATCACTACTTTTGCTATGGCGGGACTTAGAGTGGCGCCGCTGACGTCGATGCTTGGGTTGCTTCTTGGAGGGGTCATCCTTCGCTGTCTTATCGCCATCGCCTTCTTTGGGGGTATCCACCATGTATATATCATATGATGAGGTGGCGGTCCAGCGCCCTGTGGGCTGTGGTTCCTGTTCATCTCCTGCATCGTCGTCCATACCGTCGATGTCTTCGGAGTCGAAGTCGAGCATGTAGGTTAAATCATCGACAGTGGCTACTAAGTGGGTGGTGGGTGGGGAGCGAATTTCTTCGTCGTCCGCATCCCATTCTAGCCGGACATAGTTCAGCCAAGGTTCTCCTGACAAGGAGAGAGACCTTAATGAATTTAGCACATCGCCAAAAGGCTAGTGCTGAAAGATATCCGTGGAGGTAAACTCCATGATCGGTGCCCAATCGGATTCGATAGGCACAGACGCAGGCGGCTCGGAGCCCGTGGCCGGGGACGAATCCAATGGTTCAGCAACACGGCTCTCGTAAGGGGTGAAGTCAGTATTCGGCTATATCTCCACGGAGAGTGCGGCCTCCATGGCGGGGTCTATCCACCCGTCCTTGAATGGCGCAATTTGCTCTGGATTGAGGGCCGGAGAAGTTGCAGGTGTGATCTCCCGAAGACTGTCCGACGGCAGAGTTACGTCATGCTCGTCGTGATTGTGCGGCGCACCCGACATGGGTTCGAATCCATCGAAGATCAAGTCTCCGCTGATGTCGGCAGTATAGTTCAAGTTTTCGAACCTGGCCGATGGCCGGGCGTAGCTCGATCTGTTCCGGATGGCTGCGAGTTGGCCCGCGATCGGCTTGCCGAATCGAAGATCTGTTCGGGGAGGAAAACCTCACCCTGGATTGCATCGTTGCCGATGATCGAAGGAGCCATCAAGCCTTACGGTGACGGCACAGTGGAACTCTCAATGAAAGCACCAATGTCGGTGTCAAAACCGGTGGATCTCAGGTAGGGGTCCCGAACTGTGCATCTAAGGCGGATGGTAATAGGAGGCGGGGGACACGATGTTTACCCAGGTTCGGGCCCTCTCGATGGAGGTAATACCCTACTTCCTGCTTGATTGATCTTGATGATATGAGTATTACAAGAGTTGATCTACCACAAGATCGTAGAGGCTAAACCCTAGAAGCTAGCCTATGGTATGATTGTTGTTGTCCTACGGACTAAACCCTCCGGTTTATATAGACACCGGAGGGGGCTAGGATTACACAGAGTCGGTTACAAGGGAGGAGATCTACATATCCGTATTGCCAAGCTTGCCTTCCACGCCAAGGAGAGTCCCGTCCGGACACGGGTCGAAGTCTTCAATCTTGTATATTCATAGTCCAACAGTCCGGCCAAAGGATATAGTCCGGCTGTCCGAGGACCCCCTAATCCAGGACTCCCTCAGGGGGCCCAATTAGATGTCATGTCTACTCGACGCCCAATTAAATGGCTTTCGATGTCATGTCAAGCATCGGGAAAATTACAGGTGATAATAATCTTTCCATCCTCCCATGACACGGGCTTCCGAGAGCCCTTGGATCTGAGATCGAACGGTTGTGTGGCGTGATTCTATACCTATGGGTGAATATCCTATCCTGGAGGGTTATTCTGCAAATTTTTAGCAACTTAGCACGCGCCCGTTCGATCTCAGATCCAAGGGCTGCCAGCAGCCCGTATCATGGTCGCGCCTACCACGACCGTCACCTCGCTCACGCGGTCACGCCCTTGGAGATTTAACACAGTGCGTTATGCTATCTGATGTTGGCATGTCATACATAGTCATCACTTAGTCACTCATACAACAAGGTTAGCTATAAGGTTGGCTATAAGAGTATTTTTTTACTTCTCTCTATCTCTTTCTTCGTAGTGTTTATTGCATTTGCTAAGGAGTGACCACTTCCAATGAAATGGTAGTTGTTGGAGATATGCCCTAGAGGCAATCACGTATGATGATATTTCTTATGTGTTTATGAATAAAGATAGTCCTTGGACATTATCAATGATGTGTATCAGCAAGTACGTGACTTGTTTGTGGGACTATGCATTGTATGATGACTGTCCTAAAAGGTCCCTAGTTGAAAGGGCTGTGTGGACGCGCAGCCGACTAGACTAGCGTATGACATGGCCGCTGGATTGGTCTCACTAGCCATGGAGCATTGGATGCTAACCGGATAATATGGACTTGGAAATGTCTGGTCGGATTCGACGTAGTCGGATCCGAGTCGAGATAAGGTCCGAGTCGGACAGACCCAACCATGAGACATAGCGATATGTCATCCTTGAGTCTCTAGTACAACATACGTTCTATGTCCTAAGACATGAGCTGGCGCATGTACTCAGGATGGTGACAGAATTGCTTTGGGCCTACCAACTGTTACTCCGTAACTGGGTAATTACAAAGGTAGGTATCGGGTTTGTCTAGACCCATGCTGTGAGACGTGGTTGAGCAAGATGGGATTTGCCCCTCTGACCAGGAGAGATATACTCTGGGCCCCTCGTGTGATCCGACCAAGATAAGCATGGCCATGCGACATGGATTATGAGATAATCCAGTTTGTGGTCGGCATCATTTGGAACGAAAAAGAGTCGGGCTAGCACAAGGATGTCGACTACCTTGAGCCCGACAACATATATCGTGTGGCAAAAGGAATGGAAGTGTGATGTACAGGTTCGCCTAACCAGCTTCATAGTCTGCTTGGTGTTCGGCATGCCTTGCTAGAGGCCTCTACCAACCGTGCAGTTCAAAGGTGATCCGAACTGCGACCAAGCCGGCTTGAACCTAAGGGGTCGCACGCTTAAGGGAAGGAACCTACGAGGTCGGATCCGAGGACACTGGTCGGATGTGATCCGAGCTGTATTCGGATTGTGGTCGAGTAGACTTGTGGGCTTTAGGATCTGTGCGAGGCCCAAGAGTTGAGCCCGCGACAAATGCCTATATATAGTGGAGGTGCGGCACACTCATGCGGTTGATCGCTTCGGTGCTATCACTTGGGTTTGCATGTTTTGAGAATAGACACCTCCACTTGCCGTCGACTATGTGATCGGACCTAGCAGTCCGCCGCACGGTGTTCCTCCTGCACGCGCAGATACCGTTAGAGGCGGTGCACTTGCGCCGCTCCGGCGAACTTGTACGTGGGATCAGACGACCGGCTGTTTGAGGGAGATCGGACGAGGAGGAGACGAGCCACGCGGACACGCTGCCTCAACTCTTCTTCCACTGTATGGCACTGTGCGTCTAGTGGTAACGAACTATGATCCATCTCCCGTAGCATGTTCGTGGTTGTTCTGCGCATAGGAAAATTTTAATTTGCAGTCGACGCACCCTACCGTAGAACCCAACAGTTGTATCAGAGCCTCTGCTATAGGATTGGGATTCAGATCATATGCATATTAGATATGTGGAGGCGGCTGATGAGATCTGTCGTCGTTTTAGAGATCCGCTGTGTGCATGGTTGATGAGATCAACTGCACATGGGGATCGATGAGGCTATGTTTTCTGATGATCGGAATCGATGAGGTCGTGACACGATCTACCCCTACCGGTCGGTTATCCACCATCTGGGTTAACAGTGAAGCATAAATCCGAATCGGGTTCGCTATGATCGATAGGGTCGGTCAGATCGGAAAATTCGGCATGATCAGAGTTCAGATGTGATCTGTGATTTCCGAAAACGTCAGGCATTGCCCCTTCGAACCCCGCCCGCTAACCGGCTAACGGGACCGCCGTGTGCATATCGCCTTGTATTTCATACCCGACACTTAAACCGGTAGAATGCGATTCTATGCGTAACTTTATTTTGCAGGGTTTGATGTGAATAGTATGGCTCATATGTATGTGATGCATGTGTGTAAATTATACATGGCCTGTGTGTCATGTTTGTCAGCCGGCAGGAGCCAAAGTGCTGTCATTATATTGTATAACGACCTGCGTGTCGACTTGTGACTCTATGTAAAATTCATTACTATTTGTAGTAGTTGGATAATAGAGATCAGGTTGGTGGCTTGGCGTCCCGGCGTGACAAACAAGATGGAGTTCCTAGATGGTCATCGGAGTCGGAGCCGACCTGGAAGAACATCCATGAAGGAGCCATACTATTTCACAATATATGTTTATTTGTGATTGTTATGCTTCTTGTTTTCTATGCATGTTAGAATGGTAGAAAGATCCCTCGTTAATATCAAGAAATTTTCCATTCCCGATGTTGTACCTTCGCACGTCAAGTACGTCTAGTAGTGGGCTCATAAAATTGGGGTGCTGCTGGGTGTCCTTGAACTGAAGGGTTCGTGTCGGACACGGACATGCATCGCATCGAAGTTAACTTGACAAGGCTATCAAACGGTTTTGGGCCTTGTGGCAAAGAAGGCTGGGAGCCAGGGTATAAGATACCTACCCGACCGGCGAGTCGATAGAGATACGATTAGCAAGGAGTTGCTTACGGATAGGCATGTTGTCTAGCGTTGATGCTAAAGCTCACTAGTCGCATGTGCTAGTCGGATCCTGAATCACCGAGAGTTTGCGGAGGGATGCCAACTTCAGTGGAAGTATTTCTGTTTAAGGCTAGAATTACTCTACATAAACACATTGCTTAGTGATTGCATATTTTTCTGTTGTAGATCAATGGAACCACCTGCTCAACCCAAATTTGCATTGAAATCAATTCTGGAAAAGGATAAACTGAATGGAACAAACTTTACCACCTGGTATAGAAATCTGAGAATTGTTCTCAAGCATGATAAAAAGGAACATGTTCTAGAGGATCCACACTTCCAGAGGAACCTGCCAATAATGCTAGTGCCACAACTAAGAATGCCTACTAGAAGCTCGTTGATGAATCAATAGAGATCAGTTGTCTGATGCTGGCTTGTATGGAGCCCGATTTGCAACAGCATTTCGAAAATGTTGAGGCCTACGATATGATCGAGAGTCTCAAGAGCATGTTTCGTATACAGTGCTAGGACCGAAGGTTCAATGTCCGCGATCCTTGATGGATTGCAAGCTGAAGGAAGGTGATCCATCGAGCCCACATGTGATCAAGATGATCGGATATGTGCAAGCTTTGGATCGGTTGGGCTTCCCACTCTTGGATGAGCTGGCTCGATGCGATTCGGGTTCTCTTCCGCCCAGCTATGGGACGCTCATCTCGAACTATCATATGCATGGCATGGATAAGAAGCTCACTGAATTGCATGGGATGCTCAAAGTGGCAGAGCAGGATATTAAGAAAGGCACGCATCAAGTGTTGATGGTGCAAAGTGGTAACCTCCGCCGTTGCGCCAAAGTCTGGACCGGACTCGAAGACTATTTGCTATCATTGCAAGGAGACCGGTCACTAGAAGAGGAACTGTAGCAAGTGGCTAGGAGAGCATGGCAAGAAGGCCAGAAATGCTTCTTCACGCAAAGGTACACTTGTTGCATATGTTATAGACATTTACCTTGCTGACATACTGATACGTCTCCAATGTATCTATAATTTTTGATTGCTCCATGCTATATTATCTACTGTTTTGGACAATATTGGGCTTTATTATCCACTTTTATATTATTTTTGGGACTAACCTATTAACCGGAGGCCCAGCCCGTAATTGCTGTTTTTGCCTATTTCGTTTCGCAGAAAAAGAATATCAAACGGAGTCCAAACCGAATGAAACTTGGGGCGTGATTTTGGAACGAACATGATCCGAAGACTTGAACCCTACATAAGAGAAGCTTCCAGAGGCCACGAGATAGGGGCGCCCACCCCCTGTATGCCCTCCACCCTCGTGGGCCCCATGTTGCTCCAAATGACGCAATTCTTCCTCCTATATATACCTCGCACCCCCAACGATCATATACGGAGCCAAAAACCTAATTCCACCGCCGCAACCTTCTGTACCCATGAGATCCCATCTTGGGGCCTGTTCCTAGAGCTCACGGGGGGCATCCATCACGGAGGGCTTCTACATCAACACCATAGCCTCTCCGATGAAGTGTGAGTAGTTTACCTCAGACCTTTGGGTCCATAGTTAGTAGCTAGATGGCTTCTTCTCTTTTTGGATCTCAATACAATGTTCTCCCCCTCTCTCGTGGAGATCTATTTGATGTAATCTTCTTTTTGCGGTGTGTTTGTTGAGATCGATGAATTGTGGGTTTATGATCAAGATTATCTATGAACAATATTTGAATCTTCTCTGAATTCTTTTATGTATGATTGGTTATCTTTGCAAGTCTCTTCGAATTATCAGTTTGGTTTGGCCTACTAGATTGATCTTTCTTGCAATGGGAGAAGTGCTTAGCTTTGGGTTCAATCTTGCGGTGTCCTTTCCCGGTGACAGTAGGGGCAGCAAGGCACGTATTGTATTGTTGCCATCGAGGATAACAAGATGGGGTTTTTATCATATTGCATGAATTTATCCCTCTACATCATGTCATCTTGCTTAAGGCGTTACTCTATTTTCATGAACTTAATACTCTAGATGCATGCTGGATAGCGGTCGATGAGTGGAGTAATAGTAGTAGATGCAGGCAGGAGTCGGTCTACTTGTCTCGGACGTGATGGCTATATACATGATCATACCTAGATATTCTCATAACTATGCTCAATTCTATCAATTGCTCAACAATAATTCGTTCACCCAACGTAAAATACTTATGCTTTCGAGAGAAGCCACTAGTGAAACTTATGGCCCCCGGGTCTATCTTTATCATATTAATCTTCCAACACTTTGTTATTGCCTTTGCTTTTTACTTTGCTTTTATTTTACTTTGCATCTCTATCACAAAAATACCAAAAATATTATCCTATCATGTCTATCAGATCTCACTCTCGTAAGTGACCGTGAAGGGATTGACAACCCCTTATCGCGTTGATTGCGAGGATTTATTTGTATTGTGCAGGTGCGAGGGACTCGCGCGTAGCCTCCTACTGGATTGATACCTTGGTTCTCAAAAACCAACGCAGTGCTCAAGAGGTAGCACATACCTAGTAGCTCTTGGGTATATGATACCGGATCGGTCGTTCATATTTGCAACTCAATGCAGGGGCTGGTAAGAACTAGGCGTGTGGCACAAGGGGAGATTGACATTAGGGTTGGCAACAAAGCAAGAGTTGCTGCGTTGGTGGTCGGCACGATGCAGCTCTAGCTTCCTTCTGGATTTATTTTGGAATTGAATAATTGTTATTACATTCCTGCACTTAGTCGAAACATTATTTCTGCCTCATGTTTGATGAGTCAGGGTTATGAATCTATACCTACTAATAAAGCAAGGTGTGTTTCTCCAATTTTTTCATCCGTTCACCCTCGAACTTATTTTCTTTTTAGCCGAGGTGGTACTAAATTTTTGTGCGTCTATCCGCTAGAAAAAGGTTTGTCCAGAATTCCATAACTGGGCCGCGCGCGCTCCGGCCCAACGAAGCCAGCCCACTTATTATTGCCCACGCTGTTGGGAACACTTTATTTGTCGCATGGAGCGATAAATAGTTGAAGCTTCCCTCCGGGCCCCTAAGACTGGGTCGGCCCGTTTCCCTTTTTCGTTGTTCTATTTATATTTTCCTTTTTCTGTTCCTTTTTCCCCTTTTAAATTTATTTTTCCTTTTTATTTTTATTTTTCTGTGAAGTGAAATTTCAAAAAATATTTAGAATTTCAATTTTTTTTTCAAATCTTCAACCCAAAATTTTGTTCCTGTTTTGAAAAAGGTTCAAACGTTCAAAAAATGTTCAAAAAATCCAAAATAATATTTATGCCTAAGAAAACCTTTTCTAAAATTGTTTTGAATGTTCCCTTTAAAGAAATAGAAATTCATTATTTTTTGGTTTTTATGAAAATTTCATGTTTTCAAAATATTGTTTGCGACTTTCGAAAACTGTTAATGTTTCTATTTTTTTGTTTTCCAAAAAATATTGGAATTTAAAAAAATGTTGCATTTTAAAAACAATTCAGGATCCAAGAATGTTTGCGAACTCATATTTTTTTGAATGTTCAAAAAAAATAAAAAATATTTCTAATCTGATGATATAGTGTTTCTTAAATATTCTTGATGGACATTGGTTAGCGGTGCATGTTCGCTCTATGCTGGTTGACTCTAAATAAAAAAAACTGTGAGCACATGCCAATAAAAGAGAATATGTTGTTTGGTTTTAATTAGAGCAAAATTATGGGCACTTGAGCACTAAAATAATCAAAGAGAATAAAGCCTAAAAAGATGGAAGATTCATGCCTGGTGATGCTAATAAAACGGGATTTATGCGCTGCAATTAATAATCCACCCGGTTACACCGTCGCAGGATAGAGTGGTCGAAGCCAAGATGGAGGCGGACCCGGAGGAAAAAAGGCATGAGTTGGATGCTCGCCACCACGCCGACCAACCACACCACTATCATGA
The DNA here is from genome assembly GCA_021605205.1 of Aegilops longissima. Taxonomy (NCBI): domain Eukaryota; kingdom Viridiplantae; phylum Streptophyta; class Magnoliopsida; order Poales; family Poaceae; genus Aegilops; species Aegilops longissima. The sequence continues at coordinate 1,439,751 of JAHIAM010001926.1, read as the reverse complement.
TTTCGCGTGTCAAACATGTCCAGTGAGAATACCATAACTCCTTGCTTTATCGCCTACCATTGTGGATGCCATTTTTTGGAGGACATGTCAATTATCTTTCCCGTTGCTTCTCGCAAAAAAAATATCTTTCGTTTCAACGCACGGGCATATGTGCTAGTTCAATTTAAAGGACAATGGTTGTTCGTTTTATTTGAATGGTATGTTCCACGGCTATGCACCCATTGTTGATGGGCTATTTGTATTGAATCTGGAATAGGAACCGGTCTATAACGTGAATGTCAAGAGGCATAAGCCCTAATGAGATAAATCCGACATACTTCTGGCATTGCCGGCTTGGACACATTAGTCTGAACTGCATGAAGAAGCTCCATGATGATGGGCTCCTAACTTCGTCCGACTTTGTGTCGTTCAACACATGCGAATCATGCTTGCTCGGCAAGGTGACTAAGTCTCCTTTCGCAAAGAGTTGCGAGAGGGCGTCCGAGCTATTGGAACTGATACACAGTGATGTGTGTGGACCAATGAGCACAATTGCCAGAGGTAGCTATCAGTACTTCGTGACTTTTACCGATGACTTGAGTAGATATGGATATATCTATTTGATGAGGCACAAGTCGGGAACTTTTGAAAAGTTTAAAGAGTTTCAGAACGAGGTTGAGAATCAGCTCGGCAAGACTATAAAGCTTCTACAATCTGATCGTGGAGGTGAGTACATGAGCTAGGAGTTTGATGATCATCTGAAAAGCTGAGGCATAGTACCCCAGCTCACACCTCCGGGTACGCCACAGAGAAACGGCATGTCGGAACGGAGGAATAGGACCTTGTTGGGCATGGTCCGGTCAATGATGAGCAAATCGGATTTACCCTTGTCATTCTGGGGATACGCTCTAAAAACTGCAGCTTTCACACTTAACAGGGTACCATCAAAATCCGTAGATAAGACACCACATGAGATGTGGACCGGGAAGACCCCCAGTTTGTCTTTTCTAAAGATTTGGGGCTGTGAAGCATTTGTCAATCGACTTATGTCATACAAGCTTACACCCAAGTCGGATAATTGCATGTTCGTGGGATATCCGATGGAAACCTTGGGATACTACTTCTACAACCGGGAAGAGAACAAAGTGTTTGTTGCTCGGAACGGGGTTTTCCTTGAGAAAGAGTTTATTAGTCGGGAGGCTGGTGGGAGAACGGTCCAACTCGAAGAAATTCGAGGACCACTCGGGGACAGCTCGGCTGGTGATGAGATCATACTTTAGTCAGTCAGGGAACCGGTAGTGGAAGAGGCACCGGAACCACGAAGGTCGGAAAGATTACGCAAAGAGCATGATGTATTGTTGCTAGAAAGCGACGAGCCGGCCACGTATGCGGAAGCGATGGTGAGCCCAGATTCCGAGGCATGGCTGGAGGCCATGAGATTCGAGTTAAAGTCCATGGATGAGAATCAAGTCTGGGACTTGGTTGATCCGCCGCATGGCATAACAACCATTGGTTGCAAATGGGTCTTTAAGAATAAAACCGATGTGGATGGAAATGTTCAGATCCACAAAGGTCGGCTTGTCGCTAAGGGTTATGGACAAGTTCAAGGAATTGACTACAACGAGACTTACTCGCCGGTAGCGATGCTAAAGTCGGTGAGGATCGTACTAGCTATAGCTGCATATTTTGATTACAAGATATGGCAGATGGATGTCAAAACGGCTTTCCTTCATGAAAATTTAACCGAGGACTTGTATATGATACAGCCCGAGGGTTTTGTCGATCCGACTAGCGCTACTAAGGCATGCAAGCTCAAGAGATCCATTTATGGGTTGAGAGCATCTCGGAGCTGGAATATTCGTTTTGATGAGGTCTTCACTGGTCTCGGTTTCATCAAAAGCGAAGAGGATGCTTGTTTATGCAAGAAGTTAAGTGGGAGCTCGATAGTGTTTTTGATCTTGTATGTGGATGACATAGTGTTGATCGGAAATTATGTTTCGATGCTGAACTCGGTCAAGGAGTCATTGAATGGCAAGTTTTCGATGAAGGACCTTGGTGTGGCAGTGTATATTTTAGGCATTAAGATCTATAGAGATAGATCGAGGAGGCAGCTCGGCTTAAGCCAGAGCACGTACATAGATAATGTGTTGAAGCATTTCAACATGAGTGAGGCGAAGAAAGGGTTCTTACCACTCTCACATGGTATAAGGCTAAGAAAGACTCAGAGTCCTTCGACATCCGATGAGCGAAGCAGGATGAGTAGGTGTCGGTGTACTAAAGTAGGGGTACCTTAGTACCCCGAACCTGTGCACGGGCAGTCGCAGCGTCCCCGTGGAAAGCCTTGCCGGGCGTCTGCCAAGACCCTCCGCGGCCCTTCGGAAAACAAGACCCCGGCAAGAGGAGAACTCAGGATGAAGAGACAAGGCCCCGACAAGAGGAGCTTGCCAGGAAGGGGATCTTGCCGGGAAGGCTTGGTGGGCGCCGAGCCCCCAAGCGCGACAAGGTTCCTGCCGCGGCAAGGTGCTTGCCGGGGCGGGCAACCTCTCTTCATCTCCGCTCCAGCTCATCCGCCAACGTGTCACCACGGGGCTCTCCCAAGCACGCTTGTCGACGGGCTGTGCAGCCAGCGGGGAGTAGCGATAAGCGGCGCTGACAAGCTACCATCGTGGCAAACGGAGGCGCACTTGACGGTCCCTGTTACACTGTTCGGGCGACTGAGACGGGCATTGATGACTCTTGTCCCTTGCCGTCACGAGTTAGGTATAGATTATCGATATCGTATAAAGCGGTGTACCAACCTATGTTTTTACTATCTTACCCTTGTCTACTTGCCACATGTGGTGACCCCTTGTGCCTATAAAAGGAGGCCCAAGTGCAACGTAGAAGGGGTTTTTCGTTCGGTTCGGTCCAACTCTGGCTTAGCTCATCATACTCATACGAAACCACACTCAGGCTAGGTCTTGTAGCTCACATTGCTCCCTAGCAAGAACACAAGATAATCCACAAAGCAGCAGTAGGAGTATTATCTCTCCGGAGAGCTCCGAAGCTGGGTAAATCCGCTCATGTGGATCGCCTCGATCCGCTCTTCGTGCAATCTCCGCCCCCCTCCGAACCACAAGGGACCCAGGTCCCGTAGGTGTTCGTGGGACACGGCCAGTCCTCCCCGACATCTCTGGCGCGCCAGGTAGGGGGCGTCGAGGCTGTGTGAACCCGATCCAGCGGTCACACGAGCATCTTCATCAACATCTTCATCAACATGGCGCCGAAGAAGAAGTCTTCGGCAGCAGCAGAGTCCGTCATGTCGAACCCACCACCGCCGGAGCTGTCGGTGGTGGGGAAACGCACGGAGGAACCGCGTCGCCGAGAGAGCCCACAATGCTGCCAGGTCCAAGGACAAGGCAGCACGAGCGCCGCCGTCGAAGTTCACACCGCGTCCTTCGCAGAGGCGCGATCGACAAATGTCATGGTGCTCGCGCACCATACGCCGTTGGATCAAGGCCAAGCCGGAGGATCCCGAGGCCCTCGAGACCCGCATGCACCTCAAAGATGCCGGTGCGAGTGGAGTACGGTCGCTTAGGCGGGATGCTGCTCCTCCTAACTTGGTTAGGAGTCCGAGCACCTCTGTTCTTCGCCCGACGCCGTTGCCGCCAACCACACCAGCGGAAGCCTTGGCGAGCTCGCCATTCTAGACTACGCTCCAACGGCCGACAAGGTCGACGTAATGGAGGGCCACAATTCAGAGTCTCATCGGCCGCCAACGGCGACGCCCCGCTGACAACCGAAAGTGCCTCGCAGCAGCGGCAAGGCGACAAGGCGCAAGCTGATGGTGACGAGACTTGCGGGGTGCAGCCACCGTGCACTCCCCTCCCGAAGACCAAGATCGCCGACCGCCGGATCCACCTCGACAATGACTCCACAGCGTCGTCCGGATCCGCGAGCTCGCCGCGACCAGCGCCAAGTTCTCCGAGAACGGCAAGAAGAAGACGCCGAACCCAGTATCGAGTGCCGATGAGAAGCGCCACAATCGACCAACGCGCTGGCCCATCGCCGATATGCATGCACCGGGGAACCAGCGACTTACCAGACGTGATGAGGTTGCCCTCGCTCACCCGTGAGCTGCGGCAAGTCCGGCGGCCCGACAAGAAAAACTTCAAACCAGATGTGCGAGAAAAAGTATGATGGCAGGACACACCCATCGGAGTTCCTCAAGATCTACACCATAGCGGTGCAGGCGCGGGGGACGAGACGACAAGATCCTGCCAACTACTTTCCCCGTGCTCAAGCCAAACGCCGATCTTGGCTCATGCACTTGCGGATGGCTCTATTTCTTCTTGGCAGATTTGTGCCACCAGTTTGTTGGCGCCTTCACAAGCGCCACAAGCCTCATGGCTGGAGAGTGACCTCCACCTGCTTGCCTGTAAGGAGGGAGAGTCCTACGCAAGTTCATCCGAGATTCACCGTGTGCATTACAACATCCCAGAGACGTCCACCCCCGCCAAGGTGATCAGTGCATTTCATCGAATGTACGAAACCGCAGGATGAGGGAGGAGATGGCGATGTGCAAAGTGAAAGACGCCGTGCGAGCTCACGCCGGCCGACAAATGTGCACGCTACCAAGAAGGAAGAAGACTCGAGGAGAGAATGTGGGAGCAGAGTCCGACAAGGAGGAGATCGCCCCGGCAAGAAAGAGTCGGCGGCGAAACAACAGGAGGAAGAAAAACCAAGAAGTACTAGTTGTCGAGCAGTCCGGCAAGGATGGTGCCGCCAACAAAGCCAAGGCTGGTGGCTCCGGCAAGGAGGTTGCCGTTGACGCCGACCGCCAAGCTGTGGCGGCCGCCGACAAGCCTGACAGCTCCAACAAGCAGTACTGTAAGATCCACCACACCAAGGGCTACGATCTTCAGAGCTGCAAGAAAGTCGAGCAGCTTGTTGAGCTACAGAGAGCTGAATACGAGAGGCGAGACAAGGGGAAAGCCCAAGAAGGTGCAGGTGCAGCAAGTAAGAAGAGACCCGGTCGGGGAGGACGCCGCGGCAAGGCCAAGCAGCGGCAAGGAGACAGACCTCCCCGCGGCCGTGACAAGGAAGAAGACGAAGATGAAGATGACGAGGACATGGAAGACGATGAAGCCGATGAGAAGGAGTTTCAAAAGGCAACGGAGGTTCTTTGCGTTGACGGTGGTGCGTCTCTGCATACCTCGCACCGCCAACTCAAGCAATGGATGCGTGAGGTCAATGCAGCAGAACCATCCATAGAGTCACGCAAACCTCTGAAGTGGTCCAGCACGCCCATCATCTTTGACATTGAGGATCACCCAGATCGCATCACTGCAGTCGGGTGCTTGCCGATGTTGGTCTCACCAACCATCCGCAACCTCAAAGTCACAAAGATGCTGGTTGACGGCGGGGCCGGCCTAAATTTGATCTCCTCTGCAGTGCTCCAAAAGCTTCAAATCCCTGACAGCGAGCTCGAAGAAACTGGTACTTTCCAAGGAATCAACCCAGGAAGGAGCAAGCCTAAAGGGAAGATCACGTTGCCGGTAACATTCGACAGCGAGCTTAACTTCAGAACTGAGAGGGTCATGTTTGACGTTGCCGATTTCCCATTGCCCTACAATGGCATACTTGGCCGTCCAGCACTCGCCAAGTTCATGGCCGCCTCTCATCATGCCTACAACTTACTCAAGATGCCCGGCCCGATAAGCGTCATTTATGTCCATGGCGACAAGAAGGACACGCTTATCTGTGCCGACAAGATTTACCGGGATCCAGCAGCCGTGACAGATAGCAAACCACTTGCCGCTGAAGCTCCCGGGGGGAAGAAGAAAACCACCAAGTCCGGCAAGAGCTCTGATGCCCACTCCGGCAAGCGCACCTCTTCGGAGTGCTGCGCTACCGTCGAGGACGCACCATCGAGCTCCACCGGCAAGTACAAGAAGACGATGGCAGCTCCGCCGAAGACCAAGAAGGTGCCCGCCAAGGAGGACGACACTGGTGGTACCTTCACCATCAGTGCCATGGTTGACCCTAAATAGGAAGGCGAGCTCGTTGCTTTCCTGCGGGTGAATGCCGATGTGTTTGCATGGCAACCATCTGACATCCCGGTGTTCCTGTGAAAGTAATTGAGCACCACCTAGCTGTCTGTCCTCACGCCGCCCGTCAAGCAAAAGTTAGGAAACAGCAAAGGAGCGCCAAGAGTTCATAGCGTAAGAAATCAAGAAGTTAGAAGTAGCGGGGGCTTGTCGAGGAGTCCTCCACCCCATGTGGTTGGCCAATCCGTAGTTGTATGCATAAGGCTAATGGGAAATGGAGACTTTGTATTGACTTCACCGATGTTAATAAAGCTTGTCCCAAAGACCCATTTCCCTTGCCGCGTATCGACCAGATTGTTGACTCCACGGCAGGATGTGATCTGCTTTCATTTCTTGATGCATATTCAGGATACCATCAGATCTTCATGGCAGAAGAAGATGAAGAGAAAACCACATTCATTACACCATGTGGCACGTACTGCTTCATATGGATGCCTTTCGGTTTGAAGAATGCCGGTTCAACCTTCGCAAGGGTAGTCCATGATGCCTTTGAACCACAGATACACAGAAATGTAGAAGCATACATGGATGACATACTGGTCAAGAGCAAGGACAAAGCAACTCTGGTTCAGGATTTGGATGAAACATTTGCAAATCTGCACAAGATCAACCTCAAGCTCAACCCCGAGAAGTGCGTGTTTGGAGTCCCTTCCGCAAGCTTCTCGGTTCTTTGTGTCTCAGCGGGAATTGAAGCCAATCCCGACAAGATCAAGGCCAATGAGCAGATTGAAGCACCAAAGCGCGTCAAGGATGTCGGAAGGCTTGCCGGTTATGTGGCTGCTCTCAAGAAGTTCATCTCTAAGTTCTGCTGAACGCGCTGCCGTTTTTCAAGATTTTGAAAAAGGCAGGTCCAATGAAATGGACTCCCGAAGCGGAGGCTGCGCTGCAGGACTTGAAGAGATACCTGTCCTCTGCTCCAATACTTGTTGCACCTAGGCCGCAAGAGAAGTTGCTGCTTTATATAGCGGCTACCAATCAAGTGGTTAGTGCTGCATTAGTAGCAGAGAGGGAGGCAGATGATGAGCCGGCAACCGAGGCAGACGCATCCAGCGACAAGCAAGGGGCTTCGCCGTCAAGCTCTGGTCCCGACAAGGACAGGTTAGCGCAGGGTTGCGACAAGGCACAGAAAAGGATGGTGCAGCGCCCAGTTTACTTTGTCAGTTCCCTTCTGCAGGGGGCTAGGTCAAGGTACTCTGGTGTGCAGAAGTTGCTTTTCGGCCTCCTCATGGCCTCGAGAAAGCTGCGCCATTACTTCCAAGCACACGAGATAACAGCTTGTCACTCGCTTTCCGCTGAAGAGGATATTGCAAAATCCGTAAGCAACAGTGCAGAATTGTCGAGTGGGCACTTTGAACTGTCAAGCTTTGGTCTCAAGTTTGAAAGCACTTCAACTATCCAGAAAGAGCATTGGCAGAATTCATAGCAGAGTTGACGCCAACGCAAGACGAAGAAATTCCAGAGACAAGCATCCCCGCCAAAGAGGCAAATAAAGAGTGGTCGATGTACTTGACGGTGCCTTCTCGCTGCAAAGCGCCGGTGCGGCGTCTTTGCTTATCGCACCCACCGGAGAGCATCTCAAGTACATAGTCCAGATGCACTTTCCCAAGGAACAAGCAACAAACAATACTGCAGAGTATGAAGGTTTGCTTGCCGGTCTCGAGATTGCGGTAGACCTTGGGATCAAGAAGCTCATTGTCGGGAACTCGCAACTTGTCGTCCGCCAAGTAAATAAAGATTATCAAAGTCCGTTGATGGAAGCCTCGTAGATGAAGTGAGAAAGCTAGAAGAGCACTTTGAAGGCTGCAAATGGAACACGCCCAAGAGCTCGTAATGATATAGCTGATGGCCTCTCCAAATGTGCCGCACTCAAGTTACTCGTGGAACCAGGAATTTTGTGCTCAAGCTGACTCAGCCAACCGTAACACCATCAACAGACAAAGCAAGAAGAGAAAACTGGTTTCCGGCGACTACTTTCCGGCAGAGCTCCACGAAGCCGCCGCCAAGAAGGTCCCTAAAATCAACACAAATATCACCGAGGAGCAGTCTGCTCCGACAAACCATGCAGTTTGTATCGCTGAAGCAAACGCCCCGACAAGTTTCGCTCCGGCAAGCTTGCCGGGGATCATCAAGCTCCGGCGGAACCACAGGTTCTCGCCGTAGAAGCTGATGTTCCCGCAGTGATAGAAGAGCTTTTAGTTTTTGTTGTCGAGCCACAAGCTCCAGCATGGGCACAGCAAATTGTCCATTTCCTTCAGACAGGAGAACTTCCCGAAGAGCAAGAAGAAGCGGACCTAGTTTCGCCTTGCCGGGAAGCGAACGACAGAAAAGCTAAGTTGCCAAAGTTTGAGCATTCGATTTTTTAAAGTTATTTTCCTTGAACGACCGCGCTTTGTATGGAAAACCTGTGCGCGAAGGAACCAAATCGTGACTGGTCACGCCCTTACTTTGTTTCGAGTCCGCTCAACAACTTAAGTGAGCTGCGGCTAGTCCGCGACAAGGTTGCTTGTCGATAGCGACCCGCTTCGCCAAGAGGCTGCTGAAGTTCCGCTTTCGGCGCCAAGGCAAGGGTGCTCGCACCGCAAGTTTCCTGAAAAGCGAGGGCAGTAACATACAAAGCCAAGAGTCGAGTAAAGGAAGTAACATAGCAAATATTGCCCGGAATAAAGTTATATTACAAAAGTAACTTATTGCGGCACTGGCTAAATTGTTCTCAGAATTGAAATAACAGCGAAGAGGAGAAGAAGAAGCGGCACGGCACCCAAGCCCGACAAGCCGAGTTGCCGGGGGCTGCGGCAAGCCGAGTTGCCGGGCTGCGGTATCGAGATAATCCTTTCGTCCCTTTTCAAGCATCCCTTTTTCATTAAAAACATCCTACTCGGATACAATCCGTGGAGAATGAAAAACATGAAAGAGAGGTTTACAAGTTTTAAATGCGGATAAGGCCGAAGGCTTACAAATTAAAAAGATAAGATGCCCGTAATCCTTTTCCTGTCCCTCTTCGTGAGGTAGGTCAAGGAGGCGAGAAGGGCAAAAGGAGCGCTAGGCAAGCTACAGGTGCGAAGGCACCAAGGAACATCCTGGCTCTCCGAGGGCTTAACGGAGACGGCGGCGCCGGAAGCGGGCTCAAGACGGGCGGCAGGACGTCAAGACGCTGTCGAGGGCACTCGCCTCGTACTCGACTTGATGGCCTTGTCGCCATCCTCTTCCCTTCCGCAGCCTCCCTCGCCAACGCCCAAGGAGACGACCAGGGAGTTCAAGGAGCCGCGACGCGATGATGGGGTCGCCGTGACGCACGGCCGGCGCCTCGACAACTAATCGGGCCCGCTACCCTCGTCATCGCTGTCGCTCTCCTCCTCGTCACTCTTGCTCGAGGGGGAATCTTCGCTGTCGGAGGAGCTATCCACGCAGCATTTCGCCCGAGTGCCGAGATCCCCGAAGACCTTGACGGAGAGGAGATCACCCTCCATTAACTAAAAATGGAGGGTAAACCCCGCCATCAGGCTGTGGATGCGGGTGAATGTCTTCCACCCACGATCAAGATACATCACATTAGGGGCTGGGAATACAACGCGGACTCGCATGCCGCTGATCCCACAGCCCCTCATGTGCAGTCTCAGTGTCTAGGGCGGATCCGACTCCATCGCGCTCGCGAACGGAGCTGGAAGCCGGAGGCGACGACGAGGCGCCCGGCGCAGCCTGACGAAGAACTCGCAAGGGTCGCCCTCAGATGGACCGGCCGGGGGAGGAACCGCCGGCGAGGCGGAGACGGCGCGCCGCCCGTCCGCTTCTTCCCCGAGCGCCTCGACCTGCCCACGACTCGCCCCTCCCTCTTCCCCTTGTGGCTGGCTCTGCCACCCGGGCATGGGGTTGGGAGGGGTCGCTGTCTAGCTAGGCGACCCTCGCCGCCACCGATGAAGAACCAAGGTTCCCTTTCTCCATGACGAATGAGAGAAAGGGAGCGGGCCGAGGAAAGGAAGAGATGGGAGAGTGCGGGCTTGCGCTCCCCTTCCGCTCTTCTTAAAAGAAGCAAGGTGGGGGCTCGGCCGCCCGCTCAGCGAATCAAGGCATAGGAAGAGCAGGAATCAGGGCCGACCTGCTGCCTCTGCCGCAACGGCCAGTTCCCACTTCCACCGTCCGCGACCCCAAGAGCATGGTAACCACGTGGCGGGATGCGAACCGAGACGACGGATGAGGCGACCTCGACGCCCCCACTTCCCCACGACACCGCAATTGACGCGTGCCGTTACGGGGAACGCAGCGGATACGGAGTGGATTTGGTTTGGACCCAGGCCGCGCGTGCCCGTGCCCTGTTTTGGGCCTGGCCCAAACCCGGGGGCTCCTGTCGGTGTACTAAAGTAGGGGTACCTTAGTACCCCGAACCTGTGCACGGGCAGTCGCAGCGTCCCCGTGGAAAGCCTTGCCGGGCGTCTGCCAAGACTCTCCGCGGCCCTTCGGAAAACAAGACCCCGGCAAGAGGAGAACTTAGGATGAAGAGACAAGGCCCCGGCGAGAGGAGCTTGCCGGGAAGGCTTGGTGGGCGCCGAGCCCCCAAGCGCGACAAGGTTCCTGCCGCGGCAAGGCGCTTGCCGGGGCGGGCAACCTCTCTTCATCTCCGCTCCAGCTCATCCGCCAACGTGTCACCACGGGGCTCTCCCAAGCACGCGTGTCGACGGGCTGTGCAGCCAGCGGGGAGTAGCGATAAGCGGCGCTGACAAGCTACCATCGTGGCAAACGGAGGCGCACTTGATGGTCCCTGTTACACTGTTCGGGCGACTGAGACGGGCATTGATGACTCTTGTCCCTTGCCGTCAGAGTTAGGTATAGATTACTGTACACTGTACAAAGCGGTGTACCAACCTATGTTTTTACTATCTTACCCTTGTCTACTTGCCACATGTGGTGACCCCTTGTGCCTATAAAAGGAGGCCCAAGTGCAACGTAGAAGGGGTTTTTCGTTCGGTTCGGTCCGGCTCCGGCTTAGCTCATCATACTCATACGAAACCACACTCAGGCTAGGTCTTGTAGCTCACATTGCTCCCTAGCAAGAACACAAGATAATCCACAAAGCAGCAGTAGGAGTATTATCTCTCCGGAGAGCTCCGAAGCTGGGTAAATCCGCTCGTGTGCATCGCCTCGATCCGCTCTTCGTGCAATCTCCGCCCCCCTCCGAACCACAAGGGACCCAGGTCCCGTAGGTGTTCGTGGGACACGGCCAGTCCTCCCCGACAGTAGGATTCTGTATGCCTCGGCAATCGGATCCATCATGTATGCCATGATATGTACACGACCTGATGTTGCTTTTGCAATAAGCCTAACAAGAAGATACCAGGCCAACCCAGGTGAGAGCATTGGGCAGCGGTAAAAACTATTTTAAAGTACCTGAAAAGTACTAAAGAGATGTTCCTAGTTTATGGAGGTGAGGAAGAGCTCGTCGTAAGGGGTTACGCCGATGCTAGTTTCCAAACCGACAGAGATGATTGTCGATCACAGTCCGGATTCGTGTACATCATGAATGGAGGAGCAGTGAGCTGGATGAGTTCCAAGCAAGATACGGTGGCCGATTCTACCACAAAAGTCGAATACATTGCAGCTTGTGAAGCTGCAAAGGAAGGTGTTTGGATCCAGAAGTTTCTGGTGATCTTGGTATTTTCCTAGTCTCGGTAAAACCGTTGGACCTTTATTGTGATAATTCTGGTGCCATCGCACAAGCCAAGGAGCCGAGGAATCACCACAAGGTCAGACACATAGATCGGAAATATCACCTGATACGAAAGATCGTAAAGAACGGTGATGTAGAGTTATGCAAAATTCACACAGATGCAAATGTTGCAGATCCGTTGACTAAGCCGCTTCCACAACCCAAGCATGAGGGGCATGTTAGAGCTATGGGCATTTGATGTCTATTTGATTGCCTCTAGTGCAAGTGGGAGACTGTTGGAGATATTGAAAGTGCAACTATCCCTAGGTGGTTTTGGTAATTCATAACAACATATAGCTCATTGAGCTAATGCTATTCCAAGACTATTATTTAAGGAAAGCTCAATGAATGGCATCGCATGGATTATGAAAGTGGATCCCTCAAAATGCTAATGACAAAGGATTGGCTCAAGCTCAAAAGCTCAAGACTCTTCATTTTACATTTTAGTGGTCCAAGATCACATTGAGTCTATAGGAAAAGCCAATACTATCAAGGAGGGATGAGGTGTTGCTTAATGAGCCTTTTGCTTCATGTGCTTAGTGATATGCTCCAAAACCCTCAACTACTTTCTCACATCCACATATGACCTAAACCCAAAGCCAAAATCGGTCACACCGATTCTTCCAATCCGGCGCCACCGAGTTCAATAGTCATAGCCACTGCCACAAACCCTAGGCAAATCGGTTCTACCGATAGGGATCTCGGTCTCACCGAGATGGGATTGTAATCTCTCTGTTTCCTTTTCGTAACTTTTCGGTCTCACCGAAAGAGCGGATCGGTCCCACCGAGATTGCAATTTAAACTCTCTGTTTCCTTTTGTAACATTTCGGTCTCACCGAAAAGAGCAAATCGGTCCCACCGAGTTTACCTGACCAACTCTCTGGTTAGCTAATTACCAAAATCGGTCTCACTGAGTTTGTGTAATCGGTCTTACCGAGATTACGTTATGTCGTAACCCTAACCATATCGGTCCTACCGAGATGCATGTCAGTCCCACCGAAAACCCTAACGGTCACTAGGTTTACTAAAATCGGTCTGACCGAGTTTGTTGATTCGGTCTCACCGAGATTGGTAAATTGTGTGTAACGGTTAGATTTTGTGTGGAGGCTATATATACCCCTCCACCTCCTCTTCATTCGAGAAGAGAGCCATCAGACTAAACCTACACTTCCAACTTACCAATTCTGAGAGAGAACAACCTACTCATGTGTTGAGACCAAGATATTCCATTCCTACCATATGAATCTTGATCTCTAGCCTTCCCAAGTTGCTTTCCAATCAAATCTTCTTTCCACCAGATCCAAAACCTATGATAGAGAGTTGAGTGTTGGGGAGGCTATCATTTGAAGCACAAGAGCAAGGAGTTCATCATCAACACACTATTTGTTACTTGTTGGAGAGTGGTGTCTCCTAGATTGGCTAGGTGTCACTTGGGAGCCTCCGATAAGATTGTGGAGTTGAACCAAGGAGTTTGTAAGGGCAAGGAGATCGCCTACTTCGTGAAGATCTACCGCTAGTGAGGCAAGTCCTTCGTGGGCGACGGCCATGGTGGGATAGGCAAGGTTGCTTCTTCGTGGACCCTTCGTGGGTGGAGCCCTCCATGGACTCGCGCAACCGTTACCCTTTGTGGGTTGAAGTCTCCATCAACGTGGATGTACGATAGCACCACCTATCCGAACCACGCTAAAAACATCCATGTCTCCAATTGCGTTTGAATTCTCCAAACCCTTCCCTTTAATTTCTTGCAAGTTGCATGCTTTAATTTCCGCTGCCTATATACTCTTTGCATGCTTGCTTGAATTGTGTGATGATTGCTTGACTTGTCCTAAGTTAGCTAAAATCTGCCAAACTATAAAACTGGGAAAAGGTTAAGTTTTTATTTGGTCAAGTAGTCTAATCACCCCCTCTAGACATACTTCAAGGTCCTACAAGTGGTATCAGAGCTTTGGTCTCCATTTGCTTTGATTTCCATAGCTTTTGGTGGTCATAGCCTTGGTTTCACAACCTAGGAGAGTATGGCGTCTAGCGAGGGAAACTATCACCGTAGAGTTCCTTACTTTGATGGTACTAATTTTGCTAGTTGGAAGCATAAGATGAAAATGCATATTCTCGGACATAACCCCGCCGTTTGGGCTATTGTGTGTATCGGTTTGCAAAGTGAATTCTTCGATGGGAGAGAACCAAACCGTGAAGCTAGTGCGGAAGAGTTGAAGATGCTGCAATACAACGCTCAAGCTTGTGATATTCTCTTCAACGGATTGTGCCCTGAAGAATTCAACAAAACCAGTCTTCTCGAGAATGCAAAGGAAATTTGGGATACTTTGATTGATATGCACAAAGGTACCAACTCCGTCAAGGAATCCAAGTTGGATGTGCTCCAAAGTCAGCTTGACAAGTTCAAAATGAAGGATGGTGAAGGTGTCGCTGAAATGTACTCTAGGCTTGGTCTTATCACAAATGAGATTGCCGGCTTAGGAAGTGAAGAGATGACCGACAAATTCATCATCAAGAAGATCCTAAGAGCATTGGATGGAAAGTATGATACCGTGTGCACATTGATCCAAATGATGCCAAACTACAAAGATCTCAAGCCAACGGAAGTCATTGGAAGAATTGTTGCTCATGAGATGTCACTTAAGGATAAGGAGGAACTTCACAACAAGTCAAGTGGTGCTTACAAAGCCTCAGGTGAAGCCCCCACATCATCAAGTGAGAAACAAACCTTTAATGAAGAATTGAGCTTAATGGTGAAAAACTTCAACAAATTCTACAAGAGTAGAAGCAAAGAAAGAAGCTCCAAGTCAAGATCTTACCATGACAAAAGATCTTCCAGTCGAGAGCGCAATTGCTACAATTGTGGGAGACCCGGACACTACTCCAATGAGTGTAGGGCACCCTACAAAAGAAGAGAAGATTCTCCAAGAAGAAGAAGCAAAAGAGAAGATTCACCACCAAGAGAGAGGAGGAGTAGATATGATCGCTATGAGCGAAGATCCTCACGGAGAAGCAAGGATTCGGAAAGGAAGGATAAGTCATCAAAGAGCTACACAAAACGAAGACATCAAGCTCATGTTGGTGAATGGGTATCCGGCTCCGACTCCGACCATCATTCCGAGAGAAGCTATCACTCCGACTCTGAATACACTCAAGATGAAGGTGTTGCCGGTCTAGCACTTGTGTCAACCAACTCCTACGACATATTTGGATCACCAAACGAAGAAATTGGAAGATGCTTCATGGCCAAAGGTCCTAAGGTAACACATCCCGAGTATGTTGGTTTTGATGTTGATGAAGATGACTTGCAAGGTGATGATGATTTACTTGTTGACAACTCTAGTGATGAATACTATGATGAAACGTCAATTAATCATGCTAATCAAAATGAAATGAATGACAATGATAAGGAGAAAATTGAGCGTCTAACTAAAGAACTAAATACTCTTAAGTTAGCTCATGAAACTATCTTCGAAGATCATCGAGAACTTTTAAGGGCTCATGAGAAGTTACGCTTTGAAAAGCTCAATCTTGAGCAAGAGCATGATTTCTTAAAGGCAATCAATGATGATCTCCGCAAGAAAAGTTCTTCTTACATTGCCAAGCATTTACTCTTATCTACTTACATGCCTCAAGTCAAGTCTAGCAACAAGAACAAGAAAGATTCTTCCTCTAGTAGTAACAATAACAATGTCAAATCCAATATTGTTGCTTCTAGTAGTTCTCTTGATTCCACTAATGATTCTCTTAGCCAAGTTACACTTGAGCAAGAAAATATCTTATTGAAGGGAATTATAGAGAAAGGTGTATACAAGAGTCTTGCCGGGAGTAAGCAATTCGAGGAAATTGTACGCAAGCAAGGAAGGCACCGGAAGAATCAAGGTGTTGGTTTTGAACGAAAGTTCAATGCCAATGGAGTTGAGTGGGAAGAAGATCAATACCCCAAGACGAAGTTTGTTCCTCAACAAGAGAAGTATGATCCTACTTCCTTCAAGGGAACACAAGCACAAGATGATCTTCCACCACAAGACCACAAGAACAAAGGCAAAGGCAAGCTTCAAAACGAAATTGATGCATTTGAAGAAGCACCTAAGGTCTCGGTCAAGTGGATTCCCAAGACTACGTCAAGTTCTACTTCATCAAGTACAACTATAACTCCAAGGATTCCCATTAAGATGATGTGGATCCCGAAGAAGAAGAACTAGTGAGTTCTTGAGGGTGACTCCGCCAACATTCTTCACTCATATCATTATGGCAAGAACAAGTGCAATCAACTTCCACATCTTGCATGAGTTCAAGGAGTCACAAACCCTCATGTTGGTAAGGCAAGGGAAAAGGTAACCTAATGTCTTCATGGACATCATTTTGTGTGTGCATCACTCTATGTCTATGGATATTCTTGTTTGTTCCTTGTGGGACTAACCCATGTAGGTAAGTTGAAAGTGCAACTCACTCCAAAGGATTGCTCCTGAAGATCTACATCAACATTGAGCATCCACATCTTCAACACCTACATGAAGTCATCATCGACAAAACCCAAGGTTAGTTCATTCCTCTAAGGGGGGATCTCACATCTAGGGGGAGCTTAACTCTAAGGTTTGAGTCAAAGCAACTCTAATGGTGTGAACACATCAATGCTTTATGTAAAAGTGGTAACCCCACTTGAGCTTAAACGATGAGTATGACCTATGATCAAATGTCTATCATTTGACTCCTAAGTCAATATACTCATATATAGATGACCTAGTCATCGCCAATATTTTGATAGATGCTAGTATTGGTTGTGCATGCTTTGTCACATATTTCAATTGTCATCTTATTGTGTGAGCATGTTGGTGTCATACTTTATTCATTCGAGGACATCCACTTGTTGTTTTGATTGTTTGGTTTCTCTTCTTCTTGCCAAGTGGATGGACAAGAATGCCTAAGAACCTTCTCTAGCTATCTATGCTTTTCTCATCTCAAACTCTATTAATGCTACATCACAAAATTTGATCAAGTCAGATTCGAACCACTCTGTGTGAGGAGCACTCGGAGTCTCCGATTCGTCATAGACTTCAACTTCCAAAACTTCTTTGTGATTCTCGGTCTGACCGATTCTCCATTTTCGGTCCTACCGAGATCATTAAGTCGATCTATGTTTTCGATCTCGGTGCAACCGATTTGAACCGTTCGGTCACACCGAGTTGCAATAACTGTACACAGTTTTGCATCTCGGTGCCACCGAGTTGTTCCACTCGGTCACACCAACAGGGTCGGGCTATATACAGTCACGGGCAAAAATTTGGAAATTTCTCCAAACCCCTTCGCCCGCGCAATAGCTCGCTCTGCCTCCGTGGTCTCCGGATCGTCTCCTCGCCGCCAGCCGCCTCTAGTCGCTGGTCTCCATCGCCGTCAACGAAATTCAACCCCGCCGTTGCCGCCGTAGCGAGTCTCCGCCGCACTAGGGTATGGACTCGATCACTGTGCTTTTCCCCGTCTGATTCCTAGCACATTGAATTCTTATTGATTCTAGCCACGTTTGAAACACTCCTATCCAGTCAATGCAATCCGTAGAGTAGTTTTGATTCGAAAATTTAGGGTTAGGTTTCCGCTGAAACCATCTCGGACCCACCGAGTTGAAAAACTCGGTCCCACCGATTTGGCATATGCCATTGCACTAGTGAGACTCGGTCTAACCGAGAATTACAAATCGGTGAGACCGATTTTAGGATTCTGTGAAACCCTAGCTGTCTCGGTGCCACCAAACTATGACTCGGTCCAACCGAGTTCATCAGTTTAGGAACCAAAACAGCTTCGGTATCACTGAGTTTGAAAATCGGTAGATCCGAAATGCTTTCTGTGGAAAACTAAAACTGAATTTTCAAGTCAATCTTTTTGCAAAATCTCTGTATTTTGTGATGCTCATCCACTCTACCTAATCTATAAACTCTTCACAGGGTCAGCAGTCAGAGTTTGCATCATGTCTAATCAGTGTGACAGCCAGAACAGACCAGAAGAGCAGGTGCAGATGAGTGAGGGCACTAGTCCCTCCAGCTCTTCAGATGAGGGCAGCAGGAGTACCCCAAGCAATTTGACAAAAGCTGCTACTAGGCAAAGGAAGAAGAGAACCTCAGATTCTGAGGATGAGGATTACATAGCAGAAGAGGATGAAGCTACTTCCAAGAAAGTAGTGCTCAAGAAGGAATATGGCTCAGCTCAGAGCACAAAGCCAGGTTTGAAAGTCAAAAGGCCAGCAGGCAGATAGCCTATGCCAAAGGCCAGAGCTTCAACTCAAATTCCTGAGAAGCCTGCACCCAAAGAGCCAGTTCCTGTTGAAGGGAAAAAGAGGAAAGAAAGGGTCAAGAAGACCACAGTCAGAGTCATTGGGAGACCTTCCATGATGGAAGATGAGGAAGAGGTTGCTGCACCAGCACCAAAGGCACCTAAGCTTATGGGTGATGCAATTAGATCTGGGGCTGCCACATTCAAGCCCAAGGAAGCACCCAAAGTTGCCTCCAAGGCCAAGTCTGCACCAAAGAGGAATACCAGGAGTATTCCAGCTGCTGAGAAGAACAAGGCCCCTGTGCCTGATGCTGCTGAGGAGGAAGATGAAGAAGGACAAGTTCTGAGAAAGCTCAAGCCCAAGATCCCAGACCACAACGATGCTCGTCCTGTGGCTGAAGATATGAAGATCAGAAGAGATCATGGGTTGAGGCCGTGGAGGATGTCAGATCCATATGCAACAAGGAGAAGGACTGTTGTGGATTACAGGTTCCACACCAAGGAGCAGCAGGACTTTTATGAGACTGTCCTGCTGGACAAGAAGCCAATTGTCTGTGACATGAAGTGGGTCGACTGGACCTACATCAAGGAGAATGAAGAGCACTATCCTGTAGTGCAAGACAGCTTTGTTGCTGTTGGAGTAGCAGACTTTGTTGGGAAAAAGCTCACAAACTGGAGCGATGAACTCATCATGCAATTCTACTCCACAACACACTTTTATCTGGATGGCAGGATCGTATGGATGTCTGAAGGTACGAGGTACCAATCTACTGTTGAGGAGTGGGCAAAGTTGATCAATGCCCCAGAGGAGCATGAAGATGACCTAGATGTTTATGCAAAGAAGAAGATGGATCACAACACCATGGCACACATGTACAAGGAAATCCCAGATGATGCCCTAGAGACTCACAAGTTTGGATCAGTCCACTTTCTTATGTCAGGGATGCCAACAATCAATCGGATCCTAAGGCACACCCTTTTGCCTAAGTCTGGTGACCATAATATGATCAGAGGGCATGCTATCAACATGTTGCATTTGTTTGATGTGCCACAAAAATTCAAAGTCATGAGCCTTATGGTAGAAACCATCAAGAGAACTGCAGCAGACCAGAAGAGGAGCTGTGGATATGCCCCTCAGATCCAGGAGTTGATAAACTCAAAGATGGGCAAAGGCAAATATCTTTTGGATAAGGAACACTTTCCACTTTATCCAGACTTTGAGGACAACAAGGTTGTCATGAATGAGAATGATCCTTCGTCAGTTCAAGCACAAGAAAGGAAGGAGAAGGCAAGGAAGGAGAAAGCTGCCAGGATGCCAACTCAAGAGGAGGCATCTGAGTATCTATTGAAGAACAAGCAGGAGCAGCTTGGTTACTTAATTGCATCAACACTGAGGATTGAGAAAGGACTAGCCACCCTCACTCAAAATCAGGAGAGCTTAGAGAGAATCATGGAACAAAAGTTCTATGACTTAGATGTGAAAGTAACAGAGATTCAGTCTGCAGTAGAGCAACTTTAAGATGACATGCAAGAAAGGAAGGGCAAAACAACGACTGATGCATTTGCCAGAGTGCCAAGAGCTCAGAGGTCAGCCGCAGTGCCAACTTCAGACACCAGAGCCACCACCTCAGCTCCAGCTACAACACCAGCCCAACCAGCTCCATCATCTACTTCAGCTCCAGCTCCATCCACTTCAACAGAAGCCTTCATCCTTGGAGTGATCCAGACTCCACCACCACCAGAAGATCAAGCCTGAGAGTCGATCTAGCACTATGCATTTTCTAGGAATTTTTTGGTAACTTGTTGCCAAAGGGGGAGAAAAATGTATAGATCATAGGCTTCGAGAGAGAGAGTGTTGCTTTTGTTCTCTCTTGATTTGGTGGTTTTTAAAATTGTTTGTTTTTGAGTGCTTGAGATACTATGCTATGTTTGTGAGACATTGATGATCATGTGTTTGATCATAAGCTACACTTATGCATGTTTGTTGATATTATCTTATCTATCCTTTGTGATCATTCACTTTGCTTGGTGATGAGTGCATGTATGCGATTATTATTATTTTGAGCGCTCCACCAAGATGTATGTGACATGGAAGAGTAACCCATGAGCCTAATCTCTTGTGCATTTGCAGTCCAAAGCAAATCTTAATATATGCACAAATTTAGGGGGAGCTCTTGCTTATCACATACTTCTCAAAGCGACGATGTTTTAAGATTTTATCATTTGTCGAAGCTTTGATCTATATGTTGTCATCAATTACCAAAAAGGGGGGGGGGATTGAAAGTGCAACTATCCCTAGGTGGTTTTGGTAATTCATAACAACATATAGCTCATTGAGCTAATGCTATTCCAAGACTATTATTTCAGGAAAGCTCAATGAATGACATGGCATGGATGATGAAAGTGGATCCCTCAAAATGCTAATGACAAAGGATTGGCTCAAGCTCAAAAGCTCAAGACTCTTCATTTTACATTTTAGTGACCCAAGATCACATTGAGTCTATAGGAAAAGCCAATACTATCAAGGAGGGATGAGGTGTTGCTTAATGAGCCTTTTGCTTCATGTGCTTAGTGATATGCTCCAAAACCCTCAGCTACTTTGTCACATCCACATATGACCTAAACCCAAAGCCAAAATCGGTCACACCGATTCTTCCAATCCGGCGCCACCGAGTTCAATAGTCATAGCCACTGCCACAAACCCTAGGCAAATCGGTTCTACCGATAGGGATCTCGGTCTCACCGAGATGGGATTGTAATCTCTCTGTTTCCTTTTCGTAACTTTTCGGTCTCACCGAAGAGCGGATCGGTCCCACCGAGATTGCAATGTAAACTCTCTGCTTCTTTTGTAACATTTCGTCTCACCGAAAAGAGCAAATCGGTCCCACCGAGTTTACGACCAACTCTCTGGTTAGCTAATTACCAAAATCGGTCTCACCGAGTTTGTGTAATCGGTCTTACCGACATTACGTTATGCCCTAACCCTAACCATATCGGTCCTACCGAGATGCATGTCAGTCCCACCGAAAACCCTAACGGTCACTAGGTTTACTAAAATCGGTCTGACCGAGTTTTTTGATTCGGTCTCACCGAGATTGGTAAATTGTGTGTAACGTTAGATTTTGTGTGGAGGCTATATATACCCCTCCACCTCCTCTTCATTCGAGAAGAGAGCCATCAGACTAAACCTACACTTCCAACTTACCAATTCTGAGAGAGAACCACCTACTCATGTGTTAAGACCAAGATATTCCATTCCTACCATATGAATCTTGATCTCTAGCCTTCCCAAGTTGCTTTCCACTCAAATGTTCTTTTCCACCAGATCCAAAACCTATGAGAGAGAGTTGAGTGTTGGGGAGACTATCATTTGAAGCACAAGAGCAAGGAGTTCATCATCAACACACCATTTGTTACTTCTTGGAGAGTGGTGTCTCCTAGATTGGTTAGGTGTCACTTGGGAGCCTCCGACAAGATTGTGGAGTTGAACCAAGGAGTTTGTAAGGGCAAGGAGATCGCCTACTTCGTGAAGATCTACCGCTAGTGAGGCAAGTCCTTCATGGGCGACGGCCATGGTGGGATAGACAAGGTTGCTTCTTCGTGGACCCTTCGTGGGTGGAGCCCTCCGTGGACTCGCGCAACCATTACCCTTCGTGGGTTGAAGTCTCCATCTACGTGGATGTACGATAGCACCACCTATCCGAACCACGCCAAAAACATCCGTGTCTCCAATTGCGTTTGAATTCTCCAAACCCTTCCCTTTACTTTCTTGCAAGTTGCATGCTTTAATTTCCGCTGCCTATATACTCTTTGCATGCTTGCTTGAATTGTGTGGTGATTGCTTGACTTGTCCTAAGTTAGCTAAAATCTGCCAAACTATAAAACTGGGAAAAGGTTAAGTTTTTATTTGGTCAAGTAGTCTAATCACCCCCCCTCTAGACATACTTCAAGGTCCTACAGATATGCCCTAGAGGCAATCATGTATGATGATATTTCTTATGTGTTTATAAATAAAGATAGTCCTTGGACATTATCAATGATGTTTATCAGCTAGTACATGACTTGTTTGTGGGACTATGCATTGTATGACGACTGTCCTAAAAGGTCCCTAGTCGAAAGGGCTGTGTGGACGCGCAGCCGACTAGACTAGCATATGACACGGTCGATAGCTTGGTCTCACTAACCACGGAGCATTGGATGCTAACTGGATAATATGGACTTGGAAAGGTCTGGTCGGATTCGACGTAGTCGGATCCGAGTCGAGATAAGGTCCGAGTCAGACAGACCCAACTATGAGACGTAACGATATGTCATCTGTGATTCTCTAGTACAACATACGTTCTATGTCCTAAGACATGAGCTCACGCATGTACTCGGGATGGTGACAAACTTGCTTTGGGTCGACCAGACGCTACTCCGTAACTACGTAGTTACAAAGGTAGGTTTCCGGTTTGTCTAGACCCATGCTGCGAGACGTGGTCGAGCAAGATGGGATTTGCCCTTCCGACCAGGAGAGATATACTCTGCGCCCCTCGTGTGGTCCGACCAAGATAAGCATGGCCATGCGACATGGATTATGAGATAATCCGGTTTGTGGTCGACATCACTAGAACAAGAAAGAGGTAGGGCTAGCATAAGGATGACAGACTTGCCTCGAGCCCGACAACATATATCGTGTGGCAAAAGGAATGGAAGTGTGATGTACAGGTTCGCCTAACCAGCTTCATAGTCTGCTTGGTGTTCGACATGCCTTGCTAGAGGCCGCTACCGATCGTGCAGTTCAGAGGTGATCCGAACTGCGACCAAGCCGACTTGAACCTAAGGGTTCACGCGCTTAAGGGAAGGAACCTACGAGGTCGGATCCGAGGACACTGGTCGGATGTGATCCGAGCTGTATTCGGATTGTGGCCGAGTAGACTTGTGGGCTTTAGGATCTATTCGAGGCCCAAGAGTTGAGCCCGCGACAGATACCTATGTATAGTGGAGGTGCGGCACACTCAAGCGGTTGATCGCTTCGGCGCTGTCACTAAGGTTTGCATGTGTTGTGAATAGACACCTCCACTTGCTGCCGACTGTGTGATCGGACCTAACAGTCCGCCGCACGGTGTTTCTCCTGCACGCACGGATACCGTTAGAGGCGGTGCACTTGTGCCGCTCTGGTGAACTTGTACGTGGGATCGGACGGCCAGCTGTTCGAGGGAGATCGGACGAGGAGGAGACAAACCACGCGGACACGCTGCCTCAACTCTTCTTCTGCTGCACGGTAGTGCGCGTCTAGTGGTAATGAACTATGATCCATCTCCCGTAGCATGTTCCTGGTTGTTCTGCGCGTAGGAAAATTTTCATTTGCAGTCGACGCACCCTACCGTAGAACCCAACAGTAGTCTCAATTTATTAAAAGCATGCACACTCCACATCTCCTATTGGTTGATATGTCAAGAAACAAGAAACGATGTACTCCCTCCTTTCCGGTTTATAGGGCTTATCTTAACTTTTTTGTTTTTTTCCAATTTATAGGGCTCATCTCCATCTCATTTTTAGTTTCCGAGACGCATTAAATCTTTGAATGTAAGAATTAAAAAAGGAACACACCAATGCATGTAATGTTTCTACTTAGACTAGCCACAGTGGAGAGTAACATACACTAGTAACATACACATATCCCTATACTATGTTACTACCTTCATAGTGGGTAGTAACATAAGTGTGGTAACATGCAAAGCTTCATTTATTAGGTTATAGACTCATATTGCATTGGGTTATGTGATGTTACAGTAACTAGCTAAGTTACTGAAACTACCTCTCTTTATTAACTCATTGCCACATAAGCAAATTTGCTGAGTTGGACTCGATGTTACTGCTGAAGTTACTCCCATTGTGGCTAGTCTTATCTAGTGGGCAAGCATGCATGCACTGCAATTAATCCAATTTAATGCATGAGTTTAAACGGGGTAGTATTGTAGTATTCCTCCGCTTTTTTTAGTTGCATATAAGATTTGGTCAAAGCCAAACCTTGTAAAATTTGACTAGCTTTGTAGGAAAAGATATCAACATCCACACTATGAAATCAATAATATTAGATGCATGATGAAATTAAGTTTCATAACATATAACTTTAGTATTGTAGATGTTAATATTTTTTTCTATAAAGTTAGTCAAACTTTACAAAGTTTGACTTTGACCAAATTTTATATGCGGACTAAAAAGAAACGGATGGAGTATGAGATACATTCCTCCACTCACAAAATGCCTTGATTGATGAGATTTCAGATTTGAGCCTTATAAACCGGAAAAGAGGGAGTAGAAGTTAATGCACCGCGCCTAAGTGTTTTGGGATTATTTGGTTTTCGTAAGATGACTTGCACACCTAGACGGAGGGATTAATTAGCTTGCCACATCAGACTTTATGCCTATGTGGCAGGCTTAGCACCTGTACGAGCAAGTACAATAGTGGGCTATAAGCCCGCTTACATGGCATTTTTGCATATGTGGAGGAAAAAGGCAAGGAAAAAGTGTAGGAGTGGGCTCTCATGCAAGAGCCAACCTCTACATGGCGGAGCATTGGGAGAGGCACCTGTATACCATGGAGGTGGTCAGGAATCGGGAGACTCGCGCCGGTCGTAGCGCCGCAGTTAAAATGATAAAATGGCAAGTCAAATCACGGGGCCCCACCTGTCCACCAGTAACTCGCTGTCAAATTAGACAGCCCTACGTTTGTAGCAGCCTACTCCCTCATCTTCTTGCGTCTCTGTCGACCGACTAGGCGGAACTGCCCCGCCTACCGCGTGGGAAAATCCCCGCCCTCGACTTTTAAATATTACATATACTGATATTGTATCCATGGATCACCGTGGAGCAAAGACTCAAGAAAATGGTGGTACACATGTACGGAGTATACAGCACGCCCGTCACGTTCGCGTGGCACCCCAGACGGTTGATCGGTCTGGCACGCCGCTCTCCAAATGGAAAGCGCGTCATATTGCGTTTGCACACACATGTGGGACCGCAATCGAGAACCGACCATAGGCACACTCCCTGGCCCCGCAAGTCGGGTGAGTTAATAGAAGAGAGAGAGGAGCGATAGTACTAGAGAAGTGTTGTACAAACATTGGTGCCTGGACGATCCCTGCATGACAGGGAAGATCAGTTCATCCATGCATGTGACCAGACTCCAGCAGACACGCCTAGATTGGCTATCGTCTACATATCATGCAGGCTGTGTTGTACAGGGCTGTAGTTCTGATGAGAAATCTAAAAAAAAGGTTTCGTGTCATCTCGCAATATTAGGTGTGATGTGCTTCGGATCACTGCGAGGGTTAAACAGCGACAACTGAGTTCGTCCAAGACGCTGGTCATTGGGGGCACATGCACGAAGACTACTCGGCTGCCATCTAGATCAAGCCGGCTATGTTAATTAGGTCATCTATCGATGGACCCCTTTTCTACGAGTTTATCTTTAATTTGAGCTTTGATCCTCGTCTAGTTTGTCCGTCGGGATTCATGTTGTCTCCTTTGGGCAGTGAGGTTATGGTTTATTGTCATGTGGCATTTCTTCATGTTATATGTTATAATCCGGTGCTTCAGATCAAAATGACGACAACTGTGCCTCCGGGGCACGTGCACGAAGACTTCTCGACAGTCATTGACGAGGTCAAGCCGGCTCCGGTAGACAAAAGAAAACTAGTACTCCACTATATAGGCACGAGCCTCCGCGCTTGCTTGCTAGTGTTGCTCTCTTCACACTGTCTCGTCCTCTCCAGATCTAAACACGACAGCGGTAGCCACACACACACTCTCTACTCACAGCTGGTCACAGATCCAGCCGGATCCTCTCTGCCGGGGAAGGTGAGAAGGTGCAACGTTCATGCGGTCGTCCTCGGCGACGACTCTTACACATTGTCGGTGTCAAAACCGGCGGATCTCGGGTAGGGGGTCCCGAACTGTGCGTCTAGGCGGATGGTAACAGGAGACAAGGGACACGATGTTTTTACCTAGGTTCGGGCCCTCTCGATGGAGGTAAAACCCTACTCCTGCTTGATTAATATTGATGATATGGGTAGTACAAGAGTAGATCTACCACGAGATCAGAGAGGCTAAACCCTAGAAGCTAGCCTATGGTATGATTGTTTTTCGTGCTACGGACTAAAACCCTCCGGTTTATATAGGCACCAAGAGGGTTAGGGTTACATAGAGTCGGTTACAATGGTAGGAGATCTACATATCCAGACGCCAAGCTTGCCTTCCACGCCAAGGAAAGTCCCATCCGACACGGACGAAGTCTTCAATCTTGTATCTTCATAGTCCAGAGTCCGCCAAAGGTTATAGTTCGCTATTCGACACCCCTAATCCGAACTCCTCAAGAGCCCCCGAACCAGGCTTCAATGACGACGAGTCCGGCGCGCAGATTATCTTCGGCATTGGAAGGCGGGTTCCTCCTCCGAATACTTCATAGAAGATTTTGAACACAAGGATAGTGTCTGGCTCCGCAAAATAAGTTCCACATACCACCGTAGAGAGAATAAAATTCACACAAATTCAATCTGCTGACGTATTCCGCAGCGTGATATCACACCACGGCCAAGCCTTTATTCAAATCGTTTTTACTGTCCCACCCCAGCACGTTTAGCGAGGCGGTTTCCTTGGCACGTCTTGTCAAAGCAGAGATCGTGTCCCCTTATTCCGGGATTCTCATTAATACGGGCGGGGGTAACCCAGTCGTGCCCGTTAGCACGTCTCCTCTATCGAAGGCGAGTCCCGAATGGTCACGGGGAAGGCTCTTGGTATTCAACCTCTTTATAAGGAGTCCAAGGCTCCACTCCTTTCTTTCAATCTCAATCGAATCCGCCCCTCGCCTCGAGTTCCAACACCCAAAGATCCAGATTCAGGCGCTTTGGACCTTCGATGATGTCCGGCTCCGACCTGCAAGGCTGGTGGATGCCTTGCTCCGTTATGGAAGAAGACGTGCTAAAGCTAAGAGATGCCAGGTATCTAACCGGCGAAATTTTGCATAGGCTGCCTGCCCAAGGGCAGGTTATTCCCACTGCCAAGCCTGGTGAGAGCGTGGTGTTCGCGTCTCACTTCCTTCGGGGGCTAGGCTTCCCGACGGACCCCTTCGTGAGGGGGCTCATGTTTTATTATGGGTTGGAATTTCATGATTTGGATCCGGAGTCCATCCTCCACATCTTATCGTTCATTGTCGTATGCGAAGCCTTCCTCCGCATTAACCCTCACTTCGGATTGTGGCTCAAGACCTTCAAAGTGGAGCCGAAGATAATCAAGGGGCAATAGGAAGAGTGCAGAGGGGTTGTCATAAGCAGGAATGCTGACGCTCCATGGCCCGAGGGCTCTTTTCAAGAGGAGCTCAGCCTATGGCAACAAGAGTGGTTTTATATCACAGCTCCCAGGGGCACCAAATGGGTGGCGCCACCTGCCTTCGCTCGGGTCCTCCACCGCTGCTGGCGCCATGGGTCAATAAAGGGGCTTGACTGGGGCCGTCCAAGGACGTGCCCCTGTTGCAGGGCCGTATTCGAGACCTCCTAGAGAGAGAGATCAATCTGGTCGTAGTAGTGCAGGTCATGCTGATTCGTCGCACCCTGCCCTGCAAACGTCGCCCCCTCCGCCTGTGGGAGTTTAATCTGAAGGGACCATGATCTCTCCAACATTTTATGGGCGCGACACCCGTGGAGATGTACAAACTGTTCTTCGGATCAAAAGCGATGTGTCCGGACTTGACCGAGGACACAGGTCTGAGCTGCAATCGCCCGGATACTCAAGTAAGTAGCCCTGTACCCGGACACGCTATCCCATATTTATCATGAACTTTCCCTAAAAAGAGCTGTCCCTTAAACAGGAGTGGATAGCGAAAGCAAAACTGATCAGGTGTCCGGCCCCATCCCTGAGACCATGCCGGATCCCGTGCTAACCAAGATGCTGGAGGCTGCGCCTTTGGAACAGGGCGAAGGGGGGAACAAGGAAGCTACCGCCTCTGCGAAGGAGGCTGTCAAGAAAGGAGGGATCGAGAATCCCTCCATCCAGGGGAAGAAGAGGACCGCCTCTAAAGATCCGGAGATCAAGGCCTCAAAGCGGGGGAAGAAATCTTTGCCAAGGGGTCCGGCGCCGGGAGATGCCCCGGCCGCACTATTTCCCCAAGGAGATCAGCCCTCCAGCGAGCCGTAAGTAGAAAGGGGAGTTTTAAAAGGAGAGACATCCCTGCTTTATTTCCGAAGATAACCGAAATTTTACCTTGTAGTTCGGATCTCAGCCCTTCTCAACAGAGCTCATCTTCAGGGGATCTTCGTCCGGAGATGATGGAGAGCGGAACGCCTCCCCCTGCCGTACCGCCTAGCGAGGCGGACGATCCTGAGGTGTCGCCGCAGAGGTTTCTCCGAATCCGCAGGGCGGAAGGCGTCGAGGGCCCCCAAAGCCCTCCGTGTCCGCCTTCAAAAGGCCATCGACGAGTCCGCACCGCTCGGTGCACGGGCCGGAGGAGCTGAAGGATCTGCTCGGGCGGGCGTCTATCTCAGAAGATCACCGTGCTTTAATGGGCACGGTGATTGAAAGGATTTCATCCGCTGAGAGCGGATTGCATGAGGCCGTCAGAAGTTTACTGACAGGTTTTGAGGTACGCAAAATGATGTACGTTCTGACAGCTCCGCATATAAAATGCGCTCGTAGATAGTAGCCCACGAGACTCGTGCGTTGTCAAAATGACAGCGCCGAGGATCATAATCCTGTATAATATGTCGCCCTTCCTACGTAGGTGGCGAAGTGTCCGGTGGCTAGCCGGACTGATGAATTTGCTGAACTAAAGCGGCAACTTGACGCGGCGGATGCCAACATCGCGCTTGTCAATAAGCGGCTTGCCGAGTCACAAGGTATGCAATTTCTCCGCGGACACCTGGTAAGGGAGCTTGATGCCCGTGCCTTACAACATGTATGCATGATGCAGATGGTGCCGCTGCCATGGAGAACCTTCGGGCGGAGCTCGCCCGAGCCAAGGAGCAGGCCAGAAAAATTGATTCGTCTACCTTAAAGGCGGCTGAAGAGCTAAAAGCCGAACAGGCTGCTCACTGCCGAAGCAAGAAGGAAATGGCCGAGATTGTAGTGAAGTTGGAGAATGTTGCCGACTGCTACAAGCTTCTTGAAAAAGAAGATCGAGCGGAGCAAGAGGACCTGAAGAAGGCCACTACCGAGGCCAAGGATGCTCGCTCTGCGATGAGAGCTATGAAGGAGGAGCTACGTCAGGCCGGAGATATCGCGGCTGGAAAGCCCTTTCTGCTGCGGAGGAAGTTTGTGGATCCTAAATATGCTCAGTTGGACCGGCTGTGGAGTTCGGCGGATGCTTATCTGGACTTGGCGGCAAGTGCGCGGACGCGGCCGAGCACTTCCGAGATCAAAAGGATCATGAAATGGAAAAGCTTTTTTGGTCGCAGTTCCATAATCCAGAGCACCCACTTCCATTAACCGATCGTTTGGCCGAATGGGCGGAGCTGAATAGGTTGTCCGGACTTGCCATGAAGGATGTCGTGAGTCATTTGTGTCCGAAAAGGCCCGAGCCGAAGAGTTATTTTCGCTTGGTGCAGCAGTTCCTTGGTGCGGTGCCGCATATCAATGCAATGAGGAGGTCAGCATGCATAGAGGGTGCGCGGATGGCTCTTTCCCGTGTCAAGACATACTGGGCGGAGATGAAGGCCACCGATGTTGCATCCCAAGATTCGGACGGAAGCCAAGTACCTGTCGAGCACTATTTTGAGGAAGTCCTGTAGGGCGCTCGTTTAATAGAGACGCAGTGCTCG
This sequence comes from Aegilops longissima, assembly GCA_021605205.1. Classification (NCBI taxonomy): domain Eukaryota; kingdom Viridiplantae; phylum Streptophyta; class Magnoliopsida; order Poales; family Poaceae; genus Aegilops; species Aegilops longissima. The sequence goes on along the minus strand of JAHIAM010001926.1, from coordinate 1,409,932 downwards.
AAGGATATTATGTTCGAATAACATTTATTATTGTGAAACAATGTTTCGATGGAATATAAAAGCTTTTTATACTTGTGCCTTCAAGAATTAGAATATCTCCTGTGCGGCCGTTAATGTATATCTGTATATAACCTGAAAGATGGCAGTCTTCGGCTTTAGCCCCCACACATATAATGCGGGGGTGTTTGCAAAAGGCGCATTGTCACACTTGATCCAACGTCTTGGTCCTATAAAGGAGGTGATAGCGCAGCAAACTAGGCAACCAGACTATAATGCTTTATCACTTTCACTTAGCCATATGAGTTTGACAGTGGGGCTACTATATAGCCCCTAGGGGCACCGCGCTCACTCGAATTCGGGGCGCGTATGTGCCTGACCGGGAAACGGCCCTTCATTAATGCAGAGGAATTCTAAACATTCCGGCGGGTCATCGAGTGGTTGACCAGTCTCACGCTATATCATGATGGTCAGTTTTTGGCTTTCTCTACTGAGGTGCTCGCCCGGCATATCCGGGGCACAATCGCAGTAGTTCTCTTGGTGCCGCCTTAGCCGATAGAGCGGAACGTAAGGCAACAAAACACAGGAGCCGGGCAAACCCAACATTTGACCAAAGACATGATTCAGAGCTGATGCATATAAGGCCTAACTCGAGATGCCGAACACTCCCTAAGGTATTCGGTCTTTATGAAAATGGGCCGAACAACGCCCTTAGTAATAAGCCCCTGGTGTCCAGGTACGCGCAAAATTCTGACGTGGCCCATGCCAAAACGCCAGCCTCCTCCTCGGTTATAGCAAGAAACCGGGGAATGTGTATCAACAAGAGACAGTAAGAAAGGTTTACGAGGGTCTTAATCTGAAAAGAATCGTTGTAACGGTCCCTCATCGCGTCGCCTCGCTACCGTTCCGCCAGCCGTATCCTGGACGGGTGTAGCACGGTGTTCATCTGTAAAAGAGAGGAACTTAGTTGAAAAAGATCATGCGAAAATGTACGTTATAATAAACAAAGTACAATTCAAAAAATGAATAAATTTGAGCTTTATTGTCTCTTGTTGTACATGCGCGGAGCCCCTTGTACGGGGGTATGCGGCTAGTAAGCCCTTGTATGTTTACGCCAGACTCGTCTAGCCGTGTCCAGGGTCTGAACGACCTGTTTAGGTGCTTTGATTAGTGAAGCCGGTTTAGTGTGTGGCTGTCAAGGCAGTCACACAATCTTCCGCGCTCGAGGAACACTCGATATTTCCCTTTAATGAGATGATGCCGCGTGGTCTGGGCATTTTAAGTGTAAGAGATGCATAATGCGGTATTGCGTTAAAGCGGGCGAAAGCTTCGCGTCCCAATAGTGCTTGATAGCTACTTTTAAATGGGGCGATGTGGAAGGTTAACTTTTCGCGACGGAAGTTGTCGGATGAGCCGAACATAACTTCTAGCAGTAGAGAGCCCGTACAATGGGCATATGGGCCTGGCATTACCCCTTGAAAGGAAGTGTTGCTATGGCGAATTTTGGTTGGGTCTATCCCCATTTTGCGAATTGTGTTCTGATATAGCAGGTTTAGATCACTGCCGCCGTCCATTAGGACTTGTGTAAATTGGAATCCGTCGATTATTGGATCTAATATCAAGGCAGTCCATCCTGCATTCCGGATACTTCCAGAGTAATCCTGATGGTCGAAGGTGGTTGGTTTTAACAACCAGTGGCGGGACTCCCTGGGATAGGCCGTATGGCGCGTATCTCTATGGGCGCCGCTCTGTTTTTCCCTTTTGTCACGTGATGTGAGTTTACTGTTTTGACTTCTTGTGGGAAATTCTTTTGTTTTCCGGCGCTCTACTTGTGGGGTTCGTCATCGTCCTCGCTTGGTGTGTCGAGCCCCTTGTGTTCGGCGTTGAGTTTGCCGGACTGCTTGAAGACCCAACAATTCCTATGGGTATGGTTTGCAGGCTTCCCGGGAATACTGTGGATTTGGCATATCTTGTCCAAGATTTGGTTTAAGTTAGATAGCTCATCCCTGTTATCCTTAGGGGCAGTTTTTATGATTCCGCCGAGAGCTTTTGAATCCGTGTTGACCGTCGTGTTCTTCGGCTGTTTCCCTTGGTCCGCGTTATCCTTACTGCGTCATGGTTTTCCGCTTCCATCCCTCGACTTCGATGTACTTGGGTCGCTGGTACGCATCTTTCCAACTAACTATCCTCTCCGCAGCCAAGCGGGTCATGAGGCTTATTAATGCGCCATTGTTCTTGGCTTTTCTTGGCCGAGGTGTCTGGCAAGCCATTCGTCTCGGACGTTGTGTTTGAAAGCTGCTAAGGCTTCGGCGTCCGGACAGTCGACTATTTGGTTCTTTTTAGTAAGGAATCTGTTCCAGAATTTTCGGGCTGACTCTCCGGGTTGTTGAGTTATGTGACTTAAATCGTCTCCATCCGGAGGTCGGACATAGGTCCCTTGAAAATTTGCCCGAAAAGCATCCTCGAGCTCTTCCCAACTTCCAATGGTGTTTTCGGGTAGGATTTTAAGCCAATGCCGGGCTGGCCCTTTGAGCTTGAGGGGTAAGTATTTTATGGCGTGGAGGTCATCTCCTCTAGCCATGTGTATGTGGAGGATGTAATCCTCAATCCGCATCTGTGGTCTGTTGTTCGTCAGATGCCTCTATGTTTACGGGCTTGAATCCCGCTGGAAATTCATAATCCAGCACCTCATCGGTGAAACGTAGGGGGTGTGCCGCACCCCTATATTTAGGTGTACCGCGATGTTCGAATACTTGATGTGTTGCATTGCGTACTAGAGCTTGCTTTCTTGGCCCGTAGATAGATCTAATCGGCCATCTTTTTGATGCGAATCCTCAGCGGATCGCGTGCGGCTTGTGTGCAGCGCCGCTTGCCGCTTCTATGTTTGCCATGGGGTCGCTCTATCCGACCGGTGGCCTCCTTGTTCTTTGATTGCGGGTCTCTATGGCCTCCTCATCAAATTCGGGCAGAGTTTTCGCTCGTAGCTCTTTGTTTGGCGATCGCCGCCGCTTTTGTCTCATGTGTTGAGTACTTTGCTCCATCTAGTTCTGAGTGCATCTTCCAATGTCTTGAGCTTCCGCTTCGCTTTTTCAGCTACGCGCAGCGGGCGGCGAGCCTTTTGTGGAGGTCCTTTGCTCAAAGAATTTGTCCGGGCGTGAGATCGCCTCGGATCTGTTATCTTCACCGGGGACGGGTTGTTTATCCAGGTTGTCCTGTTCGGACGGTTGCTCGATAGCGTGTTCGTCGTCCACCGGTTCGCCCTGCTCTATGGCTGGGTCTTTGTCGAGGCGGGACTTTGAGCGGCGCTTACATCGCCGTTTTGACTGCTTTTCGAGGGAATGGTCCCTCGTGGCGTCCCGTTGTTCCTCGTCGTCGCTTCCTTTAGGTGTGTCCACCATGTACACATCATGAGATGAGGTGGCTGTCCAGTGCCCTATAGGTGCTGGTTCATGTTTATCTCCTACATCGTCGTCCATACCGTCGATGTCTTCGGAGTCGAAGTCAAGCACGTCGTTTAAACTTTCGACAGTGGCTACGAAGTGGTTGGTGGGTGGGCGTCGAATTTCTTCATCGTCCAGATCCCAACCTTGCTGACCATAGTCCGGCCAGGGCTCTCCTGATAAAGAGAGAGACTTTAGTGAATTCAGGATGTCGCCAAAGGGCGAGTGCTGAAAGATGTCTGTGGCGGTGAACTCCATGATCGGCGCCCAATCGGATTCGATCGGCAGGGGCGCGGTAGGTTCGGAGTCCGAAGAGGAGTCCGGGACCTCGGAGTCACAAGCTTCGCAAAGGACAGGGTTGGTGTACGGCTCAATCGCCATAAAGATCGCAGCCCCCGAGGCGGTGTCCAGCCACCCGTCCTCGATCGGCGCAGTCGGCTCCGAGCTAAGGGTCGGAGCGGACATCGCGCGCCCCTGTGGCACTGCTCGCGGCAGAGCCGATCATGCCCATCGTGATAAAGGCGACGCGCTTGGCTGGGCTCAACCCGTCAAGATCAAGTCTCCGCGGACGCCGCCGTAGTTCAAACTTCCAAATCGACTGATGGCTGGGGCATAGCTTTCAATCTGTTCCAGATGGCTGCTTAATTGGCCCGTAGTGCAAAGCCGCCGAATACGAAGATCCGTCCGGGGAGAAAAGTCTCACCCTGGACCTCATCGTTGTTGATGATCGGAGGAGCCATCGGGCCTAAAGATGACGACACAGAGGAACTCTCAATGAAAGCACCAATGTCGGTGTCAAAACCGCGGATCTCGGTAGGGGTCCCGAATCGTGCGCCTAGGCGGATGGTAACAGGAGACAAGGGACACGATGTTTTTACCTGTGTTCGGGCCTCTCGATGGAGGTAAAACCTTACCTCGCTTGATTAATATTGATGATATGGGTAGTACAAGAGTAAATCTACCACGAGATCGAGAGGCTAAACCCTAGAAGCTAGCCTATGGTATGATAGTTTTTGTGCTATGGACTAAAACCTCCGGTTTATATAGGCAATCAAGAGGGTTAGGTATACACAGAGTCGCCATAATGGTAGGAGATCTACATATCCGTATCGCCAAGCTTGCCTTCCACGCCAAGGAAAGTCCCATCCGACACGGGACGAAGTCTTCAATCTTGTATCTTCATAGTCCAGAGTCCGCCAAAGGTTATAGTTCGCTATCTAGACACCCCTAATCTGAACTCCTCACCCATTGTCGGCGCGTCCCGATCAGTGTGCCTTGCCGTTCTCTCCCAAGCATCGCTGGCTAGGGAAGGCCTCCGACCCCTTCTTCCTCGCTGCCGTAGTGTTGGCAGATCTGGCCTCCCGCCGCCCACCTAGCGACATCCCGGCGACCCTCGGGTATAACTTCCTTTGAAAATGGCCTTGCTCTACTTCCCGAGCTCCTGACGTCACTGCATTTGTATCTTTTACAATTTCCCAGCCCCCCTCGTAGATAGGATCGTTCGGCTGTTTGAAAGCCACCTAAATTTTCCATTAAGATAAGTTGCTTCTTTTTGTTAGAAATGCAACTGTCCTGGTCCGCCTACTCTCCCGTGCCCAAATACCGACTCTATAGCAGTTGTTAATGTAATGTTGCTGGTAAAATGAAGCAATGGCACCATTAAAGTAATGTCGTATTTAACGGTTGTCATAGTTAATCCTAATGCCCACACTAATAGCTAGCAATGCTGATGCTTTAGAAATTGCTACTATCCTTGTAGGATTGCCATTCAGATAAGGAACATGCTTCTTTTCATTTGATGTATGTGTCATCACTTGTTTGTCACCCTCCTTTCCACCTTTTTTGTGCAAACAGAGACAAACATTTCACGCTTGATCTTAGTTAAACTGCACAGATGATATCAAATCTTAGTTGAACATTCCAGGAGCTTCATAACCAACCTGATGTTGCTTAATTTTATTGCAACCAATGAAGAAGAAGCTCTGTGGGTTTCGTTTTCTGATGGAAATAGAACCGGGGCTGGAGCCCTTTTCTTAAAAAAAATGAAGAAGAAGCTGCTAGCTCATGGGACATTGCTTCATTTTAGGTGAACTGCACCAAAAGGTCTGATGAATTGAATCATCGATGTTGGTGATTGGTGTCATCCCTTCTACGATGGCATTGACTGCAGATATGGTTCCCATCACGAGGTATGTTCCTTTTTGGTCTGACCGTTTGCCAAAGATCCTGCATGCTGAGTCTACTCTTGTACTCTTTGTTTGGCAATCGCCATGATAAAGCAAAGAATGTTATTATTTTGCACCTTAATCTAGTGACACTATTAATTTGAGGCAATGTTTTGGCACGCTTAGTGCCACAGATATATATATATATATATATATATATATATATATATATATAAGGTGGGTCTATTATGATAACACCCCTTAAGAGTCTTATTCTAATAACACCCAGCATATTGTGCACATCCCCCACCAGATCGCCGCCGCCCCTCACCTCCCGACCTTCTACCGCGGCAGCGGCCTGGGAGCGCCACCGCCCCTCCCCTCCCGGCCTTCTATCACAGCAGCGGCCGGGAGCTGCCGCCTCCCTCCCGGCCTTCTTCATGGCAGCTGCCCGAGCGCCGCCGCCCCTCCCCCGGCCTTCTTCACAGCAGCCGCCGGGAGCGCCGCCGTCCCTCCCTCCCGGCCTTCTTCCATGCCAGTGGCGGCTGAAGCGCCGCCGCCTTCCTCCCGCCTTCTTCCATGGCGGCGGCCTGGCAGCGATGCCGCACCTCCCCTCCCCGCTTTCTCCCGTGGCGGTGGCCTAGGAGCGCCACCGCCCCTCCCCTCCCGGCCTTCTTCCGCGGCAGCGATTCCGCCCCTCCCTCCAGTTTTCTTCACATGGGTAATGCCAAGAAGCGCCATTACCATCGCCGCTTCGGCCTTCTTCGCGGCAAGAATCGAACGCAACGCCCCCACCAGCATATCGGCCTTCTTCCACGGCAGCGGAAGTCGGTAGCGCCACCAACTCCTCCGGCCTGCAATTAGTCAGACTTCATCGATGTGGATTGGTGCGCCTCGACATCAAACCAATTCGAGCAAGGAGGATCAGCGCAAGGTTCCTTCATCCACGGCAGCTTCTTGATTAAGTCTGCAACGACCTTCGAGAGCAAATCCTCCATCTCCGCTCACCTTGAGGAATGTCCGCACCGCCATGAACTTCAAGGGCAAGTGGACTGCACAAAGTAACGCGAAAGTTGTGCGAGCGGACGAGAAGATAACTTCCTCCTACAAACGCAAGAAATCATCGCAACACGAGGTAAGCAAAGACACTTCCTCGACCATATCGCTTTAGTTATTCCGCATAAAGCAAAGACACACAGTCCAAAGACGCCTACAAAATGATGCAAAGGCGGTTGCTTTGGTTCGTTGTGGGAGAAAATGCAGTGAACTTGCTCGGTTATGCAGTACGCTTGTGTAGGTTCATTACGGACAACGATGCAGTGTGGTTACTTCAGTTCACATTGCAGGGTGATGCAGTCAGCATGCATTAGTTTCGCAGTACCATTTGCAACACATTGCAGTTCACATGATTCAGTTCATTTTGCCTAACAATGCAGCTCAGTCATTTTGTGTGCAGGAAATGACGTTCAGCAGATACAAAATTCCGCGCATAATTGACAACTCAGGGAACAACAACTTTCAAAAGAGTAAAGCTTCTTCTGAAAGAGATACTGACTGGGTTACCCCTGAGATTCCTCGAGGATTCTTCATGACAACAAACATGGTGCACTACTCTCCGGAAGAGGATTTTTTCCAGGGAGAAGAGGTGGTCGAGGATGATGACGATGTCACCTTCATCTCGGAGGGCACTCACCGACAGGAGGATGAAGATGACGACGATGAAGATGAGCCAATAACAGTTCTCAACCCAGAGTATTAGCACGAGTTCACTACGTTTGGACATCATGTCCGAATAGACAATGATGATGCAGTTCAACACGATGTTGCAGCAGATGATGAATATGATTATGACTATGATGATGTGCCACTGCTCCAAAATTTTCAAACCAATCCACTGAGACATCGCCACAACACCGGGATTACCACCACGCCCACCTTTGCACCCCAAAACAGAGCTCATTCATTCACCGCAGACCGAAAAATGAGCTCCAAGCAGTAGTGGTGCATCAAGTTCGACATCATGACCACCAACGGTGCCTCGGTCAAAAGTCAACAGCAGTACAAATCCTCCTCACTATTGCCGCCATGAGATCCTCAACTACACAGATCTGCTATAACCCCGCCATGTCCAATACAACCCGGCAGGTTGCAAACACCATCGGTGAACGACTCTACACACATGTAAGTTTATGTTCTGAAAAAATAATAATAATAGTTGCAGTCCATTCAGATAACATTGCAGTGCACACTGATATTTCTTGTGAGGTTTGACCTAGCATCTAATACATTGGATTCTTCTGAAAACTTAGGAACACTGCAATGCTTTTTTTAAACTCGTATGCACTCCTCGTATTAAAAAAAACAGAACAGAACAAATTATCTCAGAGAGCATTGCGCTTAATGTAGGATAAAAAGATGAAGCTGAACCTCATACCTGCCGCTGGAATGAAGTTCACCACATACGACAAGGCATGAGACTTTTACAACAATTATGCAAGATGTGCAGGGTTTAGCATACGCCAGAGGGCACAACACAAGACAAATACCTACATTGTCTGCTCAAGAGAAGGGACTGACAAGCAGACCGTGTCAGATTATCAAAGGAGACGTCAGAAGACATCAAAAAGGATTGACTGCAAGGCAAAGATTAGAGTCAAAAAGAGGAAGGACGACAAATTTGTGATAGAAATGGTTGAACTCAACCACAATCACAAGATGCTGGAAAGCCCCGAGATGCTTTTGCACAAGCGATCGCACAAAAAAGACGATCCTTTGATAGACCAGTTAGTGAAAGACATGCAACTTGACAACCACAAACACGCTTAGATGATGTCAACGCTGTCGCGTATGTCCGGTGGTCTGCAGTACATGGGACATACTAGCCGCGACTGGGTAAACAAGTAAGCACATCACAAACCATATCGCTTGAGCATCCTCTCAGTAATTATTTCATGTTTGATGAGATGAGTTTGCATTACGTTTGAAAATGCAGGAAACAAAAGTTTGCCAAAGAAGAGTCCCAAGATGACGTCAAGAAACTTCTGGATTTCTTCGAGAATATGCAGAAGATAAATCCAGAGTTTTTCTATGATTATGACGTTGATGCGATAACCGTAAGAAACGCGTCTTTGGGCCAACGCAAGTTGCAAAGGATCGTATGAAGATTTTGCAGACTGCGTTACATTTGACACGACGTATAAAACTAACAAATTCCACATGCCGATGGGAGTCTTCGTGGGAGTGAACCATCATCTACAAAGCACCATATTTGTTGTTGCACTGCATGCGAGACTTAAACAATACCGCTGCTCGAGTGGGTTTTAAAACATTTCGAGGTGTATGAACAACAAGCATCCAATCTGCATGCTCATAGGTACAAAAAAACAAACACCTGCATACTTACATTTGTTTGGTGCACTTATATTTCTTCCATCTATCTTACACACACACAAACAACTTAATAAAAAAACACTACTATTTGTGCCTTCTCAGACCAGTGTTCTTCGATGAAGGCAGCATTAAAAACTATCCTCCCACATACTCTGCATAAGTTGTGTCGGTGGCATATCATGAAGAAGCACACAGAGCACCTCGCCTTGCTGTATAAGGCGCACGAGAAACTTAAGGATGACCTCAATGCGGTGCTGAACCACCCACTAATGCCGTCAGAACTTGAACGAGCATGGAAGGGCCTCATTCAGAGATACAACTTGCAAGACGATGAAGTGATGAATTGCTAGGGAAGACAGCACGAGTGGATCTCGCTTACTACAAGGAAATTTTCTGCTCTCGATGACTTCCACACGAGAAGCGAGAGCATGAACCGTGACATCAAGAAAAACTTTGTCAAAGAGAAGCATGATCTCCATTTGTTTGCTCAGCAGGTGGACAAGTGCATTCAGACCAGGAAGGCCGTCGAGCACGGAGAGACAGTAGAAAATGAGGTAAACAAAATGTCAATCAAAAACTGCTAAAAAAATATAACTACATAAACAAACAAATTTTTCATTTCTCTGGTTCGTAACAGTGCATTTCTGATCATGCAGTCAGAGGTAAAGACAACAACCAAGTTTGGGTTCGAAGTTCAGCTATCAAATGTGTATACAAGGGCAGTGTTTGCAGATTTCAAAGAAACACTCTACCGTAGCACTGCATTCAGAGCAGAACGGTTCCCTGAGAACCCGACAAAGTATCTCGTACACCACTACAACAGATCGGATGCATTTGACTGGGCAAGGCATAATTTCCAAGTGGTCGCCGATGAACAGAAAGGTGTCTACGAATGTGAGTGCAAACTCTGGACACACACAGGTGAGACTCCTATCACAAAAAAATCTACATGCATGGCTAATTCACAAAACCAAATGAAGTTCACTTCTTTAAAAATGAACAAATAACAAATAACAAAAAAATGTGTTTATTAATTTCATGAAGTTCACTTACAAAACAAAGAAAACGTGTGTTGTCTGCAGGGCTCTTTTGCATCCATGTGTTATGCATGCTTTCTCACTTGAGAGTGCTCAAGATTCCTGAGGTGTACATCATGAAAAGATACACCCGTAACGCATGATCAGATGCGACGTTTGACAGACGAGACTATGAACAAACAGCACCAGATGGAACCTCGCTTTTTTGCCGTAGAAAATTGCTGACAGAAACAACAATGGACCTTGCAAACAGAGCGACAAGGTCCGACGCTGGGTGCCACAGAGCGTTGTCTGGTATGAGGGCACTGATCGAGGAAGTTGATGTGCTCAACGAAGAAGAAGAAGAAGCAACAAAACTAAAGAAAGCAGAGAAATCCCAGCATGACAATAATGCCGAGCAAGTAGAAAATACCGAACACAGCGGAACTGGTGCTATCAAAAAAGAAACAATTCTTCCAGCTCCTGTTTCAAACACAAGAGGAAGGAAGAAAGGGGCCGACGCAACCCAGAAAACGGTTGCATGCAAGGAGAAAAATGATGACAAAAACAGTAAGCCACAGCCTGAGCTGGACAGTGATGGTCACCCACTAGGAATAAACAGGTGCAAGACATGTAATGAAATCAGTGGCCACAATTCCAGGACATGTACGAAACGACATGAACAAGAAAACCGAGGACACGACGATGCACAACCAAACAGAAATTCCACTCACAACACTAAGAAATGGACGAAACCGAGACGCTGTAGCATCTGCAAAAAGAGGAAGAGACACAATTCAAGAACCTGCCCCAAAAGAACAAGATCAGAAAATGAGGAAGACGAAGAAGAAGAAATCAAAGAAGAAGATGGTGACACAACTGAAGAAGAAATGGCTTATGAAGAAGCAGATGAAGAAGAGGAGGAACAAGAGTGTGAAGAGGACGAAGAACATGAAGAAACTGAAGAAGCAGTGGCTTATGAAGAAATAGATGATGAAGATGAGGAAGAGCAAGAAGAGGAGGAAGAAGAGAGTGAAGAGGACGAAGAACATGAAGAAACAATGCCAACAAGACCACCACAAGGGAATGCTGCTGTACAGAAACAACCGAGAACGACACCACTTTCAAAAAAGAAGGTAGGAGCATGAAAGGATGCAGTTCACATAACTGGGAAACAAAAGCAGCCATCAACCAGCACGCGGGGAGCAAAGATGGATGCAGTTCACATCACTGGAAAATGAAAGCAGCCATCAACAAGCACGCGGGGAGCAAGGAAGGATGCAGTTCACAGCACTCAAAAACAAAAGCCACCATCAACCAGCGCGCGGGGAGCAAAGAAGGATGCAGTTCACAGCACTGGAAAACAAAACCAGCCATCAACCAGCACGCGAGGGACTACAAATACAATGGTGCATAGACAAGAACCAGCAACACTGCCACAGAAAACAAAAGAAAGTGCGACATTAGACACGCTCCAGTCACCGCGGAGAAGCAGCAGGTTAACGACGAAATAGATGAACTTCAATAAATTAATCATATGCAAGCAGTTTGCTTATCTACATGACTTATGTATGAGTTTAAATTTTGTGTAAACACAAATTTCCCACTGACTATGAGTTATTCAACTAAACCATTTAAAGAGAAATGGTGTATAGAGTATACCATATATATAGCAGTCTAGAGTAAAACTTTGACACATATCAATCCAAAAACGGTGTAAAGAATGCAGTTAGCTCACTGGCAGCACGAAGTTCAGAATAATAATTGAAGCGGTTCAAATCACAAAAGTGCTTATTACAAAACACATCAAAAAGATGAAGCGTTCGACACGCAAAAGTAATTATTACAAATCAACCTCATAACCTTAACCAATCACGTCAAACATGATTCTAACCGTACGATCCTCGAGTTCAAAGAAGTTGAGGACAACAACTTGCTCGGACTTGAGGCCACTATCAATGACAAATTTCTTCCACCCTTTCTGCAGACATAGCCGCCCGTCAACGCCTACATGGTACTTGGCTGGTTGAAGGTGTCCATTACCAAGAACAACTTGGAGAATTCCCTTCTTCTTGAGCCGGAGATACCTAACAGCTCGTTGGGGAATTTTCTGCAAAAAATCATTACAGATTAAACGCAATCTAATGTGCAGTGCAGAACTTGCAAACAAGAAGTACGGTTACAACTATTATGAAGATCTTGAGACTACCTGCATGTAGTACAAAACCTACAAGCGGGGAAAATTGTGGAAACTATTACTTCTCATCTAGTATCTAAGAAGTTCATATATTGTAACCATGCAAAATAAAACACGAGCTCAATGCACACAAGCAAAAGAAAGAAAAACAAGATATAAGTACAAAGTGCAGTACACTTCAATAAAACAAAATAAGTACATTCCTAAAAAACTAAAAGTTCGAACTAGTATGGAATTATACAAAAAAAACACAAAGAAAAAATCAGATCAAGCAAAAATTACCATCTTGTAGTGAGTCTCAACATCTGTTGGCGTAAGCTGATGGACAAAAGGACTTTTATGCCAAGGCCACAAATGGCAAGGTATGGAATAGAACGCAGAAACATTGATGTGGCCCATATCCAATCCTTCTGCAAATACTATGCCATATGCAAGCTGCTCAGCTCGCCCAGCTCGGCACAATACCTTCCCCCCACGACGAGCACGACGGCGAAAGCAAGCCGAGCAATCGCAAGTCGCCGGCACACCACAACCATGCTCGCAGCAGGAGAGATTCGCGCAGGGGCCTGGAGCCATCGCAACAAAAACCTAGAAAAGGTAAAAAATAAAGAGAGGCTAGAGAAAGGAGAGGAGTTGCGGCTAGAGGAGAAATGAACTGCAAAGGAAGGGTAGAAGTTGGCCTACATTTATAGGAGAGGAATGCAAAAAGGTCAAAACTGAAAATTAAAGAGGAGTTAATGAAAATTACGTTACCAAGAATGAAGGACAATCAATAAAGCGTTATGTTACCAAATCAAAAAAGTCTTACCAGGAAGTTCTACAAAGACTTTGACTGCAGAAATTCCCACGAACTAACCGCAGATCATTAAATAATAATTCTCTGAAAAATTATAATCCACAGACCATTTTATGTGTGCAGTTCTTCAAAGTATTACCAGGAAGTTCGCTATAAGTGTGCATGAAGTGCAGTACATGCTCAAAATGAAGCACAAAGAAAAGCACTTTCGCGCAGTGCACAAAAGCAGAATTAGTGCACCCGATGTAGTCCTTATCTGTAAGCCATACAGTCTGCAGCGTTGGCATAACCAGTCACAACTTTAGCACAAAGAAGCATGCACACAGTGAAAAATGTGTACACCTGAAGCACAGGACCATGACGAATGCAGTGCATAGAGGCAACAAAGCAGTGCACAACCCTACCAATGCAGTGCACAAAAATGTAGCCAAAAACATGTGTAGTACGGAATGCGTGCACATGCAGTCCAGAACACTGATCAATGCAGTGCACGGATGATTTGCTAAGCAGTGCACGCCCCTACGTTAAAAATAATACTTAAGATAGAAAATACAAATAAAAAATTGACCACAACAGGTGCATCCGGCCCCAGCCAGTCTCGTAGTAGGTCTGCGCCCATCGTAGGCCATGCGTTCTAATCCACAATGCATGGGGCCGGGCGCACATGGGCCCATAGGTCAGAGAGCATAGAGCATCGAGCGCCGTGTATAAGCGCTCAAATAAGTAACCAGAGGAGTTCAACACGGTCGCCTCGCCAGCGCTTATAAACAGGTCGTGCACGCCTTCCGCGGGCGCGATGGGACTAAACATTAGGCCGCACACAACGCACCGGGAACCAGCCGTGCTCACAGGCCAACTTGGGCCCAATGCGTCTTCACTCCACGAACACAGGTCCAACAAGGCCCACTAAGAAAAAACAATAACTTCAAAAAAATGGGGGGGGGGGCACCCCCTACCCCTCCTGTACCACGGAATGCAGTAAGTACAGGCAAAAAACAGATGCAGTACGCAACACTAGAAAAGTGCAGTGCATTTCGTTACATGAAGCAGTACGGCTTAACAATCCGTTCCGGATTACCTACATTGTGAATAAAAACACGGTATAGAACTCAGCGAAAAAGTCATACAAATTGCAGAATACATTGTACTCTATTGCACACGATGAAGCACGCACATGTAGACAACATGCAGTTCTCCGTTGCACACGATGCAGTGCGGAACTCTAACCAATGCAGTTTCGTTATCACGCAGGATACATATAAACTTCACAAAATCCCCGTTCGCACAGAAAGTGGTGGTTAAAAAAATCTACTGATAAAAAAACAACACGTTCGCATACAACCACCCAATCGGAGCGGTTCCATCGCCACAACCCCATGATCACAGACGCAACACCAACCCATGATCTGCACAAACCGCATCGTCGCCGAGATCGTGTAGTTCATCCGATGCGGCCATCCCACACCGCACCCTCCCCTTAAATTCAGACCCCTGCCATAGGCCTTCTCATCCACAACAACACAAGTTTCCATTGCGTTGCCACCAAATCGCTCCATCACATCCATCTCCACGCAAAAACACCAAGCCCCTACTACAGGCCATGGCGTTCGCCGACGAGTACAAGGACGTGGAGGCCCACGGCAACACCAAGTTGCACGTCATCCACACCAACGACAAGAAGCAGGTAGCGATCACCCTCGCGTAGTACGAGCGCCACCTCAGCCTCCAGCGCGACAAGATCATCGACATTGATCTCGAGTACAACAACGAGCCTGAAGCAACGCAGAAACCCGCCCTCTGCCAACTCTCCATCGGCAAGAAACACCCGGTGCTGCTCTTCCAACGAAAAGCGCCGCGAAGGTGCACCGCCTTCGACAACTTCTCGCCGACCCTGTGTACACTTTGCGTGCTTCTCCATCGACGGCGACAAAAAAGGCTAGAGCGCGTCAATCTAGAGGTCGCCAACTTCGCCGACATCCGTAAGGAGTGGAGGGTGCCCGAGGCAACCAAGGAGTTGGACTCCTTGGAGACGCCACCGCATGCTCATCGACGACTACTACAACAACATGAAGAAGAAGATCACCGACGACGAGCACAAGCGCCGGGCCACCCCGCCTCATCCATGAGGCACATCGAGTATCAAGGCAAAGGACGCCACGCAGCGTCGAGATATGGAACCGCATCACCTCACCTGGGACGGGCTTCGCCGCAAAGCTGGAGAAGGAGGAGCGCCCAAAGAAGCGCGCCAGGAGCAGCTGGGGATGGGGAGACGCTGACTGGTGAAGAAGAAGATGGTGCCGGCCAAAGAACAACCAATGCCAGCGTCGTTTTAGAATTATCATCAAATTTGCTTTATGTTGTCTGCTTATGTATCGTTAGTTTGCTTAAGATCATTTGCTTTTGCTGAACTTAGTTTGCTTGCCATGCAGAATCGCTTGTAATGATGTGAACTTTGATTATGTTAGATTGCTTTCTGTGATAATTTGTTTGCTCATCATGAACTAAAATGCCTGTGATAATTTGTTTTCTGTTGTTTGCTTATGAATCATTAGATTCGAGCAGTGTGCAAATAGGACCCATGCAGTGCAAGTTGTGTACCAATGCAGTACATACTCTGTCGAATTAAGTTTTCACATACGCAACGAAGCAGTGAACGTCCCTAAATTTGATAAAAAAAGAATACATAAGAGCAAAAACACAAAAAGAAAAAAATGCGACCTGTATATGTAGTGCGGAAATATAGTAACGTGCAGTACACAAACATTATCAATGCAGTACGGGTTGTGTTTAGTAAGCAGTGCATTCCCCTACATTGGAAAAAAGATTACATAAGAGCAAAAACATGAAAACAAAAAATGAGAACTGACACGATTACGGAATGCGTAAGCATGCAAAGATGAACTCGATGAGTGCAAGGCATGATGGTTTATAAAGCAAAGGCACGCCTACATTGAAAAAAAATGTAGTGCGGAAATATACGAACGTGCAGTACAGGAAAATAATCAATGCAGTACACGTATGTTTACTAAGCAGTGCACTTCCCTACATTGGAAAAAAGATTACGTAAGAGCAAAAACATGAAAACAAAAAATGAGACCTGAACATGTAGTACGAAATGCGTGCACATGCAGTACAGAACCCTGATCAATGCAGTGCAAGAGTAATTTGATAACCAGTGCACGCCCCTACGTTGAAAAATACTTAAGATAGAAAATACAAAGAAAAAAATTGACCACCAGATATGCATCCGGTCCCAACCAGTCTCGTAGTAGGTCTCCGCCCATCGTAGGCGAGCCGTTCTGAGCCACAATGCATGGGGCCGGGCGCAAATGGTCCCACAGGTCAGAGAGCATAGAGCATCTAGCGCCGTGTATAAGCGCTCAAATAAGTAACAAGAGGAGTTCAACACGGCCGCCTCGCCAGTGCTTATAAACAGGTCGGGCGCGCCTTCCGCGGGCGAGGTGGGACTAAACATTAGGCCGCACACAACGCACCAGGAACCAGCCGTGCTCACAGGCCGACTTGGGCCCAATGCGTCTTCACTCCACGAACACAGGTCCAACAAGGCCCACTAAGAAAAAACAATAACTTCAAAAAATAAAACATCAAAGAAAAATTAGAAAACATTTTTTAAATGAATAACAACAACAAAAGAAAAATGTGCGTGGGCACTGCCAGAAACTACAGTTCATTATTAATAAATAAAACGCAGAAAGCCCGAAGTAAAAGTACAAGTGCAGTCCGTGACGCGAAACAATGCAGTTCTCCACATGGAAGCACGAAGTATTTTTTTTCTTCTGAAATGCAGCTCTCCTTCTACTGCATTGAAGTGTAGCTAAAATGAAGAATGCAGCCCTGTTAGCTAATCAAAGCAGTCTACTATAAAATAAAGAACTGCATGAAAGAACTCCATCAAGAAACTAAATGTGCGTACATTTGTATCAATCCTAATCCGTTATAATTCAGTGCACAAAGAATAAATTTCACTTCCATGCAGTACACTACGTGGACGTACGCAGTTATGTTCTGATATAAAAGAAGTGCACTTAATAGGAAAATTCATCGAAAACATAATCATCACATTTTCTGACAGTTGCGTGCATACCTAAACAAGTACGAAAAAAGAGAACACGACGTTCCGGATTTCCAACGCACTAAGAGAGCCTCCTCATAGCAGAACCTCTCTGTAGTTGCCACGTAACTAAAAACAGATCCCCACCACGCTACTACCCCGCTCCACCTCTCCCACGTCATGTCAAGGAGAGCAAAGGAGAGCAGAGGAGAAAACACAACTGCAACTGCTTCGTACCCCAAAAAACCCCATTGCATCTTCTTCTCCACACTTCCTTTCACCAACCTCTTCTCTCTAGAACAAACATGAGAGAGCAGAGGATAGTCATCGCGGATGCACCTCTTTACAAGCAGCGCCGCAGGTACACCAGGGAGCTCCACGACGTCGATCTCCACGACAACCACAAGCTCCACGTCGTTTGCACAAGCAAGGGTGAAGACGTGCACAAGATGCTGTCCACGCTCAGGAGGAAGCTCGGCGGAATGCCCGTCAAACTAGTCGGTGTTGAAGTCGAGTACACGCACTACGTGAAGCCACAACGGGCAGCAGTGCTCCAGCTATGTGTAGAAAAATAATTCCTTGTCTACCACATCTCTGCAGCTAAAGACATGCCAGAATATAACTATCAATCTGTACTATTGATTGTCAATATTGATTTTAAATTTTCTTCACTGCAATCGCCACTATTTAAACTTTGATTTTCATTTTTGAAAAGCATGGCATCTGAATTCATTGACACTTTTCATCTGGCTCCATGTATGTCACTCACGTGCTTGATTCTTGAATTATATGATCTAGCAATACACGCAGTTTTATTTTGTTTTACCAAATACAAACTATTTGACTGAACAATAGAAAACTGCAACATTACTATACAAAGCATGTATGAAATTCAGTTCAAGAATACAATCATGCACAAAACATGCATTGTTTATGCAATATATTATCAGATTTACTAGTTATGATGAACAAAGTATTAGCAACTACTCAATGTAATAGATTCAGATATTCATATTGCTGTTCGGGCCGGAAAAAACAAAAACATTGGTACTCCTAAGAAAATAAACTATATTCACTCTATACAAACATCTTGCGGCCAATGGAACTAGACAAATTCCTCATGAATGGTGAGTACACCTTCGGATTCGCCATTGAAGGAGACAAAAGCAAGTGAAGCTATCTGGTTTGGAGATCAACTCCGACAACTACATTGATATTCAGGTGGAATGGAGAGACCCATACAATAAAAAGAAGTTTGACTCTTTGGCTGATGTTGCCGGCAGGATGATAGACATTCACTACAATGACATGAAGAAAAAAATTAACCGCAAGGAGGACCATACTCTGTGGGGATTCTGCCCACTGCTAGAAAAGCTTATCAAGTATGCAGCAATAGATGCATTCGCAACATATGAGTCATAGAGAATCATCTACGATGTCATCATGGGACTGGACAGGGCAAAAAGAGACAAAGAAGAAAAGCAGAAGAAGAACAAGGTTGTAATCCAATACATCAACTAGAAATAATTCAGGGCTATGTTTTAGTTTCACTTTACTTTAGTCGTTGTGTTGTTCTTTGTTTCATGTATGCAAACTTTTGATTATGCCCATTGCTACATATCGAACATTTCTTTTGTAAAAACAATGTCGTTTTAGAATTATCATTAAATTTTATTTCTGTTGTTTGCTTGTGTGTCACAGTTTGCCTCTCATCAATTGCTTTCGCTGAAATTAGTTTGTGCTAGAACAAGTATCCAGAAAACTTTGAAAAAATTAATATGTGATACCAAAACGTGAATATAGTTCACATAAGAAAACTAACGCAGTTCACAGAGTGTATACATGAAGTGCAGTACATGCACAAATGCTGAACAAAGGGGCTGCAGCAACTTCCGTTCAGTGCAGTACTCAACGTTGGTGCAAGCAGTAGAAATGACATCATTTGTACTACCACGAAATATATATCTGCACGCAACCCCAGAGCCACACCCCTAATATAGACAGGCAGGCGCACAGGGGGTGACGGACTCGCCTGCGCATGCGGCACCGAGGCACGCCGCGTCGCCGCCTGCTCCGGCTTGTTCCAGGCTCGGCCTCGCATGGGGTGGGGAGGGGTCACGACCCCCTCCCCACCCCATCGCCGCTCTCGCTTAACGCACGCAATGCGCTTTGGTTAACGCGCGGTCAGAGACATTTTGTTTTTCCAACAATAGGGCGACGCAACCTCGAGCCACACCCTAAGATCAACAGGAGGCGACGGGTTCGACGGATTCGCTGAGCATGCGCACCGCGGCACGCCGCCGCCGCCGCTGCTCAGCTCGTTCTAGGCTCGGCCTCGCGGGTGGGAAGGGGTCACGACCCCCTCCCCACCCCCTCGCCGCCTCGCTAACGCATGCAAAGGCGGTTGGTTGGCGGCGCAGGTCGGACATTTCTGTTTTTCCAACAATAGGGCGACGGAACCCCGAGCCACACCCCTAAGATAGACAGGAGGCGCCGGGTGTGACGGACTCGCCACGATGCGGCGCCGCAGCACGCCGCGTCGCCACCTCTTTCGCCTCGTTCGAGGCTCGGCCTCGCAGAGGGTGGGAGGGGGTCCCAACCCCTCCCCACCCCCTCTTCGCCTCGCGCTAACGCAGCAAAGGCGCTTGGTTGACAAAGCGCAAAGTCACGGACATTCTGTTTTCCAACAATAGGACGCACGCAACCCCAGAGCCACACCCCTAAGATAGACAAGGAGGCGCATGGGGTGTGATGGACTCGCCTGCACATGCGGCGACGCTGCTCGGCTCGTTTTCAGGCTCGGCCTCGCGAGGTGGGGAGGGGGTCACGACCCCTCCTACCCCTACTCCGGCCTCGCTTAACGCACGCAGATGCGCTTGGTTGACGGCGCAGGCGACATTTCGTTTTTCCAACAATAGGGCGACGCAACCACGAGCCACACCCCTAAGATAGACAGGAGGCGACGGGGTTTGACGGACTTCGCTGCGATGCGGCGCCACGGCACGCCACGCCGCCGCTGCTCCGGCTCGTTCAGTTCGGCCTCGCGGGATGTGGAGGCGGGTCGTGACCCCCTCCCCCCCTGCCGCCTCGCGCTTAACGCAGCAAGGGGCTTGGTTGACAAAGCGAAGGACATTTCTGTTTTTCCAACAATAGGACGACGAACCCTAGAGCCACACCCCTAAGATAGACAGGGAAGGCGACGGGTGGCGGACTCGCCACAAGATGCGGCGCCACGGCAAGTCGCATCGCCGCCGCTCCGCTCGTTCAGGCTCGGCCTCGCGGGTGGGGAGAGGTCACGACCCCCTCCCACCCCCCTGCTGTATCGTGCTAAAGCATGCCGTGCGCTTGGTTGACAGGCGCAGTTGAGACATTTCTGTTTTTCCAACAATAGGACGCACGCAACCCCAGAGCCACACTCCTAAGATAGACAGAGAGGCGACGGGGTGTGCTAGAGTCGCCACAAGATGCGGGCCAGCGGCAAGCCGTGTCGCCGCCGCTCCGGCTTCGTTCAGGCTCGGCCTCGCGAGGTGGGGAGGGGGTCACAACCCCTCCCACACCCTTTTCAGCCTCACGCTAACGCACGAAGTGCGCTTGGTTGACAGGCGCAGTGCGGACATTTCTGTTTTTCCAACAATAGGACGCACGCAACCCCAGAGCCACACACCTAAGATAGACAGGGAGGCGACGGGTGTAACGGACTTCGCCTGCATGCGGCGCGCCGCGCAAGCAGCGTCGCCTGCTCTGGTTCGTTCGAGGCTCGGCCTCGCGAGGGGTGGGAGGGGGTCACGACCCCCTCCCACCCCCGCTCGCCTCGCGCTTCTTGCACGCAAAGGCGCTTAGTTGATCGGCTCGGTCGTACATTTCTGTTTACCAACAATAGGACGCACACAACCCTAGAGCCACACCCCTAACATAGATAGGGAGGCGACGGGGTGTGACGGACTCGCCTGCGCATGCGGCGCCGTGGCACGCTGCGTCGCCGCCTACTCTGGCTCGTTCCAGGCTTGGCCTCGCGGGGGTGTGTGGAGGGGGCTCACGACCCCCCCCCCCTCCCACCCCCCTGCTCGGCCTCGCGCTAACGCACGCAGTGCGCTTGGTTGACAGGCGTAGTGTGGACATTTCTGTTTTTCCAACAATAGGACGCACGCAACCCCAGAGCCACACCCCTAAGTTAGATAGGGAGCTGACGCGGTGTGACGGACTCGCCTGCGCATGCGGCGCCTCAGTACGCCTCGTCGCCGCCTGCTCCGGCTCGTTCCAGGCTCGGCCTCGCAGGGTGGGGGAGGGGTCACGACCCCTCCCTACCCCTGCTCGCCTTTGCTTAACGCACGCAATGGCGCTTAGTTGACAAAGCGCATTGCGGACATTTATGTTTTCCAACAATAGGGCCTTACGCAACCCCGAGCCAGACCCTAAGATAGACAGGAGGCGACGGGGTGTGATTCGCGCCTGCAAGCAGCGCCATGGCACGCCGCGCCGCCGCCTCCGCCGGCTCGTTCAGGCTCGGCCTTGCAGGGGGGGGGGGGGGTCACCCCCCCCCCCCTGTTCGGCCTCGCTGAAAGTGCAACTATGCCTAGGTGGTTTTGGTAATTCATAACAACATATAGCTCATTGAGCTAATACTATTTCAAGACAAATATTTCAGGAAAGCTCAATGAATGGCATGGCATGGATAATGAAAGTGGATCCCTCAAAATATCAAGGATAAAAGGATTGGCTCAAGCTCAAAATCTCAAGACTCTGCATTTTACATTTTAGTGATCCAAGATCACATTGAGTCTATAGGAAAAGCCAATACTATCAAGGAGGGATGAGGTGTTGCTTAATGAGTTTCTTGCTTCATGATGCTTAGTGATATGCTCCAAAAACCCTCAACTACTTTCTCACATCCACATATGACCTAAACCCAAAGTCACACCTGGCCCCACAGATTCTTTCTATCCGGCGCCACCGAGTTCAGATGTGATAGCCACTGCCACAAACCCTAGGCAAATCGGTCTCACCGATAGGGATCTCGGTCTCACCGAGATGGGATTGTAATCTCTCGGTTTCCCTCCGTAACGTTTCGGTCTAAGCAAAGTGAGCGATCGGTCCTACCGAGATTGCAATGTAAACTCTCTGTTTCCCTTTCGTAACATTTCGGTCTCACCGAAAAGAGAGAATCGGTCCAACCGAGTTTACCTGACCAACTCTCTGGTTAACTAATTACCAAAATCGGTCTCACCGAGTTTGTGTAATCGGTCTCACCGAGATTACGTTATGCCCTAACCCTAACCATATCGGTCGTACCGAGTTGCAGGTCGGTCCCACCGAAATCACTAACGGTCACTAGGTTTACTGAATCGGTCAGACCGAGTTTATTGATTCGGTCCCACCGAGATTGGTAAATTGTATGTAACGGTTAGATTTTGTGTGGAGGCTATATATGCCCCTCCACCTCCTCTTTATTCATGGAGAGAGCCATCAGAACAAACTTACACTTCCAACTTACCAGTTCTGAGAGAGAACCACCTACTCATGTGTTGAGGCCAAGATATTCCATTCCTACCATATGAATCTTGATCTCTAGCCTTCCCCAAGTTGCTTTCCACTCAAATCTTCTTCCACCAAATCCAAATCCTGTGAGAGAGAGTTGAGTGTTAGGGAGACTATCATTTGAAGCACAAGAGCAAGGAGTTCATCATCAACACACCATTTGTTACTTCTTGGAGAATGGTGTCTCCTAGATTGGCTAGGTGTCACGTGGGAGCCTCCGACAAGATTGTGGAGTTGAACCAAGGAGTTTGTAAGGGCAAGGAGATCGCCTACTTCGTGAAGATCTACCGCTAGTGAGGCAAGTCCTTCATGGGCGACGGCCATGGTGGGATAGACAAGGTTGCTTCTTCGTGGACCCTTCGTGGGTGGAGCCCTCCATGGACTCGCGCAGCCGTTGCCCTTCGTGGGTTGAAGTCTCCATCAACGTGGATGTACGATAGCACCACCTATCGGAACCACGACAAAAACATCCGTGCCTCCAATTGCGTTTGAATTCTCCAAACCCTTCCCTTTACATTCTAGCAAGTTGCATGCTTTACTTTCCGCTGCTCATATACTCTTTGCATGCTTGCTTGAATTGTGTGAGGATTGCTTGACTTGTGTTGAAATAGTTAAAATCTACCAAAGACTAAAATTGGGAAAAGGTTAAGTTTTTAATTGGTCAATTAGTCTAATCACCCCCCTCTAGACATACTTCAAGGTCCTACAAGTGGTATCAGAGCTTTGGTCTCCATTTGCTTTGATTTCCATAGCTTTTGGTGGTCATAGACTTGGTTTCACAACCTAGGAGAGTATAGCGTCTAGCGAGGGAAACTATCACCGTAGAGGTCCTTACTTTGATGGCACTAATTTTGCTAGTTGGAAGCATAAGATGAAAATGCATATTCTCGGACATAACCCCGCCGTTTGGGCTATTGTGTGTATTGGCTTGCAAGGTGAATTCTTTGATGGGAGAGAACCAAACCGTGAAGCTAGTGCGGATAAGTTGAAGATGCTGCAATAAAACGCTCAAGCTTGTGATATCCTCTTCAACGGATTGTGCCCCGAAGAATTCAACAAAATAAGCCGTCTTGAGAATGCAAAGGAAATTTGGGATACTTTGGTTGATATGCATGAAGGTACCGACTCCGTCAAGGAATCCAAGTTGGATGTGCTCCAAAGTCAGCTTGACAAGTTCAAAATGAAGGAAGGTGAAGGTGTCGCTGAAATGTACTCTAGGCTTGATCTTATCACAAATGAGATTGCCGGCTTAGGAAGTGAAGAGATAACCGACAGATTCATCATCAAGAAGATCCTAAGAGCATTGGATGGAAAATATGATACCGTGTGCACATTGATCCAAATGATGCCCAATTACAAAGATCTCAAGCCAACGGAAGTCATTGGAAAAATTATTGCTCATGAGATGTCGCTCAAGGATAAGGAGCAACTTCACAACAAGTCAAGTGGTGCTTAAAAGCCTCATGTGAAGCCCCTACATCATCAAGTGAGAAAGAAACCTTCAATGAAGAATTGAGCTTAATGGTGAAGAACTTCAACAAATTCTACAAGAGTTGAAGTAAAGAGAGAAGCTCCAAGTCAAGGTCCTACAATGACAAAAGATCTTCTAGTAGAGAACGAAATTGCTACAATTGTGGGAGACCCGAACACTATTCCAATGAGTGTACGGCACCCTACAAAAGAAGAGAAGATTCTACAAAAAGAAGAAGTAGAAGAGAAGAATCACCACCAAGAGAGAGAAGGAGTAGAGATGATCGTTATGAACGAAGACCCTCACGGAGAAGCAAGTATTCGGAAAGGAAGGACAAGTCGTCAAGGAGCTACACAAAACAAAGACATCAAGCTCATGTTGGTGAATGGGTATCCGGCTCCGACTCCGACAATCACTCCGAGAGAAACTATCACTCCGACTCCGAATATACTCAAGATGAAGGTGTTGCCGGTCTAGCACTTGTGTCAACCAACTCCTACGACATATTTGATTCACCAAATGAAGGAATTGGAAGATGCTTCATGGCCAAAGGTCCTAAGGTAACACACCCCGAGTATGTTGATTTCAATAGTGATGAAGATGACTTGCTAGGGGATGATGATTTACTTGTTGACAACTCTAGTGATGAATACTATGATGAAACGTCAATCAATCATGGTAATCAAGATAAAACGAATGACAATGATAAGGAGAAGATTGAGCTTCTAACTAAAGAACTAAAAACTCTTAAGTTAGCTTATGAAACTATCTTCGAAGATCATCGAGAACTTTTAAGGGCTCATGAGAAGTTACGCTTTGAAAAGCTCAATCTTGAGCAAGAGCATGAGTTCTTAAAGGCAATCAATGATGATCTCCGCAAGAAAAGTTCTTCTTACATTGCCAAGCGTTCACTCTTATCTACTTACATGCCTCAAGTCAAGTCTAGCAACAAGAACAAGAAAGATTCTTCCTCTAGTAGTAACAATAACAATGTCAAATCCAATATTGTTGCTTCTAGTAGTTCTCTTGATTCCGCTAATGATTCTCTTAGCCAAGTTACACTTGAGCAAGAAAATAGCTTATTGAAGGGAATTATAGAGAAAGGTTTATAAAAGAGCCTTGCCGGGAGTAAGCAATTTGAGGAAATTAACGCAAGCAAGGAAGGCACCGGAAGAATCAAGGTGTTGGTTTTAAATGAAAGTTCAATGCCAATGGAGTTGAGTGGGAAGAAGATCAATATCCCAAGACGAAGTTTGTTCCTCAACAAGAGAAGTATGATCCTACTTCCTTCAAGGGAACACAAGCTCAAGATGATCTTCCACCACAAGACCACAAGAACAAAGGCAAGGAAAAGCTTCAAGAGGAGATAGATGCATTTGAAGAAGCTCCTAAGGCCTTGGTCAAGTGGGTTCCCAAGACTACGTCAAGTTCTACTTCACCAAGCACAACTACAACTCCAAGGATTCCCATCAAGATGATGTGGATCCCGAAGAAGAAGAACTAGAGAGTTCTTGAGGGTGACTCCACCAACATTCTTCACTCATATCATTATGGCAAGGACAAGTGCAATCAACTTCCACATCCTACACTAGTTCAAGGAGTCACAAACCCTCTTGTTGGTAAGGCAAGGGACAAGGTAACCTAATGTTTTCATAGACATCATCTTATGTGAACATCACTCTATGTCTATGGATATACTTGTTTGTTCCTTGTGGTACTAACCCGTGTAGGTATTGAAAGTGCAACTCACTCCAAAAGGATTGCTCCAAATGATCTTCATCAACATTGAGCATCCACATCTTCAACACCTACATGAAGTCATCATCGACAAAACCCAAGGTTAGTTCATCCCTCTAGGGGGGGATCTCACATCCAGGGGGAGCATAACTCTAAGAATTGAGTCAAAGCAACTCTAATGGTGTGAACATATCAATGCTTTATGTAAAAGTGGTAACCCCACTTGAGCTTAAATGATGAGTATGACCTATGATCAAATGTTCTCATTTGACTCCTAAGTCAATATACTCATATATAGATGACCTAGTCATCGCCAATTGTTTGATAGATGCTAGAATTGGTTGTGCATGCTTTGCCACATATTTCATTTGCCATTTTATTGTGTGAGCATGTTGGTTGCATATTTTATTCATTCGAGGACATCCACTTGTTGTTTTGATTGATTGGTTTCTTTTTCTTCGGCCAAGTGGATGGACAAGAATGCCTAAGAACCTTCTCTAGCTATGTATGCTCTTCTCGTCTCAAACTCTATTCATGCTACATCACGAAATTTGATCAAGTCAGATTCGAACCACTCTGTGTGAGGAGCACTCGGAGTCCCCGATTCGTCATGGACTTAAACTTCCAAAACTTCTTTGTGCTTTTCGGTCTGACAGATTCTTCCATTTCGGTCATACCGAGATCACTAAGTCGCTATGTTTTCAATCTCGGTGCAACCGATTTGAACTTTTCGGTCTCACCGAGTTGCTGTAACTGTCAACAGTTATGCATCTCGGTGCCACCAAGTCGTTCCACTCGGTCACACCGACAGGGTCGGGCTATATATTCTCACGGGCAAAAACTTGGAAAACTTTCTCCAAACCTCTTCGCCCGGGCATAGCTCGCTCTGCCTTCTAGGTCTCCGGATCGTCGACTTCGTTGCCACCGCCTCACATCGGTCTCCGCTGCCGTCACGGAATTCATCTCCGCCGTTGCCGCCGTAGCGAGTTCATCGCCAAACTAGGGTATGGACTCGATCACAGTGCTATCCCCGTCCAATTACTAGCACATTGTGTTCATTATGATTCTTGCCAAGATTGAAACACCTCTATCCAGTCAAAACAATCCTTAGAATAGATGCTATTTGAAAATTTAGGGTTAGGTTTGCGCCAAAACCATCTCGGACCCACCGAGTTGAAAAACTCGGTCCCACCGATTCGGCTAACGCCATTGCACAAGTGACTCTCGGTCTGACCGAGAATTGCTAATCGGTGTGACCGATTTTAGAACTCAGTGAAACCCTAGCAGTCTCGGTGCCACCGAACTGTGACTCGGTCTAACCGAGATCACTAGCTTAGGTTCCAAAAGCTGCTTCGGTATCACCGATTTTACAAATTGGTTGATCCGAAATGCTTTCTGTGGAAAACTAAAACTAAGTTTTTGAATCATTCTTTTGCAAAAATCTCTGCATTTTGTGATGCTCATCCACTCTATCTCATCTATAACTATTCACAGGGTTAGCAGTCAGTGTTGCAGCATGTCAGACCAAAGTGATAGTCAGAACAGGGAAGAAGAGTAGATTCACATGAGTGAGGGCACTAGTCCCTCTAGCACTTCAGATGAGGGAAGCAGAAGCACTCCTAGCAATTTTCCCAAAGCAGCCACAAGAGCCAGATGGAAGAGAACCTCAGAATCTGAGGATGAGGATTATGTGGCAGTAGAGGATGAGGCCATTTCAAAGAAAAAGGTGCTCAAAAGGGAGTATAGCTCAGCTGCAGTTAAGCCAGGGCTGAAGATCAAAAGGCCAGCAGGAAGACAACCCATGTCTAAAGCCAAAGCCTCCACTCAAGCATCTTTGGAATCCCAACGCAAAGAGGCTGCTGCAGAAGGGAAGAAAAGGAAGGAAAGGGTCAAGAAGACCATGGCCAGAGTTGTTGGAAAACCTTCCATGATGGAAGAGGAGGAAGAAGAAGAGGTTGCTGCACCAGCACCCAAGGCACAAAAGCTAATGGGTGATGCTATAAGGTCAGGGGCTGCATCATCAAAGCCCAAAGAAGCACCCAAAGCTGCCTCCAAGCCCAAGAATGTACCTAAGAGGAATACCAGGAACATATCTTCTACTGAGAAGAACAAGGCCCCAGTGCCTGAAGTTGCTGCTAAGGAAGATGATGACGGACAAGTCCTGAGGAAGCTGAAACCCAAGATTCCAGACCACAGTGATGCTCATCCTGTGGCTGAGAACATGAAGATCAGGAGAGACTCAGGGTTGAGGCTATGGAGAGAGTTAGATCCATATTCCACCAGAAGAAGAACTGTTGTTGATTATAGGTTCCACACTAAGGAACAACAGGGTTTCTATGAGACTACCTTGTTGGACAAGAAGCCTATAGTGTGTGATATGAGGTGGGTCGACTGGACCTACATAAAGGGGAATTAAGAACACTATCCTGGAATGTATGACAGCTTCAGTGCATGTGGAGTTGCAGACTTTGTTGGGCAGAAGCTCACAAACTAAAATGATGAGCTAGTTATGCAATTCTACTCCACAGCACACTTCTATCCAGATGGCAGGATAGTTTGGGTGTCTAAAGGTACAAGGTACCAATCAACTATTGAGGAATGGGCCAATTTGATCAATGCCCCAAAGGAGAGTGAAGATTACTTGGAATTTTATGCCAAGAAAAAGATGCATCACAATTCTATGTCACATATGTACAAGGAGATCCCAGACAAAGCACTTGAGACTTTCAAGTTTGGGTCAGTCCATTTTCTTCTGTCAGGGCTGCCAACGATCAACTGAATCCTAAGGCACACTCTTTTGCCCAAGTCAGGTGACCACAACATGATCAGAGGGCATGCAATTAATTTGCTACACATATTTGATGTGTCATAGAAATTCAAGGTCATGAGCCTCATGGTTGAGACTATCAAGAGGACAGCAGCAGACCAAAAGAGAAGTTGTGGATATGCCCCACAAATTCAGGAGTTGATTAACTCAAAGATGGGCACATGCAAATATCTGTTGGATAAGGAACACTTTGTTCTCTATCCACACTTTGAGGACAATCAAGTTGTGATGAATGAGAATGAACCATCTTCAGTGCAAGCTCAAGAGAAGAAGGAGAAGGCAAAGAAGGAGAAGGCTGTCAAGATGCCAACTTAAGAGGAGGCATCTGAGTACTTTTAGAAGAGCAAGCAGGACCAGCTTGGTTACTTGATAGCATCAACTCTGAGGATTGAGAAGGGGTTGGCCACCCTAACTCAAAACCAGGAGAGCCTGGAAAGAATCATGGAACAAAAATTCTATGATTTAGATGTCAAAGTAATCGAGATTCATCCACCAGGAGCAGCTACAGGATGACATGCAGGAGAGGAAGGGCAGGACAACTACTGATGCATTTACCAGAGTGCCTCGAGCTCAGAGATCAGCTGCAGAGCCAGTAACAGACACCAGAGTCACTTCATCTGCACCAGCTACAGCTCCAGTGCAACTAGCTCTAGCACCAACTCCTTCAGCTCCATCCACATCAACTGAAGTCTTCGTCCAAGGAGCCATCTCTATGCCACCAACTGAAGACCAAGCCTGAGAGACGAAATAGTACTATGCATTTCCTATGAACTTTTTGGTAACTTGTTGCCAAAGGGGGAGAAAAATATATAGATCATAGGCTTCGAGAGAGAGAGAGAGAGTTTGCTTTTGTTCTCTCTTGTCTTCTTAGTTGAACTTTATTTGCTTTTGCTTGCTTGAGATACTATGCTATTGCCTGCGAGACATTGATGATCATGTGTTTGATCATAAGCTACACTTATGCTTATTGGATGATATTATCTTATTTATCTTTATTTGATCATTCACTTTGCTTGGTGATGAGTGCATGTATTCAATCTTTATTATTTTGAGAGCTCCACCAAGATGTATGTGACATGGAAGAGTAACCCATGAGCCTAATTCCTTGTGCATTTGCAGTCCAAAGAAAATCTTAAATCTATGCACAAATTTAGGGGGAGCACTTGCTTATCACATACTTCTCAAAGCGACGATGCTTTTCAATCTTATTATCATTTGTCGAAGCTTTGATCTATATGTTGTCATCAATTACCAAAAAGGGGGAGATTGAAAGTGCAACTATCCCTAGGTGGTTTTGGTAATTCATAACAACATATAGCTCATTGAGCTAATACTATTCCAAGACAAATATTTCAGGAAAGCTTAATGAATGGCATGGCATGGATGATGAAAGTGGATCCCTAAAAATATCAAGGACAAAAGGATTGGCTCAAGCTCAAAAGCTCAAGACTCTGCATTTTACATTTTAGTGATCCAAGATCACATTGAGTCTATAGGAAAAGCCAATACTATCAAGGAGGGATGAGGTGTTGCTTAATGAGTTTCTTGCTCCATGATGCTTAGTGATATGCTCCAAAAACCCTCAACTACTTTCTCACATCCACATATGACCTAAACCCAAAGCCAAACTCGGCCCCACCGATTCTTTCTATCCGGCGCCACCGAGTTCAGATGTCATAGCCACTGCCACAAACCCTAGGCAAATCGATCTCACCGATAGGGATCTCGGTCTCACCGAGATGGGATTGTAATCTCTCTGTTTCCCTTCATAAGTTTCGGTCTAACCAAAGTGAGCGATTGGTCCCACCAAGATTGCAATGTAAACTCTTTGTTTCCCTTTCGTAACATTTCGGTCTAGCGAATCGGTACCACCGAGTTTACCTGACCAACTCTCTGGTTAGCTAATTACCAAAAACGGTCTCATCGATTTTGTGTAATCGGTCTCACCGAGATTACGTTATGCCCTAACCCTAACCATATCAGTCCTACCGAGCTGCATGTCGGTCCCACCGAAATCACTAACGGTCACTAGGTTTACTGAATCAGTCAGACCGAGTTTATTGATTCGGTCCCACCGAGATTGGTAAATTGTGTATAACGGTTAGATTTTGTGTGGAGGCTATATATACCCCTCCACCTCCTCTTCATTCGTGGAGAGAGCCATCAGAACAAACCTACAGTTCCAACTACCAGTTCTGAGAGAGAACCACCTACTCATGTGTTGAGGCCAAGATATTCCATTCCTACCATATGAATCTTGATCTCTAGCCTTCCCCAAGTTGCTTTCCACTCAAATCTTCTTTCCACCAAATCCAAATCCTGTGAGAGAGAGTTGAGTGTTGGGGAGACTATCATTTGAAGCACAAGAGCAAGGAGTTCATCATCAACACACCATTTGTTACTTCTTGGAGAGTGGTGTCTCCTAGATTAGCAAGGTGTCACTTGGGAGCCTCCGACAAGATTGTGGAGTTGAACCAAGGAGTTTGTAAGGGCAAGGTAATCGCCTACTTCGTGAAGATCTACCGCTAGTGAGGCAAGTCCTTCAAGGGCGACGGCCATGGTGGGATAGACAAGGTTGCTTCTTCGTGGACCCTTCATATGTGGAGCCCTCCGTGGACTCGCGCAGCCGTTACCCTTCATGGGTTGAAGTCTCCATCAACGTGGATGTACGATAGCAGCACCTATCGGAACCACGACAAAAACATCCGTGTCTCCAATTGCGTTTGAATTCTCCAAACCCTTCCCTTTACTTTCTAGCAAGTTGCATGCTTTACTTTCCGCTGCTCATATACTCTTTGCATGCTTGCTTGAATTGTGTGAGGATTGCTTGACTTGTGCTGAAATAGTTAAAATCTACCAAAGACTAAAATTGGGAAAAGGTTAAGTTTTTAATTGGTCAAGTAGTCTAATCACCCCCCCTCTAGACATACTTCAAGGTCCTACACTCGCGCTAGCGCATGCTGTGCGCTTGGTTGACAGGCGAAGTGCAGAAATTTCTATTTTTCCAACAATAGGACGCACGCAACCCCAGAGCCACACCCCTAAGATAGACAGGGAGGCGACGGGGTGCGATAGACTCGCCTGCGCATGCGGCGCCACGGCAAGCCGCGTCGCCGCCTGCTCCGGCTCGTTCCAGGCTCGGCCTCGCAGGAGGGTGGGGAGGGGGGTCACGACCCCTCCTCCCACCCCCTTCTCGGCCTCGCGCTAACGAATGCAGTGCGCTTGGTTGACAAAGCGCAAAGGCGGACATTTCTGTTTTTCCAACAATAGGGCGACGCAACCCCGTAGACACACCCCTAAGATAGACAGCGAGGCGCGCCATGGGTGCGACGGACTCGCATGCA
This sequence comes from Aegilops longissima, assembly GCA_021605205.1. Taxonomy (NCBI): domain Eukaryota; kingdom Viridiplantae; phylum Streptophyta; class Magnoliopsida; order Poales; family Poaceae; genus Aegilops; species Aegilops longissima. The sequence continues at coordinate 1,377,945 of JAHIAM010001926.1, read as the reverse complement.
GAAGCGGCGCCACAAGACACCGCGCCGCCGCTGCTCCGGCTTCGTTCAGCTCGGCCTCGCGCGGTGGGGAGGGGGTCACGACCCCACCCCTGCTCGGCCTCGCGCTTAACGCACACAAAGGCGCTTGGTTGACAGCGCAGTCGGACATTTTGTTTTTCCAATAATAGGATGCACGCAACCCCAGAGCCACACCCCTAAGATAGACAGGGAGGCGCACGGGGTATGACGGACTCGCCTGCGCATGCGGCGCCACGGCACGCCGTATCGCCGCCTCTTCCGGCTCGTTCAGTTAGGCCTCGCGAGGTGGGAGGGGTCCACGACCCCTCCCCACCCCCGCCGGCTCGCTAACGCACGCAGTGCGCTTGGTTGACAGGCGCAGTGCAGACATTTCTGTTTTTCCAACAATAGGACGCACGCAACCCCACAGCCACACCCCTAAGATAGACAGGGAGGCGCACGGGGTGTGACGGACTCACCTGCGCATGCGGCGTCGCAGCACGCCGCGTCGACGCCTGCTCCGGCTCATTCCAGGATCGGCCTCGTAGGGGGTGGGGAGGGGGGTCACGACCCCCCTCCCACCCTTTGCTCGGCCTCGCGCTAACGCACACAGTGCGCTTGGTTGACAGGCGCAGTGCGGACATTTCTGTTTTTCCAACAATAGGACGCACGCATCCCAGAGCCACACACCTAAGATAGACAGGGAGGCGACGAGGTGTGACAGCCTCGCCTGCGCATGCGGCGCCATGCACGCCGCGTCGCCGCCGCTCCGCTTCGTTCTGTGCTCGGCCTCGCACGCCCCCCTCCCACCCCCTCGCTCGGCTCGCGCTAACGCTGCAGCAACCCAGAGCCACACCCCTAAGATCGACAGGGAGACGACGGGGTGTGGCGGACTCGCCTGCGCATGCGGCGCCGCGACAAGCCGCATCGCTGCCTGCTCCGGCTCGTTCCAGGCTCGGTCTCGCATGACCCCCCCCCCCCACCCCTGCTCGTCCTCGCGCTAACGCACGCAATGCGCTTGGTTGACAGGCGCAATGCGGACATTTCTGTTTTTTCAACAATAGGACGCACGCAACCCCAGAGCCAGACCCCTAAGATAGACAGGGAGGCGACGGTTTGTGACGGACTCGCCTGCGCATGCGGCGCCGTGGCAAGCCGCGTCGCCACCTGCTCCGGCTCGTTCCTGGCTCGGCCTCGCGGGGGGGGGGGGGGTCACGACCCTCCTCCCACCCCCGCCGCTCGCTAACGCACGCAGGCGCTTGGTTAACGAGCACAAGGCGTACATTTCTTTTTCCAACAATAAGACTCATGCAAACCCAGAGCCACACCGCTAAGATAGACAGCGAGGCGACGGGGTGTGACGGACTCGCCTGCGCATGCGGCGCTGCGGCACGCCACGTCTTCGCCTGCTCCGGCTCGTTCCAGGATCGGCCTCGCAGGGGCGTGGGGAGGCCTCGCGCTAACGCACGCAGTTCGCTTGGTTGACAGCCACAGTGCGGACATTTCTTTTTTTCCAACAATAGGACGCACGCAACCCCAGAGCCACACCCCTAAGATAGACAGGGAGGCGACGGGGGGTGACGGATTCGCTGCAAGATGCGGCGCCGCGGCATGCCGCGTCGCCGCTGCTCGGCTGTTCGAGCTCGGCCTCGCAGGGGGGTGGGGAGGGGGGTCACGACACCCCCCCTCCCCACCCCCCTGCTCGGCCTCGCGCTAACGCATGCATTGCGCTTGGTTGACAGGCGCAGTGCGGACATTTCTGTTTTTCCAACAATAGGACGCACACAATCCCAGAGCCACAACACTAAGATAGACAGGGAGGCGACGGTTTGTGACGGACTCGCCTGCGCATGCGGTGCCGCGGCAAGCCGCGTCGCCACCTGCTCCGGCTCGTTCCTCGCTTGGCCTCGCAGGGGGGTGGGGGGGTCACGACCCCCCCTCCCACCCCCCTGCTCGGCCTCGCGCTAACGCACGCAGTGCGCTTGGTTGACAGGCACAGTGCAGACATTTCTGTTTTTCCAACAATAAGACGCACGCAAACCCAGAGCCACACCACTAAGATAGACAGCGAGGCGACGGGGTGTGACGGACTCGCCTGCGCATGCGGCGCCATGGCACGCCACGTCGCCGCCTGCTCTGGCTCGTTCCAGGATCGGCCTCGCAGGGGCGTGGGGTGGCCTCGCGCTAATGCACGCAATGCGCTTGGTTGACAGCCACAGTGCGGACATTTCTGTTTTTCCAACAATAGGACGCACGCAACCCCAGAGCCACACCCCTAAGATAGACAGGGAGGCGACGAGGTGTGACGGACTCGCCTGCGCATGCGGCGCCGTGTCACGCCGCGTCGCCGCCTGCTCCGGCTCGTTCCAGGCTCGGCCTCGCATGGGGGTGGGGAGGGGGGTCACGACACCCCCTCCCCACCCCCCTGCTCCGTCTCGCGCTAACGCATGCATTGCGCTTGGTTGACAAGCGCAAGCGGAAATTTCTGTTTTTCCAACAATAGGACGCACGCAACCCCAGAGCCACAACCCTAAGATAGACAGGAGGCGCACGGGTGTGATAGTCGCTGCGCATGATGCGTCGTCAAGGCGCCGCTGTTGCCGCCTGCTCCGCCCGTTCTGTGCTCAGCCTCGCGGGGCGGGGGCGGGGGTCACGCCCCTCCTCACTCCTCGCCGGCAAGCGCTAACGCACGCAATGCGCTTGGTTGACAAAGCAAGGCGGACATTTCTGTTTCTCCAACAATAGGACGACGCAACCCCGAGCCACACCCCTAAGATAGACAGGAGGCGACGGGGTGACAGACATTCGCCAAGATGCGGCGCCGCCGCAAGCCGCGCCGCCACCGCTCGCTCGTTCCTGACTCGGCCTCGCAAGGGGTGGGGATCACGACCCCCTCCCACCCCTCGCTTGCCTCGCTTAACGCACGGCGCGCTTGGTTGACAGCGCAGCAGGCGGACATTTATGTTTTTCAACAATAGGGCGATGCAACCCCTGCAGCCACACCCCTAAGATAGACAGGAGGCGCCGGGGTTAGACGGACTCGCTTGGCATGCGGGCGCCATGCACGCCGCCGCCACCTGCTCCGGCTCGTTCGAGGCTCGGCCTCGCGGGAGGGGAGGGGGTCACGACCCCCTCCCCACCCCCTTCGCTCAGGCTTAACGCACGCAAAGGCGCTTGGTTGACAAAGCAGTCGGACATTTCTGTTTTTCCAACAGAGGACACACGCAACCCCTGAGCCACACCCCTAAGATAGACAGGAGGCGACGGGTGTGACGGACTTCGCTGCAAGATGCAGCGCCAAGACACACGCGCCGCCGCTGCTCGGCTCATTCTGAGGCTCGTCCTCAGGGTGCAGGAGGGGTCACGACCCCCCTCCCCACTCCTGCTCGGCCTCGCGCTTAACGCACGCAAAGGCGCTTGGTTGAAAGCCACAAGTCGGACATTTCTGTTTTTCCAACAATAGGGCGACATTTACCCTGCAGCCACACCCCTAAGATACAGTGGAGGCGACGGGTGATGGAGTCGCTGCGCAAGATGCGCGCGCCAGCTGCAAGCAGCGTCGCCGCCGCTCCCGCTTCGTTCGAGCTCGGCCTCGCGAGGTGGGGAGGGGTCACGACCCCTCCCCACCCGCCTGCTCGCCTCAGCTTAACGCACGTGAAAGCGCTTGGTTGACAGGACGGTGCGGACATTTCTGTTTTTCCAACAATAGTGAAAGTGCAACTATCCCTAGGTGGTTTTGGTAATTCATAACAACATATAGCTCATTGATCTAACGCTATTCCAAGACTATTATTTCAGGAAAGCTCAATGAATGGCATGGCATGGATGATGAAAGTGGATCCCTCAAAATGCTAATGACAAAGGATTGGCTCAAGCTCAAAAGCTCAAGACTCTTCATTTTATATTTTAGTGATCCAAGATCACATTGAGTCTATAGGAAAAGCCAATACTATCAAGGAGGGATGAGGTGTTTCTTAATGAGCCTCTTGCTTCATGTGCTTAGTGATATGCTCCAAAACCCTCAGCTACTTTCTCACATCCACAAATGACCCAAACCTAAAGCCAAAATCGGTCACACCGATTCTTCCTATCCGGCGCCACCGATTTCAAAAGTCATAGCCACTGCCACAAACCCTAGGAAAATCGGTTCTACCGATAGGGATCTCGGTCTCACCGAGATGGGATTGTAATCTCTCTGTTTCCCTTCGTAATGTTTCGGTCTAACCGAAGTGAGCGATCGGTCCCACCGAGATTGCAATGTAAACTCTCTGTTTTCCTTTTGTAACATTTCGGTCTCACCGAAAAGAGCAAATCGGTCCCACCGAGTTTACCTGACCAACTCTCTGGTTAGCTAATTACCAAAATCGGTCTCACCGAGTTTGTGTAATCGGTCTCACCGAGATTACGTTATGCCCTAACCCTAACCGTATCGGTCCTACCGAGTTGCATGTCAGTCCCACCGAAAATCCTAACGGTCACTAGGTTTGCTAAATCGGTCTGTCCGAGTCTGTTGAATTGGTCCCACCGAGGTTGGCAAATTGTGTGTAACTGTTAGATTTTGTGTGGAGGCTATTTATATCCCTCCACCTCCTCTTCATTCATGGAGAGAGCCATCAGACTAAACCTACACTTTCAACTTACAATTTCTGAGAGAGAACGACCTACTCATGTGTTGAGACCAAGATATTCCTTTCCTACCATATGAATCTTGATCTCTAGCCTTCCCCAAGTTGCCTTCCACTCAAATCTTCTTTCCACCAGATCCAAAACCTATGAGAGAGAGTTGAGTGTTAGGGAGACTATCATTTGAAGCACAAGAGCAAGGAGTTCATCATCAACACACCATTTTTTACTTCTTGGAGAGTGGTGTCTCCTAGATTGGCTAGGTGTCACTTGGGAGCCTGCGACAAGATTGGGGAGTTGAACCAAGGAGTTTGTATGGGCAAGGAGATCGCCTACTTCGTGAAGATCTACCGCTAGTGAGGCAAGTCCTTCGTGGGCGTCGGCCATGGTGGGATAGACAAGGTTGCTTCTTCGTGGACCCTTCGTGGGTGGAGCCCTCCGTGGACTCACAAGCAACTGCTACCCTTCGTGGGTTGAAGTCTCCATCAACGTGGATGTACGATAGCACCACCTATCGAAACCACGACAAAAACATTCGTGTCTCCAATTGCGTTTGAATTCTCCAAACCCTTCCCCTTTACTTTCTTGCAAGTTGCATGATTTAATTTCCGCTGCCTATATACTCTTTGCATGCTTGCTTGAATTGTGTGATGATTGCTTGACTTGTCCTAAGATAGCTAAAATCTGCCAAACTCTAAAACTGGGAAAATGTTAAGTTTTTATTTGGTCAAGTAGTCTAATCACCCCCCTCTAGACATACTTCAAGGTCCTACAATTGGTGTCAGAGCTTTGGTCTCCATTTGCTTTGATTTCCATAGCTTTTCGTGGTCATAGCCTTGGTTTCACAACCTAGGAGAGTATGGCGTCTAGCGAGGGAAATTATCACCGTAGAGGTCCTTACTTTGATGGTACTAATTTTGCTAGTTGGAAGCATAAGATGAAAATGCATATTCTCGGACATAACCCCGCCGTTTGGGCTATTGTGTGTATTGGTTTGCAAGGTGAATTCTTCGATGGGAGAGAACCGAACCATGAAGCTAGCGCGGAAGATTTGAAGATGCTGCAATACAACGCTCAAGCTTGTGATATCCTCTTCAATGGATTGTGCCCCGAAGAATTCAACAAAATCAGCCATCTTGAGAATGCAAAGGAAATTTGGGATACTTTGATTGATATGCATGAAGGTACCAAATCCGTCAAGGAATCCAAGTTGGATGTGCTCCAAAGTCAGCTTGACAAGTTCAAAATGAAGGATGGTGAAGGTGTCGCTGAAATGTACTCTAGGCTTGCTCTTATCACAAATGAGATTGCCGGCCTAGGGAGTGAAGAGATGACCGACAAGTTCATCATCAAGAAGATCCTAAGAGCATTGGATGGAAAGTATGATACCGTGTGCACATTGATCCAAATGATGCCAAACTACAAAGATCTCAAGCCAACGGAAGTCATTGGAAGAATTGTTAATCATGAGATGTCACTTAAGGATAGGAGGAACTTCACAACAAGTCAAGTGGTGCTTACAAAGCCTCAAGTGAAGCCCCCACATCATCAAGTGAGAAACAAACCTTCATTGAAGAATTGAGCTTAATGGTGAAGAACTTCAACAAATTCTACAAGAGTAGAAGCAAAGAAAGAAGCTCGAAGTCAAGGTCTTACCATGACAAAAGATCTTCTAGTCGAGAGTGCAATTGCTACAATTGTGGGAGACCCGGACACTATTCCAATGAGTGTACGGCACCCTACAAAAGAAGAGAAGATTCTCCAAAAAGAAGAATCAAAAGAGAAGAATCACCACCAAGAGAGAGGGGGAGTAGAGATGATCGTTATGAACGAAGACCCTCACAGAGAAGCAAGGATCCGGAAAGAAAGGACAAGTCATCAAGGAGCTACACAAAACGAAGACATCAAGCTCATGTTGGTGAATGGGTATCCGGCTCCGACTCCGACCATCACTCCGAGAGAAGCTATCACTCTGACTCCGAATACACTCAAGATGAAGGTGTTGCCGGTCTAGCACTTGTGTCAACCAACTCCTATGACATATTTGAATCACAAAATGAAGGAATTGGAAGATGCTTCATGGCCAAAGGTCCAAAGGTAACACATCCTGAGTATGTTGATTTTAATAGTGATGAGGATGACTTGCTAGGTGATGATGATTTACTTGTTGACAACTCTAGTGATGAATACTATGATGAAACGTCAATTAATCATGCTAATCTAGATAAAATGAATGACAATGATAAGGAGAAGATTGAGCTACTAACTAAAGAACTAAACACTCTTAAGTTGGCTCATGAAACTATCTTCGAGGATCATCGAGAACTTTTAAGGGCTCATGAGAAGTTACGCTTTGAAAAGCTCAATCTTGAGCAAGAGCATGAGTTCTTAAAGGCAATCAATGATGATCTCCGTAAGAAAAGTTCTTCTTACATTGCCAAGCGTTTACTCTTATCTACTTACATGCCTCAAGTCAAGTCTAGTAACAAGTACAAGAAAGATCCTTCCTCTAGTAGTAACAATAATAATGTCAAATCCAATATTGTTGCTTCTAGTAGTTCTCTTGATTCCACTAATGATTCTCTTAGCCAAGTTACACTTAGCAAGAAAATAGCTTATTGAAGGGAATTATAGATAAAGGTGTTTACAAGAGCCTTGCCGGGAGTAAGCAATTCGAGGAAATTATACGCAAGCAAGGAAGGCACTGGAAGAATCAAGGTGTTGGTTTTGAACGAAAGTTCAATGCCAATGGAGTTGAGTGGGAAGAAGATCAATACCCCAAGACGAAGTTTGTTCCTCAACAAGAGAAGTATGATCCTACTTCCTTCAAGGGAACACAAGCACAAGATGAACTTCCACCACAAGACCACAAGAACAAAGGCAAGGACAAGCTTCAAGAAGAGATTGATACATTTGAAGAAGCACCTAAGGCCTCGTTCAAGTGGATTCCCAAGACTACGTCAAGTTCTACTTCATCAAGTACAACTACAACTCCAAGGATTCCCATCAAGATGATGTGGATCCAAAAGAAGAAGAACTAGAGAGTTCTTGAGGGTGACTCCGCCAACATTCTTCACTCATATCATTATGGCAAGGACAAGTGCAATCAACTACCATATCTTGCACTAGTTTAAGGAGTCACAAACCCTCATGTTGGTAAGGCAAGGGACAAGGTAACCTAATGTTTTCATGGACATCATTTTGTGTGTGCATCACTCTATGTCTATGGATATTCTTGTTTGTTCCTTGTGGGACTAACCCATGTAGGTAAGTTGAAAGTGCAACTCACTCCAAAGGATTGCTCCAAATGATCTACATCAACATTGAGCATCCACATCTTCAACACCTACATGAAGTCATCATCGACAAAACCCAAGGTTAGTTCATCCCTCTAAGGGGGATCTCACATCTAGGGGGAGCTTAACTCTAAGAATTGAGTCACAGCAACTCTAATGGTGTGAACACATCAATGCATTATGTAAAAGTGGTAACCCCACTTGAGCTTAAACAATGAGTATGACCTATGATCAAATGTCTATAATTTGACTGCTAAGTCAATATACTCATATATAGATGACCTAGTCATCGCCAATAGTTTGATAGATGCTAGAATTGGTTGTGCATGCTTTGCCACATATTTCATTTGTCATCTTATTGTGTGAGCATGTTGGTGCATATTTTACTCATTCAAGGACATCCACTTGTTGTTTTGATTGTTTGGTTCCTTTTCTTTTTGCCAAGTGGATGGACAAGAATGCGTAAGAACCTTCTCTAGCTATCTATTCTTTTCTCGTCTCAAACTCTATTCATGCTACATCACAAAATTTGATCAAGTCAGATTCAAACCACTCTGTGTGAGGAGCACTCGGAGTCCCCGATTCGTCATAGACTTAAACTTCCAAAACTTCTTTGTGATTCTCGGTCTGACCGATTCCTCCATTTCGGTCCTACCGAGATCATTAAGTCGATCTAAGTTTTCGATCTCGGTGCAACCGATTTGAACTCTTCGGTCACACCGAGTTGCAATAACTGTACACAGTTTTGCATCTCGGTGCCACCGAGTTGTTCCACTCGGTCACACCGACAGGGTCGGGCTATATATAGTCACGGGCAAAAATTTGGAAATTTCTCCGAACCCCTTCGCCCGCGCAATAGCTCGCTCTGCCTCCAAGGTCTCCGGATCATCTCCTCATCGCCAGCCGCCTCCCGTCGCTGGTCTCCGCCGTCGTCAATGGAATTCAAACCCGTCGTTGCCGCCGTAGCGAGTTCAACGCCGAGCTAGGGTATGGACTCGATCACTGTGCTATCCTCATCCGATTCCTAGCACATTGTGTTCTTATTGATTCTTGCCACGACTGAAACACTCCTATCCAGTCAATGAAATCATTATATTAGATGAGATTTGAAATTTTAGGGTTAGGTTTCCGCCGAAACCATCTCGGACCCACCGAGTTGAAAAACTCGGTCCCACTGATTTGGCTTATGCCATTGCACTAGTAACTCTCGGTCTGACCGAGAATTGCTAATTGGTGAGACCGATTTTAAGACTTTGTGAAACCCTAGCTGTCTCAGTGCCACCGAACTATGACTCGGTCCACCGAGTTCATCAGTTTAGGTTCCAAAACAGCTTCGGTATCACCGAGTTTGAAAATCGGTTGATCTGAAATGCTTTCTGTGGAAAACTAAAACTGAATTTTTAAGTCATTCTTTTGAAAAACTCTATGCATTTTGTGATGCTCATCCACTCTACCTCATCTATAACTCTTCACAGGGTCAGCAGTCAGTGGTTGCAGCATGTCAGACCAAAGTGACAGTCAGAACAGGCCAGAAGAGCAGGTGCACATGAGTGAGGGCACTAGTCCCTCCAGCTCTTCAGATGATGGCAGCAGGAGCACCCCAAGCAACCTGCCTAAAGCTGCCACCAGACAAAGGAAGAAGAGAACCTCAGATTCTGAAGATGAGGATTATGTAGCAGAAGAAGACGAGGCTACTTCCAAGAAGGTAGTGCTCAAGAAGGAGTATGGCTCAGCACATAGCACAAAGCCTGACTTGAAAATCAAAAGGCCAGTAGGTAGACAGCCTATGCCAAAGGTCAGAGCATCTACTCAAATACCTAAAAAGCCTGGTCCCAAAGAGCCAGGTGCTGCAGAAGGAGAAGGCAAGGAAGGAGAAGGCTGTCAAGATGCCAACTCAAGAGGAGGCATCTGAGTATTTCTTGAAGAACAAGCAGGAGTAGCTTGGTTACTTAATTGCATCATCTCTGAGGATTGAGAAAGGATTGGCCACCCTCACTCAGAATCAGGAGAGCTTGGAGAGAATCATGGAACTCAAATTCCATGACCTAGATGTCAAAGTAACTGAGATTCAGTCAGCTGTGGAGCAGCTGCAGGATGACATGCAGGAGAGGCAGGGCAAGACTACCACTAATTTGTTTTCCAGAGTGCCTAGAGCCCAGAGGACAGCTACAGTGCCTGTGACAGACACTAGAGCAACATCATCTGCACCAGCTACATCTCCTACAGCTCCAGTACAACCAGCTCAAGCATCAGCCCCAGCTCCATCTACTTCAACTGAAGCCTTCATTCTTGGAGTTATCCGGACACCACCACCACCAGAAGATCATGCCTGAGAGTCGAAATAACACTATGCATTTTCTAGGAACTTTTTGGTAACTTGTTGCCAAAGGGGGAGAAAAATGTATATATCATAGGCTTCGAGAGAGAGAGTGTTGCTTTTGTTCTCTCTTGCTTTGGTGGTTTTTAAACTTGTTTGCTTTTGAGTGCTTGAGATACTATGCTATTCTTGTGAGACATTGATGATCATGTGTTTGATCATAAGCTACACTTATGCATGTTTGATGATATTATCTTATCTATCCTATGTGATCATTCACTTTGCTTGGTGATGAGTGCATGTATTCAATTGTTATTATTTTGAGTGCTCCACCAAGATGTATGTGACATGGAAGAGTAACCCATGAGCCTAATTTTTTTTGTGCATTTGCAGCCCAAAGCAAATCTTAATATATGCACAAATTTAGGGGGAACTCTTGCTTATCACATACTTCTCAAAGCGACGATGTTTTTATATTATTATCATTTGTCGAAGCTTTGATCTATATGTTGTCATCAATTACCAAAAAGGGGGAGATTGAAAGTGCAACTATCCCTAGGTGGTTTTGGTAATTCATAACAACATATAGCTCATTGAGCTAACGCTATTCCAAGACTATTATTTCAGGAAAGCTCAATGAATGGCATGGCATGGATGATGAAAGTGGATCCCTCAAAATGCTAATGACAAAGGATTGGCTCAAGCTCAAAAGCTCAAGACTCTTCATTTTATATTTTAGTGATCCAAGATCACATTGAGTCTATAGGAAAAGCCAATACTATCAAGGAGGGATGAGGTGTTGCTTAATGAGCCTCTTGCTTCATGTGCTTAGTGATATGCTCCAAAACCCTCAGCTACTTCCTCACATCCACAAATGACCCAAACCTAAAGCCAAAATCGGTCACACCGATTCTTCCTAAACCTACACTTCCAACTTACCATTTCTGAGAGAGTATGACCTACTCATGTGTTGAGACCAAGATATTCCATTCCTACCATATGAATCTTGATCTCTAGCCTTCCCGAAGTTGCTTTCCACTCAAATGTTCTTTCCACCAGATCCAAAACCTATGAGAGAGAGTTGAGTGTTGGGGAGACTATCATTTGAAGCACAAGAGCAAGGAGTTCATCATCAACACACCATTTGTTACTTCTTGGAGAGTGGTGTCTCTTAGATTGGCTAGGTGTCACTTGCGAGCCTCCGACAAGATTGTGGAGTTGAACCAAGGAGTTTGTAAGGGAAAGGAGGTCGCCTACTTCGTGAAGATCTACCGCTAGTGACGCAAGTCCTTCGTGGGCGTCGGCCGTGGTGGGATAGACAAGGTTGCTTCTTCGTGGACCCTTCATGTGTGGAGCCCTCCGTGGACTCGCGCAGTCGTTACCCTTCGTGGGTTGAAGTCTCCATCAACGTGGATGTACGATAGCACCACCTATCGGAACCACGAAAAAAACATCCGTGTCTCCAATTGCGTTTGAACCCTCCAAACCCTTCCCCTTTACTTTCTTGCAAGTTGCATGCTTTAATTTCCGCTGCCTATATACTCTTTGCATGCTTGCTTGAATTGTGTGATGATTGCTTGACTTGTCCTAAGATAGCTAAAATCTGCCAAACTCTAAAACTGGGAAAAGGTTAAGTTTTTATTTGGTCAAGTAGTCTAATCACCCCCCCTCTAGACATACTTCAAGGTCCTACAAATAGGACGCACGTAAACCCAGAGCCACACCCCTAAGATAGACAGGGAGGCACACGGGGTGTGACGGACTCGCCTACGCATGCGGCGCCGTGGCACGCCGCATCGCCGCCAGCTGCAGCTCGTTCCAGGCTCGGCCTCGCAGGGGGTGGGGAGGGGGTCACGACCCCCCCTCCCCACCCCCCTGCTCGGCCTCGCGCTAACGCACGCAGTGAGCTTGGTTGACAGGCGCAGTGCGGACATTTTGTTTTTCCAACAATAGGACGCACGCAACCCAGAGCCACACCCCTAAGATAGACAGGGGCGCGCAGGTGTAGCGGACTCGCTGGGCATGCGGCGCGCGACAAGCGCCGCCGCCTGCTCCGGCTTCGTTCGAGCTTGGCCTCGCGAGGGTGGGGAGGGGTCACGACCCCACCCCCGCCGGCCTCACGCTAACGCACGCAGGCGCTTGATTGACAACGGTAGCGGGCGGACATTTCTGTTTTTCCAACAATAGGACGCACGCAACCCCAGAGCCACACCCCTAAGATAGACAGGGAGGCGACGGGGTGTGACGGACTCACCTGTGCATGCGGCGCCGCGACAAGCCGCATCGCCGCCTGCTCCGGGTCGTTCCAGGCTCGGCCTCGCAGGGGGGTGGGGAGGGGGATCACGACCCCCCCTCCCAACCCCCTGCTCGGCCTCGCGCTAACGCACGCAGTGCGCTTGGTTGGCTGGCGCAGTGCGGACATTTCTGTTTTTCCAACAATAGGACGCATGCAATCCCAGAGCCACACCCCTAAGATAGACAGGGAGGCGCACGGGTGTGACGGACTCGCTTGCGCATGCGGCGCCGCGGCACGCCGCCGCCGCCGCCTCCGCCTCGTTCAGTGCTCGGCCTCTCGGGGTGGGGAGGGTGGTCACGACCCCTCCCCACCCCACCGCCGCCTCAGCTTAACGCACGCAGATCGCGCTTGGTTGACAAGCGCAGTCACGGACATTTTGTTTTTCCAACAATAGGATGCACGCAACCCCAGAGCCACACCCCTAAGACAGACAGGGAGGCGACGGGGTGTGACGGACTCGCCTGCGCATGCGGCGCCGCGACAAGCCGCATCGCTGCCTGCTCCGGATCGTTCCAGGCTCGGCCTCGCAGGGGGTGGGGAGAGGGATCACGACCCCCCCTCCCACCCCCCCTGCTCGGCCTCGCGCTAAGCACGCAGTGCTCTTGGTTGACAGGCGCAGTGCGGACATTTCTGTTTTTCCAACAATAGGACGCATGCAACACCAGAGCCACACCCCTAAGATAGACAGGGAGGCGCACGGGGTGTGACGGACTCGCCTGGGCATGCGGCACCGCGGCACGCCGCATCACCGCCTGCTCCGGCTCGTTCCAGGCTCAGCCTCGCAGAGGGGTGGGGAGGGGGACACGACCCCCCTCCCACCCCCCCCCCGCTCGGCCTCACGCTAATGCATGCAGTGCGCTTGGTTGACAGGCGCAGTGCGGACATTTCTGTTTTTCTAACAATAGGACGCACGCAACCCCAGAGCCACAACCCTAAGATAGACAGCAAAGCGACGGGGTGATGGATTCGCCACAGATGCGGCGCCACAGCGTCGCTGCTGCCGCCGGCTTCGTTCAGTTTAGGCCTCGCTAGGGTGGGGAGGGGGTCACACCCCCTCCCACCCCCGCCGGCTCGCCTAACGCATGCAAAGGCGCTTTGTTGAAAGCGCAGTCTGAGAGCATTTTTTTTTTCAACAATAGGACACACGAAAACCTGCAGCCACACCCCTAAGATAGACAGGAGTCGACGGGTGACGGACGGACTCACAAGATGCGGTGCCGCTGCACGCCGCCGCCGCCTGCTCCGGCTTCGTAGAAGCTGGCCTCGCAGGGCGTGGGGAGGTGTTCACGACCTCCCTCCCCACTCCCCGCCTCCTCGCTAACGCATGCAAGGCGCTAGGGTGACAATCACAAGGCGGACATTTCTGTTTTCCAACAATAGACGACGCAACCCCGTGAGCCACACCAATAAGATAGACAGGAGGCGACGGGGTTTGACGGATTGCCACGCATGCGGCGCAAGCTGCAAGCCGCCGCCGCCCCGCTTCGCTTCCAGCTCGGCTCGGGGGGGGGGGGGGTCACGACCCCTCCCCACCCGCTGATCGGCTCGCTAACGCACGCAGGCGCTTGGTTGACAAAGCGCAGGCGGACATTTCTGTTTTTCCAACAATAGGACGACGAACCCTGCAGCCACACCCCTAAGATAGACAGGGTGGCGACGGGTGACGGACTCGCCACGCATGCGGGCGCCGCTGGCACGCCGAGTCGCCACCAGCTCCAGCTGTTTCAGTTCGGCCTCGCAGGGGGGAGGGGGGGTTACGCCCCTCCCCACCCCCTACTCGCTCGCTTAACGCACGCAAGGCGCTTGGTTGACAAAGCGCAAAGGCGGACATTTTTGTTTTTCCAACAATAGGACGACGCAACCCCGTGAGCCACACCCCTAATATAGACAGGAGGCGACGGGTGTGACGGACTCGCCGGGCATGTGGCGCCATGCAAGCGCCGCCGCCTGCCCGCTCGTTCTGAGCTTGGCCTCGCGAGGGTGGGAGGGGTCACACCCCCTCCCTACCCCCTGCTCGTCCTCACGCTAACGCACACAGTGCGCTTGGTTGACAGGCGCAGTGCGGACATTTGTGTTTTTCCAACAATAGGACGCACGCAACCCCAGAGCCACACCCCTAAGATAGACAGGAGGCGACGGGGTGTGACGGACTCGCCTGCGCATGCGGCGCCGCGGCAAGCCGCCGCCGCCGCTCGCTGCTTGTGCTCGGCATCGAGGGGATGGGGAGGAGGGTCACGACCCTCCCCACCCCGCCGGCCTCGCTAACGCATGCAAGGCGCTTTGGTTGACAAAGTGAGTGCGGACATTTTGTTTTTCCAACAATAGGACGATGCAACCTGCAGCCACACCCCTAAGATAGACAGGAGGCGACTGTAGACGGACTCGCTGGGCATGCACAAGCGCCGCATCACCGCTGCTCCGGCTCGTTCAGGCTCAGCCTCGCGGAGGGTGGGGAGGGGACCACGACCCCTCCCCCCCCCTTCGGCCTCACGCTAATGCATGCAGTCGCTTGGTTGGCAGGTGCGGTCACGGACATTTCTGTTTTTCTAACAATAGGGGCCTTACGCAGCCAGAGCCACAACCCTAAGATAGGCAGGCGGCGGCAGGGTGTGGCGGACTCGCCTGCTTATCTTGGCGCCCTTGATAACCCAGCGTCGTCGCTGCTCCGGCTCGTTCAGGCTCGGCCTCGCGAGGTGGGGGGAGGGTCACGACCCCTCCCACCCCTACTCGGCCTCGCCCTAACGCATGCTGATCGCTTTGTTGACAAGCCTTGTCACAGACATTTCTTTTTTCAACAATAGGACACCACATAAACCCAGCCACACCCCTAAGATAGAGCGGGAGTCGGCGGGGTGTGGCGGACTTCACTTGCGCATGCAGTGCAGCAGCTGCGCCAGCGTCGCCGCTTTCCGGCTTCGTTGCGAGGCTCGGCCTCGCGGGCGTGGGGAGGTGTTCACGACCCTCCTCCTCCCCTGCTCGGCCTCGCTTCTTGCATGCTGATGCGCTAGGGTAGCGATCCGCAGTCACGGACATTTCTGTTTTTCCAACAATAGGGCGCACGCAACCCCGAGCCACACCAATAAGATAGGCGAGGAGGCGGCGGGGTTTGGCGGACTTCGCTGCGCATGCTGGCGCGCTGCAAGCAGCGTCGCCGCTGCTCCGGCTTCGCTCGAGCTCGGCCTCGCGGGGGTGGGGAGGGTCCGACCCCCTCCCCACCCGCTGTCGGCCTCGCGCTTCGCGCATGCGATGCGCTTGGTTAACGGCGCGGTCACGGACATTTCTGTTTTCCAACAATAGGGCCTTACGCAACCCCAGCCACACCCCTAAGATAGGCAGGGTGGCGCCGCGGGGTGTGGCGGACTTCGCCTCGCATGCGGCGCCGCGGCACGCCGAGTCGCCACCAGCTCGGCTTCGTTCGAGTTGGCCTCGCGAAGGTGGGGAGGGGTTCGACCCCCTCCCCCCCCCCTCCTCGCGCTAACGCCTGCATGCGCTTGGTTAACGGCGCGGTCGCGGACATTTTGTTTTTCCAACAATAGGGCCTTACGCAGCCCAGCCACACCCCTAATATAGGCAGGGGAGGCGCCGCAGGGTGTAGCCGGACTCGCTTGGGCATGTGGCGCCCGGCAGCGTCGCCGCTGCTCGGCTCGTTCGAGCTTGGCCTCGCGAGGTGGGGAGGGTCACGACCCCCCCTACCTGCTCGTCCTCCTTCTAACGCACCAGTTCGCTTGGTTGTGGTAGCAGTCACGGACATTTGTGTTTTTCAACAATAGGATGCACGCAACCCTAGAGCCACACCCTAAGATGAGCAGGGAGGCGGCGGGGTGTGGCGGACTTCCTTTGCACATGCGGCGCCGGCAAGCCCGCGTCGCCGCTGCTCTGGCTCGTTCGGGCTCGGCATCGTGGGGGATGGGAGGGAGGTCACGACCCCTCCCCACCCCTGCTCGACCTCGCGCTAACGCATCGCGGTGCGCTTGGTTGTGGTAGTCACGGACATTTGTTTTTCCAACAATAGGGGCGCATACAGCCCGAGCCACACCCCTAAGATAGGCGGGGAGGCGACCTGGTGTGCCGGACTCGCTGCGCATGCGGCGCCACAAGCAAGCGTTGCCGCCTGCCTGGCTCGTTCGTGCTCGGCCTCGCGGGGGTGTGGAGGGGTCACGACCCCTCCCACCCCCGGCTCGGCCTCGAGCTAACGCCGCGCAGTCCGCTTGGTTGACAAAGCGGTCGGACATTTCTGTTTTTCCAACAATAGGGGCGACGCAACCCAGAGCCACACCCCTAAGATAGACAGGAGGCGAGGGTGACGGACTCACTGCGCATGCGGCGACGCTGCACGCCGCGCGCCGCCGCTTCCGGCTTCGTTCGAGGCTCGGCCTTGCGGGGTGGGGGGAGGGGTCAGACCCCCTCCCGCCCTCTCGGCCTCGCGCCTAACGCACGCAGGCGCTTAGTTGATAAGCGCGGTCACGAACATTTCTATTTTTTCAACAATATGACGCATGCAACCCAGAGCCACACCCCTAAGATAGACAGGGAGGCGACGGGGTGTGACGGACTCGCTTGCGCATGCGGCGCCGCGGCAAGCCGCGTCGCCGCCTGCTCCGGCTCGTTCCAGGCTCGTCCTCGCAGGGAGGTGGGAAGGGGGTCACGACCCCCCTCTCACCCCTCGCCGGCCTCGCTAACGCATGCAAGGCGCTTTCGGTTGACAGCGCAGCAAGGCGGATATTTCTGTTTTTCCAAAAATAGGACGCACGCAACCCCAGAGCCACACCACTAAGATAGATAGGGAGGCGACGGGGTGTGACGGACTCGCCTACACATGCGGCGCCGCGGCAAGCCGCGTCGCCGCCTGCTCTGGCTCGTTCCATGCTCGGCCTCGTAGGGGGGTAGGGAGGAGGTCACGACCCACCCTCCCACCCCTGCCGCCTCGCTTCTTGCATGTAGTGCGCTTGGTTGACAGGCGCAGTGCAGACATTTCTGTTTTTCCAACAATAGGACTCACGCAACCCCAGAGCCACACCCCTAAGATAGACAGGGAGGCGACGGGGTGTGACGGACTCGCCTGCGCATGCGGTCCCGCGGCACGCAACGTCGTCGCCTGCTTCGGCTCGTTCCTGGCTCGGCCTCGCAGGGGGGTGGGGAGGGGGCCCTCCCCACCCCCTGCTCGGCCTCGCGCTAACGAACGCAGTGTGCTTGGTAGACAGGCGGAGTGCGGCCATTCTGTTTTTCCAACAATAGGACGCACGCAACCCCAGAGCCACACACCTAAGATAGACAGGGAGGCGACGAGGTGTGACGGACTCCCCTGTGCATGCGGCGCCGCGGCAAGCCGCGTGCCGCTGCCCCGCTTGTTCCAGGCTCGTCCTCGCGGGGGGGGGGGGTCACACCCCCCCCCCCCCCCCCCCCCCCGCAGGCCTCACGCTAATGCAGGCAGTGTGCTTGGTTGACAGGCGCGGTGCGGACATTTGAGCCACAACCCTAAGATAGACAGGGAGGCGACGGGGTGTGACGGACTCGCCTGCGCATGCGACGCCGCGGCACGCCACTTCGCCGCCTGCTCCGGCTCGTTCCAGGCTCGGCCTCGCATGGGGGTGGGGAGGGGGTCACGACCCCCCTCCCCACCCCCTGCTGCGCTTGGTTGACAGGCGCAGTGCGGACATTTCTGTTTTTCCAACAATAGGATGCACGCAACCCTAGAGCCACACCCCTAAGATAGACAGGGAGGCGACGGGGTGTGACGGACTCGCCCGCACATGCGGCGCCGCGGCAAGCCGCGTCGCCGCCTGCTTCGGCTCGTTCCAGGCTCGGCCTCGCGGGGGGTGGGGAGGGGGTCACGACCCCCTCCCACCCCCTGCTCGGCCTCGCACTAACGCACGCAGTGCTCTTGGTTGACAGGCGCAGTACAGACATTTCTGTTTTTCCAACAATAGGACGCACGCAACCCCAGAGCCACACCCCTAAGATAGACAGGGAGGCGACGGGGTGTGACGGACTCACCTGCGCATGCGGCGCCGCGGCACGCCGCGTCGCCTCCTGCTCCGGCTCGTTCCTGGCTCGGCCTCGCCGGGGTAGGGAGGGGGTCACACCCCCCCCCACCCCTTTCGGCCTCTCGCTAACGCACGCAGTGCGCTTGGTTGACAGGCGGGGTGTGACGGACTCGCCTGCGCATGTGGCGCCGTGGCAAGCCGCATTGCCGCCTGCCCCGGCTCGTTCCAGGCTCGTCCTGGTAGGGGGGTGGGAAGGGGTCACGACCCCCCCTCCCACCCCCATCCCCCCGCTCGGCCTCGCGCTTATGCACGCAGTGCGCTTGGTTGACAGGTGCGGTGCGGACATTTGAGCCACAACCCTAAGATAGACATGGAGGCGACGGTGTGTGACGGACTCGCCTGCGCATGCGGCGCCGCGGCACACTTTGTCGCCGCCTGCTCCGGCTCGTTCCAGGCTCGGCCTCGCGGGGGTGGGGAGGGGGGATTACGACCACCCCTCCCCACCCCCTGCTCGGCCTCGCGCTAACGCACGCAGTGCGCTTGGTTGATAAGCGCATTGCGGACTTTTCTGTTTTTTCAACAATAGGACGCATGCAACCCCACAGCCACACCCCTAAGATAGAAAGGGAGGCGACTGGGTGTGACAGACTCGCCTGCGCATGCGGCCCGCGGCAAGTCGCGTCGCCGCCTGCTCCGGCTCGTTCCAGGCTCGGCCTCGCAGGGGGGTGGGGAGGGGGGTCACGACCCCCCTTCTCACCCCCTGCTTGGCCTCACGCTAACGCATGCAGTGCGCTCGGTTGACAGGCGCCGTGCGGATATTTCTGTTTTTCCAAAAATAGGGCGCACGCAACCCCAGAGCAACACCCCTAAGATAGACAGGAAGGCGACGGGGTGTGACGGACTCGCCTGCGCATGCGACGCCGCGGCACGCCGCGTCGCCGCTTGCTCCGGCTCGTTCCTGGCTCGGCCTCGTGCTAACACACGCAGTGCGCTTGGTTGACAGGTGCAGTGCGGACATTTCTATTTTTCCAACAATAGGACGCACGCAACCCCAGAGCCACACCCCTAAGATAGACAGGAGGCGACGGGTGTGACGGACTCGCTGCGCATGCGGGCGCCCGCACGCCGCTGCCGCCGCCTCGCCTCGGTGCGTTCAGGCTCGGCCTCGTAGGGGGTGGGGAGGGGTCATGACCCCTCCCCACCCCCTACTCTCTCGCTAACGCACGCAGGGCGCTTTGGTTGACAGTGAAAGCGGACATTTCTGTTTTACAACAATGAGGGCGACGCAACCCCAGAGTCACACCCCTAAGATAGACAAGGAGGCGACGGGGTGAGACGGTCTTGCCTGCGCATGCGGCGCCGCGGCAAGCCGCGTTGCCGCCTGCTCCGGCTCGTTCTAGGCTCGGCCTCGCAGGGGGTGGGGAGGGGGGTCACGACCCCCCCTCCCACCCCCCCGCTCGACCTCGCGCTAATGCATGTAGTGCGCTTGGTTGATAGGCGCAGTGCGGAAATTTCTGTTTTTCTAACAATAGGACGCACGCAACCCCAGAGCCACACCCCTAAGATAGACAGGGAGGCGACGGGGTGTGACGGACTCGCCTGGGCATGCGGCGCCGCGGCACGCCGCCGCGTCGCTGCTGCTCCAGCTCGTTCCAGGCTCGGCCATAGGGTGGGGAGGAGGTCACGACCCCTTCCTACCACCGCCGGCTCGACTAACGCATGCAAGGCGCTTGGTTGACAGCGCAGTCGTACATTTATCTTTTTCAACAATAGGACGACGCAACCCAGAGCCACACCCCTAAGATAGACAGGAGGCGACGGGTAGACGGACTGACACAAGATGCGGCGCGCACACGCCGCGTCTCCGCCGATCCGGCTCGTTTGTGGCTCGGCCTCGCGGGGTGGGAGGGGCCTCCCACCCCCTGCTCGCCTCGCGCTAACGCACGTAGTCCGCTTGGTTGACAGGCGCAGTGCGGACATTTCTGTTTTTCCAACAATAGGACGCACGCAACACCAGAGCCACACCCCTAAGATAGACAGAGGCGCCACAGGTGACGGACTCTCCTCAAGATGCGGCGACGCTGGCGTGCCGCGTCGCCGCCTCCGGCTTCGTTCAGGCTCGGCCTCGCGGGAGGATGGGAGGGGGTCGTGACCCCCTCCCACCCCTCGCCTCGCCTCGCTTGTCATGCAAGGCGCTTGGTTGACAAAGCAAATCACGGATATTTCTGTTTTTTCAACAATAGGACGCATCCTACCCCATAGCCACACCCCTAAGATAGACAGGGAGGCGACGGGGTGTGACGGACTCGCCGCTCTCTGGCTCGTTCGGGCTCGGCTCGCGGGAGGTGGGGAGGGGTCACGACCCCTCCCAACCCATACTCGACCTCAGCGCTTAACGCACGCAGACGCTTGGTTGACAAAGCAAGGCGGATATTTCTTTTTTCCAACAATAGGGCGACGCAACCCCGAGCCACACCCCTAAGATAGACAGGGAAAGGCGACGGGTGTGGCGGACTCGCCTGCACATGATGCGGTGCCGCAAGACGCCGCGTCGCCACCGCTCCGGCTCGTTCTGTGCTCGGCCTCGCGCTAACGCATGCAAAGGCGCTTGGTTGATGTGATCAGTCGGACATTTCTGTTTTTCCAACAATAGGACGCACGCAACCCCAGAGCCACACCCCTAAGATAGACAGCGAGACGACGGGGTGTGACGGACTCGCCTGCGCATGCGGCGCCGTGGCAAGCCGCGTCTCCGCCTGCTCCGGCTCGTTCTATGCTCGGCCTCGCAGGGGGTGGGGAGGGGGGTCACGACCCCTCCCACCCCTCGCCGCCTCGCTAACGCATGCAAATGCGCTTGGTTGACAAAGCGCAAAGGCGGACATTTCTTTTTTCCAACAATAGGGCGACGCAACCCCGAGCCACACCCCTAAGATAGACAGAGGCGACGGGGTGTGACGACTTCGCCGCCTTATGCGGCGCCTCGGCACGCCGTGTCGCCGCCTGCTCCGGCTCGTTCCAGGCTCGGCCTCGCGCTAACACACGCAATACGTTAAGTACAGGGAATGCAAATAGCAAATACAAATCTATAATCGACCAAAAAATGCCCCCCCCCAACCCCCCCATACCTTACAATACAAACAGTAAAAAAATAACCAACTGAAGGTTAAGCAAAAAAAGCAGTGCACTTGGATTGGCAAAAAAGCAGTGCACTTAGTTAGGCAGAAAAAGCAGTGCAGTATCATAAAGCAAACGCACTTCACCTGGTTTGGCAAAAGCAGTGCAGTATCATTAAGCAACGCAGTTCCAGGATACACACATGAATACAGGGTCTGCGGCAAAAAGTGCAGGAAAAAAAATAGGTGCAGCACAAACTTGTAGACAAAATGCAGTGCTTTTCTTGAACGAAGAAGTTCGGTATCACATGCAATGCAGTTAAAATGGGACACATAAGATACATATAAGCGTGTCAAAATGCCCGTTCACACAGAACGTGTAAGTCAACAAAAAATAAAAATATACACATATATAATGTATGAATTTTTTATATAAAATACACATACAAGTACAAATTTGTCCATAAAACACTGATGCAAAAGAGCAGACGAGAATCACAACAAACAGAAAAACAAACGTCTTTTCATACATTATATACCTTAGACACCACACAGCACACAACATGAACCCCTAGTTCTTGTCCATACACAGGGTTTTTACCAAGTAGATTGTTACTACGTCTGCGACTGCGTCTGCGATTGCGACAGGGAAGTAAGCCCGAGGTCCGCAATCAGTTCTCGTAGCTCAAGCGACATGTCTTCATAACACAACATGTTCGAGGAATTGAACAGCAGATGGAACATGTACTCCGCCTTCCAATCTTCAACAGCAGGTTGAAAAATAAAATTAAAAAAATGCAGACAGTGATTAAATAAAAATGTTGTCATAAAGAACAAAAAGTGAAAAGGTAAAAATAATAATAATAATAAGTAACAAGAAAAATAAGAAAACAGAGAAGGTTTTACGTCGGTTTTGATAATTTTCTCAACTAAACGTTGATCAAATCATACGATTCGTCACCCTCGAAACACGATTCCAGACTCGTTTGCTCTCAGCCGCACGACGACGGGTAAGAGGGCTTCTCCGCCAATTTAACCCGATCGGGTGGTTCTTAGATTTACACATTCTTTCACCATAAATCGCCTTGAAAGAATCGAGTCATCCTCCTCATCTGGCAAAAAAAAGGAAGCACAATGTAAAAATAACACACACCACAGATCAAATTACGATTCAAATACGAAAAGTTGTTCTCAACGTCTAGACAGTCCCTCTTTTAAATGCACATGAGTCATTTCCTTTTATCTCCTTTTTTACAAGGATTATGGGGGGTCTGAGATAAATGCGATTTCACATCCAGTATGTTGCGAAGGCACTACATAAACAAGTGTGGTCCTATGTGTGCTAACATTGCATGTGCAGTTTATCAAAAAAATGCAGTAGGAGAAACACAAAAAAGCTTTGCACTTGGCAAGAAAAAAATGACATACCACTTCAGTGCAATCTGAATGGTAATCACTCCTGCGCCACTTTGTCCTGAAATCAGAATGGCCAGTGTACTTCCTAGTGTCATGGATATCAAACGCCTGGCGATGCTGGTTCATCGTGTATAAGGAATAATGACCATCCTTGGAGCGCGGCATCATAATCTGTTCACATCAAAAAAACAAAAAATGAAAAATGAAAACTTATTTTGACACGTAGTAGTAGAACCACTGCTCCAAAAGTTAACTATAAAAAGAAATGCAACAAACCAGAAAAATAAACGAGGGAAACAATGAACTTCCCAGTTTTGCATCCAACAGGTTTACGTCGTCACTCACAAAAACCTTGAACTGGCTAACTGCATCTTCTAAAACAAACGTGCTATGCACAACTGGCAACACAAGGTTTCCTTGTCATCTCTCGTCACAAATGTTTCCATCTGAAGAACATGCTGCAAAGAAAAAAGAACAAAGAAAGGGCATGAAAAAAAGAATAAACAATGCATGCAGGCATGGAACCCAGTAAAAATAGAAAAAAATGATAGCACACATTTACCGTGATAAATAAGGGTGAAAGTAGCACACGTTCACCAGAATGATAAACTAAACCCATTTCGGGGTCTTGCTTCCAGTACTTGATGACAAAATCCATGAGATACGAATCCATTAAAGCTCTTTTGCCAAATGTATTATAGATATAGTCAACAGTGTAAGTATCAAGATCACCAAAAGGATTGTTCACCATAAAGAACGCATTCCTGCAGTAAACATACAGAGATGGGATCAAATAAAATTAAAATTAAAAACAGAACACACAAAAAGGATCAAGGGCACACACATAAAAACTTACTAGTGGTATTTGGTTACAAATTCTTTGCTGAGAACAAGATCCTTTATTTTCCTCGCCTCATCAATATATTTGAACCTCGGAGGCTTCAATTTCTCTATAGAGCATCTCAACTTAAAAGCCCTCTCACCTGCCCTCTTGTTCGAAAAAACTTCAACATCATCCACAGGAGGACGATTAATTGCTGCACTCCGAGTCCTCGTGACGCGAGGACACGGCGTAACAAAATCATCATCATCAACATCAAACACATCACGTGTGGAGCTAGGGCGAGAAACACTTCCACCATCAGGTCCAGATGCCACAGCTGTGTTCAAACCATCTCCAGCCAAAGAACCATAATTATCTGGAGAGATTTCAATGGCGCAATCCTCCATAACCACTTCAAAACCCTGGGACTCAAACAGTGACGTACAACCTTCATGAAGCCCCCCATCAAAACCTAAAACCGTGTAAGAAAAAACATGGAAACACTCAGCACAAAAAAATACAAAACCAAAAACATGTAATACATCTCATTAAAATAAAAAATGCAGTTCACTAAAGAATAGAATGCAGTACAATTGTCTACAACAATGCAGTCCACTTGTCCACAGCAATGCAGAATAAAAAAATGTATACAACAATGCAGCCCACTTGTAAAGAACAATGCAGCTCACTTGCCCAAAAAATAAAAAATGCAACTCATTAACACAACAAATAAATATACACATACAATCTAAATCACGAACGTAACTAAACAAACTATTAACAAAAAGCCCGTAAGAACCGGAAGCAAGCAGTAGGCAAAAAATAAATAAAGGAAGGATAAAGAAGTTCACTAAAACAACCTTTATCTGCAAAAATTAAAAGTGATGTTAAATCAAGGGAACACTTTCTCGATGTGAGCCAACTATAGAGCATGGCCTTTCTGATGTAGCCAATGTGCTCCACCCCAAACTTAGCAACTCGAACACCATCCCAAGTCTGCAGGAATTGAAACATATAGAATCCACAATCATGCCTGCAATAAAAGAATAAAAAACATCAGTTTCACAAAATGAAAAATTAAAAAAAACTTGAGCAGTATGGTGAAGAGGGGCTGTACGGAACACACCCATTAGGCTGCATTGGAACAATGACATGTTTCAACTGTAACACCCACGATGCGGCTATATCTCTCACGTGTCGAGGCACGACTTAGAGGCATAACCGCATTGTAGGTTTTGTCGCAAGAAGGGTCATCTTCACACAATCCCATGTAATGAACAATGGGATAAAGAGTTGGCTTACAGTCACCACTTCATACAATACATAAATTAAACATACATCGATCAGAGTACAATCAAGGTCCGACTACGGAACCAAAATGAAAGAAGACAACCCCAAATGCTAGATCCCCGATCGTCCTAACTAGGCTCCACTACTGATTATCAGGGAAAGAAAAATAGTAACGACCACATTCCTCGTCGAACTCCCACTTGAGCTCGGTTGCGTCACCTGCACTGGTATCGTCGGCACCTGCAACTGTTTTTGGTAGAATCTGTGAGTCACGAGGACTCAGCAATCTCACACCCGCGAGATCAAGACTATTTAAGCTTATAGGAAGGATGGGTTAATGAGGTGGAGCTGCAGCAAGCACTAAGCAATTATGATGGCTAACATACGCAAATAAGAGCGAGAAGAGGAGCAACGCAGCGGTCGCGAAGCTAGAAGTGATCAAGAAGTGATCATGAAACTACTTACGTTCATACATAACCCAAACCGTGTTCACTTCCCGGACTCCGCCGAAAGAGACCATCACGGCTACACACGCGGTTGATGTATTCAATTAAGTCACGTGTCAAGTTCTCTACAACCGGACATTAACAAATTCCCATCTGCCACATACCCTCGGGCACGGCTTTCGAAAGATAATATCCTGCAGGGGTGTCCCAACTTAGCCCACCACAAGCTCTCGCGGTCAACGAAGGATATTCCTTCTACGGGGAAGACCCGATCAGACTCGGAATCTCGGTTACAAGACATTTCGACAATGGTAAAACAAGACCAGCAAAGCCGCCCGACTGTGCCGACAAATCCCGATAGGAGCTGCACATATCTCGTTCTCAGGGCACACCGGATTGTCCAAACTTCCGGTAGGCGAGCCCAGAGTTGCCCTTGGTGGCCACCGACGGTTGACAGGTTGTACCAACACTCACGACGAGCGTTGGCCCGGGGGGGTAAATAAAGATGACCCTTGGGCTCGCGAAAACCCAAGGGAAAAGGTTTAGGTAGGCAAATGTAAAACCAAGGTTGGGCCTTGCTGGAGGAGTTTTATTCAAAGCAAACTGTCAAGGGGGTCCCATAAATCACCCAACCGTGTAAGGAACGCAAAATCAAGGAACATAACACCGGTATGACGGAAACTAGGGCGGCAAGAGTGGAACAAAACACCAGACATAAGGCCGAGCCTTCCACCCTTTACCAAGTATATAGATGCATTAATTAAATAAGAGATAATGTGATATCCCAAAATATCCATGTTCCAACATGGAACCAACTTCAACTTCACCTACAACTAACAACGCTATAAGAGGGGCTGAGCAAAAGCGGTAACATAGTCAAACAACGGTTTGCTAGGAAAGGTGGGTTAGAGGCTTGACATGGAAATATGGGAGGCATGATATAGCAAGTGGTAGGTATCGCGGCATAGCAAAAGAGCGAGCAACTAACAAGGAAAGATAGAAATGATTTCGAGGGTATGGTCATCTTGCCTGCAAAGTTCTCAGAGTTGTCGAAAACTTGATCCTCGTAAGTGTTCTCAACAGGTTCCTCGTAAGCATTCTCGTCTCCCGGCTCTACCCAAAGCAAGAACACAAGCAAAGGACCAACAATCAAACACGGGCAATGCACAAGCAACATGATGCAATACATGGCATGATATGCGCGATGTGATATGCATGCATATGCGTGCTCCGGAAGGAATAAGATGAACAAGACATCAACTTGGCAAACCAAGTATGCCGCTGGAGAGATGAGATGATTTCGGTCAAAATCGATATAAGGATCACCGGAAACAGATGCACGGTTTCAAATGACAAGCAAGACAAGATATGATGCAAACTGCTTAAAACAGCAACATGACCACTTAGATGCAAAGTATAAATATGCTACAGCACCCAAACATATGAACAAAATGCATGGCAGTGATATACAGGAGATGCTCTACAAAACATGAACACTGAGTTAAATCTATAAACCACTAGAGCATGACTAAAACAGCATGGCAATAATGCAAAAGATAACAGTTTCACAGACTTGGTGAAAATAACATGCCAGGAATTAACATCAGGAAGACATGTTTAGAGCAAGCTAATAACATGCTACAGGAACATAACATAGTAAACAAAGGCATGGCATGAATCAACTAAATGCATAGAACAAAAGTCCCTTACTGATCATGAGCCAAAAAGGCACAGAAGATATGATGGCACCCATGCAAACATAGCAAGTTTTATAAACGGATTCAGACTTGGTGAAATTTCAGGACATGGCAAAACAAATTCATGTTGGCATGTTAACAAGCTTGATTAACTCACTACATAGCATATCATGGCATGAAATAAATCTAGCATGGAGTAGGCATAAAAATGAAGCTATCCATGTGCAAAACAACCTCATAGCATGCTTGAATTAAACCACACAAAAATGACAAGACAACACCATGATTTAAAATGACATGTTTATGAACTTTCTCAAATGCAGAAACTAAGGCCACCACTGGATTGGTGGGATTTTTCTACCCCAAAAACATATATAATATGTTGGGGTTGCTGTAGAAAAATCATCACAAGTGCAATAAGTTAAAAACTGCCCTAAATGGAATATGACAGAATTGGCATTTTCCTGAAGTGGAAATGTCCAGAATTGGACTTGCCTGATTCGGAAAGATGCCCTATTCCAGAAAAGGAAAATTCGCTGGACTAAAATATAAATAAAAGAAATAAGAGAAGGAGGGGGGGGTGAGGATGACATGTGGGGTCTTCCTGTCAGTGACTCGAATAACCCAAAATAATAGGTTGGTTAATCTGCGCCCGCAGGGAATCGAACCCGGGTCGCCTGGGTGGAGACGCGGCGAGGGAACCAGTCGGGCTATTAGCGCGATCGTGCTAAGAGGGGAGCTGGCTCCTTTTGAGGTAAGCCCTCCTGGTACGGGTTCCTCTCCTGGGCAGAAGAGAGAAACGCCGACGGCACCGGCGAGCAACGGCGGCGACGGCGGGGCTCAGGAGGTGCCGGCGGGTGTGCGGAATCAGCAGGGCAGAGTGCGTGCGGTGCAGGAAGGGAACGTGCGCGCATGTGTGGGTGTGCGTGTGGGCAGGAGCTTGCGGCCATGGCGACGAACACGGCGAGGCAGGGCTACAACAGCACTGCGTGAGCTGCTGCACTGCAGGGGCGTGCGTGCGTGTGTGTGTGAGAGAGCAACTTGGGGATCCGAAGCTGGAGAACGCGCGGGCGCGCTGCAGCAAGTACACACACAAGGAAATTTGCAGACTTAGCCGGAGCACCGCGAGCGCGTCAAAGACACGGATCGGGCGAGTCCTACGGGGTGTCTACACGCCATAAAAAAGACTGGAGAGGAGGTGCGTTACCCAGATCACCCTAAGACATGACGAGCTTGACGGATATGCGTTGAAGGCGACGAGAGGGAGCTCTGAAACTAGCGGGGCTGCTGTCCGGGAAGAAGAGGAAGAAGACAGGTCGGAGAAGTCGATCTGGAGGCCTTGTGGCCGCGTGCGTCGTGGAAGGAGACGTAGGGGAACTTTTCGGACTCCCCCACGGCGGCAGAAGAGATCGGACGCGGTTGGAGAGGCTACCTCGAGCTCGAGCTCGAGCTCGGCCGGAGCATGGTGGGCAGGGCGACGGCGTGGGCGTGGAGACTCACCTGGAGGCAGAGAGGGAAGAAGAGGAGGGAGAATCGGTCGAGAGGAGACCCTAGGGAACCGGGGACAACTTTATAGGGGTCTAGGGGCGAACTCCGGCCGTCAAATCATCTCGAGTGCCGACGTGGACACGCTGGATGCACTGCCGTACAGGAGGACGAAGCTCCTGTACGCGTGGGCTGACTGGGCTGCGGTTGATGTGTTCTGATGGGCTGCGGGAGAGGGAAAAAGCCCAAGTGGATGCATTGGGAGGCTTTTCCTTTTTCTTTATAATAGTGCAAATATAAATCCACAGCTGTAGAAAAGGAAAAGGCCTAGGAGGTAGGATATGTATATAAGAGGTATGAGAAAATTCTCATGATGCTGGAATTATGCTCTATTTGAATAAATTGCATTGGACTTTTTTAGAGGTATAAAAATAAAACAAGTTTGAATTATATTCAAACTTGAGGCATTTTTTAACCTAACCAAAGCAACTTCAAATGGGATGCAATTTTACAGAGAGGGTGTAGGCATGGTACAAGATTTATAAGGAGAAGATGAAAATTTATGGAGTAGGGCAAGATGGCACTTGCAAGAAAAGAAAAAGAAAGGGAAGGAGAAGTGGTGATGAGGGGGAAAGTGATGAAGCTTGGATCCCAAAGAACATGCCTCAATGCAATATGCTCACAACATGAAGATGCACATGATGATGGGGATATGCATAGTGACACCAAGCACAAAGCAAACACATGATGAGGCCATAATGCAACAATGGATGGCAAAATAAATATGACAAGCAATGACAAGATAATGCAATGGCAAACAAAACAACCCCAAAATGAAACCCACAATGAGGAAAACCACTTGGGATTGATGAAGAACAAGAAGGATATATTGCCAAGATGGGAAGTTTTACATCTGGGTGGTTACATCAACACAAATCCATCAAGTGTAGGAGGATTTAGCGGCTCATCAGAACTTGAGCTTCCTTCTTTCCATGCACGCTTGATATTTTTAACCATCCTCCTAAAAACCCTGATCGCATCAGGGCTGCCAGGTTTATTGAGCGAGTCAAGAAATTCAAACCGCCTTTCTTTCACATTTAACGCAACTACACAATAATGACCAACGCCATCCCTTATATCTGGTGGATCAAAAGTTGCAAAAAGGACCTGTTCAAAGCACGAAAAAATAAATAAAATTATAATAAGAAGAAGAAACAGAACACTGTAAAAACAAACACGCAAAAATATAGTCTTCGACACATAAAAACGTTACTCACCATATCCTTTTTATCAACACGCTCCTCGGCTTTTGAAGAGAACACCATTTTAACACTCCTGCCTACAGTACCACCATTCCAAATATTTTTCTACCAATACAAAACCCAAAATCAAATAGTGCTCAAGAAAACATGTCGTCGCACAAAATCAGAAAATAAAATCCAAAAAAATATAAAACAAAAATTTCTGCATTCTTACACAAATATGGTACGCGACAACCATTTTCGAAGATCACTTAAACTTATCTACCAGCAAAGAAACCCCAAGATCTACAAGTCTTGTAGTGAGCATCCCTTTATCCCAAAAGGATTGACCAACTTCGCCAATGGTAATATCACCCAACTCAGTTTTAAAAGCAATCATGTCCCTGAATTTTTCATGAAAAACTGAAACATAAGATACTAATAAAAATAACAACAAAGATAAAGGGCTAAAAACCAAATTTAGAAAATACATATGAACAAAACAATTTCTAAAAAACCATACTTCTTCTTCTTGTCCTTCCGAACCCTCGTAACAGCAGCGTACAACTCATTGTATCTTTTCAGAAGAGCTGGATCAATGCTCGACGGTGTCACAACAAGTAGTTCGTCATCTGTAATAAAAAGATGAAGTTCACTTATCCAAAATAATGAAGTTAAAAATATTAAGATAAGGAAATTCTACTAGCTATTTTGAAAATCATAAACAAAAGATCAAGTTCCACTTATCATTAAACATCTAATACAGATACCATAGTAATTAAACAAAAATGAAATGAGAAAACTTCAATCTGCCTGCTCGAACAACACTCTTGCCTTGATGGTCGAGTCTTCATGCTGTTGTTCTTCAGAGCTCACCAAAGCATTTTCCTGGACAGATTGCGACTAATCCACCACAACCTCACTGGACTTCCCTTCTGCAGCAACATCAGCATTTTATGGATTTACAACAGTCTGGTCAACCGCAACGTCCTTAGATACTTCAGCTACATGAGGCTCAATTATCGATACTTCAGGAACATCGTTGGCCGCCAGACAAACAGGGGAAGCAACAACACTAACAGCAGGGACGACATTCTCCTGCGGCTTTTCAATGCCAAAATCAGAATCTTCATGCCGACTGGGGGAAAGAGCATCATGGGATTCTTGAGCCACAGAAGCGTCTGCACAGTCGACAGCTACCGATGCAGAAGCACCAACACTGCACCACCATCAACAGCACAACCGCCCTGATTCAGATCAACGTGGACTTCCACGTTTTCTTCTCCAGGCTATGGAAAGATTAAAAAACACACAATAACACAAAAATGAGCGCGGGGATAATTAACACAACAACAACTGCAACCCACGTGTATCAAAACAACTACAACTTCAACCCACATATACGTAAAAAAGAACTGCAGTTCACTCTGTCAAACGCCACAGTTCAGTTATGTTAAAGTTGAAGCTTACTTATGTAAAATATTATGGTTCACGCATGCAAAAATGGAATGCAGTTCACTTCAGTCAAAGACTGAAGCTCACACATGTAAAACTATTGCAGCTAACATATGTAAATGAAAATGCATATATGTGAACATAACAGCGTACATCAAGTTTACAATAACAACAACAAAAAATTAGATTACAACACACTAACAGAACAAGTAAAACAACTATACCTTATCAGCTACAACATCCGAAGGGGACGATGCATCTGCCAAGACCTCATCCTTCCCGGAGCCATCGTAGGTCTCTTTGTGCACATCACAAGCAGCATCACCAGTCTACAGGCATAGAACAAACCAAAAAACGAAAAAAAATAAGATGGTAACGACCAAAAAAGAAAAAAACTTCAAATATGCACAAGCAATACACACTTTACAAACGCGAAGTACACAAAAAAATACAATAAAATGGAAAGCAACAAATGCAAGTTTAAGAAGAGGGACGCATGGCAGAACAGACATGGCAGAAGTACTTGTACCTGACCAATTCCATCGTCCCTAGTTCCATGGACACCAGAAGATTCCACTCCAGCCTATCACAAAAAACATAAAAAGTGAGGAGCAGTCCACATAGAACACAAAAGAGGTTCAAAACCACAAAAAACCTACAACATACATTATCAGCGCCAATACCAGCGTCCTGACGGTTCATTTCATCCAAAATAAGCCCAGCATCCTTCTCATACCGACCACATTTTTCCTCTTGTGAATGTCTCAATTGAGCATACGAAGACCGAACACTCGTCACAACAATCTTCAGGCTTTCAATCATGCCACAATCAAAATTGTGAGTAGCAACAATATCTTCATCTCATGGGCCATGGCCAACAGGGAAAAAACCAGCAACTTTCCTCAACCTGTCACCAGAGGTTGGCAAATCTTCAGTCAACTTCAAAACCTTCAGAAGAAGCTCATCAATCTCCTCGTGTTTTTTGCTGCCAACAAATGACTATTTAGAAGAGCTTCTATTATCAAACATCTGTCGAGCCATGAAACCACGAGTACGCGGCACCTCATCATCACAGGCAGGAAGCTGGCTACATATAGGCTCATAAAACCTAGCATGAGTGCTAGGTCCCGCATCAGAGCTGCCGCGTTCAACTGCAACAGGACGGTTGTACACAATATCACCTGACGCCTTCCACTACAAAAAAAAGACAAGAGGCAAACAGAAGTACACATGTGAGTACTATAAAAGTTCGGATTTATAATGGCTGCACCTTTAAAAAAAACTGATATTTGATATGTCCATTTTGCATCATGCTTTATATCAATATTTATTGCATTATGGGCTGTTATTACACATTATATCTCAATACTTATGGCTATTCTCTCTTGTTTTACAAGGTTTACCATGAAGAGGGGGAATGTCGGCAGCTGGAATTCTAGCTGGAAAAGGAGCAAACGTTGGAAACCTATTCTGCACAACTCCAAAAGTCCTGAAACTCCACGAAACAACTTTTTGGATTTATTAAGAATTTATGAGCGAAAGAAATAGGCCGGGGCCCACACTGCCTAGGAGATGCAGGGCGCCCCAGAGGGCGCGCCCCTATCTCCTGGGCCCCTGGTGGCCTCCGCGTCCATCTTCGCTATATCATCACTTTTATCCCGAAAAATTGTGGGCAAGCTTACGGACGAAACTCCGCCGCCATGAGGCGGAACCTTGCGGAATCAATCTAGGGCTCTGGCGGAGCTGTTCGCCGGGACACTTCCCTCAGGGGGAAATCATCACCAACGCTATCACCAACGATCCTCTCATCGAGAGGGGTCAATCTCCATCAACATCTTCACCAGCACCATCTCCTCTCAAAACCCTAGTTCATCTCTTGTATCCAATCTTGTATCAAAACCACAAATTGGTACCGTGGGTTGCTAGTTGTGTTGATTACTCCTTGTAGTTGATGCTAATTGGTTTACTTGGTGGAAGATCATATGTTCAGATCCTTTATGCATATTATTACTCCTCTGATTATGAACATGAATATGATTTGTGAGTAGTTACGTTTGTTCCTGAGGACATGGGTGAAGTCTTGCTATTAGTAGTCATGTGAATTTGGTATTCGTTCGATATTTTGATGAGATGTATGTTGTCTTTCCTCTAGTGGTGTTATGTGAACGTCGACTACATGACACTTCACCATTATTTGGGCCTAGAGGAAGGCATGGGGAAGTAATAAGTAGATGATGGGTTGCTAGAGTGACAGAAGCTTAAACCCTAGTTTATGCGTTGCTTCGTTAGGGGTTGATATGGACCCATATGTTTAATGTTGTGGTTAGGTTTATCTTAATACTCCTTTTTGTAGTTGCGGATGCTTGCAATAGGGGTTAATCATAAGTGGGATGCTTGTCCAAGTTAGGACAGTACCCAAGTACCGGTCTACCCACATATCAAATTATCAAAGTACCGAACGCGAATCTTATGAACGTGATGTAAACTAGCTTGACGATAATTCCCAATGTGTCCTCGGGAGCTCCTTCTTCATTATTAGAATTTGTCCAGGCTTATCCTTTGCTACATAAAGGATTGGGCCACCTTGCTGCACTTTATTTACTTTATTTACTTTTTGCTCGTTACTATTTATCTTATCACGAACTATCTATCACCTACTATTTCAAAGCTTGCAGAGAAAACCTTCATGAAAACCGCTTATCATTTCCTTCGCTCCTCATTGGGTTCGACACTCTTACTTATCGAAAGGACTACGATAGATCCCCTATACTTGTGGGTCATCAAGACTCTTTTAAGCGCTATTGCCGGGAGTGTAGCGCTTTTGGTGAGTGGAACTTGGTAAGGAAACATTTATATAGTGTGCTGAAATTTTCTGTTACTTGTCATTATGGAAACTAATCCTTTGAGGGGCTTGTTTGGGGTATCTTCACCCCAACCAGAAGAGCAAAGATATGCTCCTCAACCTACTGAAATTTATGAAAATATTCACTTTGATATTCCTTTGGGTATGATAGAAAAACTGCTAGCTAATCCTTTTGCAGGAGACGGAACATTGCATCCCGACTTACACCTTATCTTTGTGGATGAAGTTTGTGGATTATTTAAGCTTGCAGGTATTCCCGATGATGTTGTCAAAAGGAAGGTCTTCCCTTTATCTTTGAAGGGAGATGCATTGACATGGTATAGGCTATGTGATGATACGAGATCTCGGAATTATAAGCGATTGAAGTTGGAATTTCATCAGAAGTTCTATCATATGCATCTTGTTCATCGTGATCGTAATTACATATATAATTTCTGGCCTCGCGAAGGAGAAAGCATCGCTCAAGCTTGGGGGAGGCTTAACTCAATGTTGTATTCATGCCCCAATCATGAGCTCTCTCGGGAAATGATTATTCAGAATTTTTATGCTCGGCTTTCTCTTGATAATCGCAACTTGCTCGATACTTCATGTGCTGGTTCCTATATGCTGAAGACTATTGATTTCAAATGGGACTTATTGGAAAGAATTAAACGCAACTCTGAAGATTGGGGTTCCGACGATGGTAAGGAGTCAGGTATGACACCTAAGTTCGATTGTGTTAAATCTTTTATGGATACCGATGCTTTCCGTGGATTTAGCTCTAAGTATGGACTTGACTCTGAGATAGTAGCTACTTTTTGTGAAACTTTTGCTACTCACATTGATCTCCCTAAAGATAAGTGGTTTAAATATAATTCTCCTGTTGAAGTGAAAGTAGTTGCACCCATTACAGTCGAAGAAAAGACTATTACATATAGCGATCCTATTATTCCTACTGCTTATGTCGAAAAACCTCCTTTTCCTGTTAGGATAAAAGATCATGCTAAAGCTTCGACTGTTGTTCGTAAGAGTAATACTAGGACCTATACACCTCCTGAGCAAATTAATGTTGAACCTGGTATTGCTATGATTAAAGATCTCTTGGATGAGGACTTAGATGGGCATGTTATCTCTTTCTTGGGTGAAACTGCTAATATTGCTAGACCCGATACTAAGACACGTAGACCTGTTGTAGGCACGCCTGTTATTTCTGTTAAAATAGGAGATCATTGTTATCATGGCTTATGTGATATGGGTGCTAGTGCTAGTGCGATACCTTTTGATCTTTATAAAGAAATTATGCACGATATTGCACCTGTTGAATTGGAAGACATTGATGTTACTATTAAGCTTGCTAATAGGGACACCATTAAACCTATTGGGATTGTTAGATATGTTGTAGTCTTGTGTGGGAAGACTAAATACCCTGCTGATTTTCTTGTTCTTGCTTCCCCACAAGATAATTTTTGTCCCATTATTTTTGGTAGACCTTTCTTGAATACTGCTAGTGCTAAGATTAATTGTAAAAGGAAGGTAGTCACTGTTGGCGTAGATGGTATGTCTCATGAGTTCAGTTTTGCTAAGTTTAGTAGACAACCTCGTGAAAGGGAACCACCTAGTAATGATGAGATTATTAGTCTCGCTTCCATTGTTGTTCCTCCAACTGATCCGTTAGAACATTATTTGTTAGACCATGAAAACAATATGTTTATGAGGGAAAGGGAAGAAATAGAGGAAGTGTTCCTTAAACAAGAACCTATGCTGAAACATAACCTTCCCATTGAAATTCTTGGGGATCCCCCTCCACCCAAGGGTGATCCCGTGTTTGAACTCAAACCTTTACCTGATAATCTCAAGTATGCTTATCTTGATGGAAAAGAAATATATCATGTTATTATTAGTGCTAACCTTTCAGAGAAAGAAGAAGAAAGATTATTGAAAACTCTGAAGAAGCACCGAGCTGCTATTGGATATACTTTGGATGATCTTAAGGGCATTAGTCCCACATTATGTCAACACAAAATTTCAGTGGAGAAAGATGCCAAACCAGTTAGAGATCCTCAAAGACGATTAAATCCCAAAATGAAGGAAGTGGTAAGAAAGGAGATTCTAAAACTCCTTGAGGCAGGTATTATTTACCCCGTTGCTGATAGTGAATGGGTAAGCCATGTCCATTGTGTCCCTAAAAAGGGAGGTATTACCGTTGTTCCTAATGACAAAGATGAATTGATCCTGCAAAGAATTATTACAGGTTATAGGATGGTAACTGATTTTCGTAAGTTAAATAAAGCTACTAAGAAAGATCATTACCCTTTACCTTTTATTGATCAAATGCTAGAAAGGCTATCCAAACACACACATGTTTGCTTTCTAGATGGTTATTCTGGCTTCTCTCAAATACCTGTGTCAGCAAAGGATTAATCTAAAACTACTTTTACTTGCCCTTTTGGTACTTTTGCTTATAGACGTATGCCTTTTGGTTTATGTAATGCACCTGCTACCTTTCAAAGATGCATGATGGCTAT
The DNA here is from genome assembly GCA_021605205.1 of Aegilops longissima. Lineage (NCBI taxonomy): Eukaryota > Viridiplantae > Streptophyta > Magnoliopsida > Poales > Poaceae > Aegilops > Aegilops longissima. Next base: position 1,341,099 of record JAHIAM010001926.1, on the reverse strand, counting down.
ATTCTCTGATTTTTGTGAAAAGACTTGTGAGGTATTCATGGATGATTTCTCCGTCTATGGATCCTGTTTTGATGATTGTTTGAGCAACCTTGATCGAGTTTTGCAGAGATGCGAAGACACTAGTCTCGTCCTAAATTGGGAAAAGTGTCACTTTATGGTTAATGAAGGCATTGTCTTGGGGCACAAGATCTCAGAGAGAGGTATTGAAGTTGATAAAGCCAAAGTTGATGCTATTGAAAAGATGCCATGTCCCAAGGACATAAAAGGTATAAGAAGTTTCCTTGGTCATGCCGGTTTTTATAGGAGGTTCATTAAGGACTTTTCTAAAATCTCTAGGCCTCTTACTAATTTATTGCAAAATCTTATTCCTTTTGTCTTTGATGATGATTGTTTGGAAGCATTTGAAACACTTAAGAAAGCTTTGATCACTACACCTATTGTTCAGCCACCTGATTGGAATTTACCTTTTGAAATTATGTGCGATGCTAGTGGTTATGTTGTAGGTGCTGTTTTAGGGCAAAGAGTCGATAAGAAATTGAATGTTATCCAGTATGCTAGTAAGACTCTTGATACTGCCCAGAGAAATTATGCTACTACTGAAAAAGAGTTCGTAGCAGTTGTGTTTGCATGTGATAAGTTTACACCTTATATTGTTGATTCCAAAGTCACTATTCACACAGATCATGCTGCCATTAAATATCTTATGGAAAAGAAAGATGCTAAGCCTAGACTCATTAGATGGGTTCTCTTGCTCCAAGAATTTGACTTGCATATTATTGATAGAAAGGGAGCTGAGAATCCCATTGCAAACAACTTGTCTAGGTTAGAGAATGTTCTTGATGACCCACTGCCTATTAATGATAGTTTCCCTGATGAACAATTAGCGGTTGTTAATGCTTCTCGTACTGCTCCTTGGTATGCTGATTATGCTAATTACATTGTTGCTAAATATATACCGCCTAGTTTCACATACCAGCAAAAGAAAAAGTTCTTTTATGATTTAAGACATTACTTCTGGGATGATCCACACCTTTATCAAGGAGTAGATGGTATTATTAGACGTTGTGTGCCTGAGCATGAACAGGAACAAATCCTACGCAAGTGTCACTATGAATCCTATGGAGGACACCACGCTGGAGATAGAACTGCACAAAAGGTACTACAATATGTTTTTTATTGGCCCACTCTCTTCAAAGATGCCCGTAAGTTTGTCTTATCTTGTGATGAATGTCAAAGAATAGGTAACATTAGTAGACGTCAAGAAATGCCTATGAATTATTCTCTTGTTATTGAATCGTTTGATGTTTGGGGCTTTGATTATATGGGACCTTTTTCCTGCCTCCAATGGTTATACACATATTCTAGTTGTTGTTGATTACGTTACTAAGTGGGTAGAAGCTATTCCAACTAGTAGTGCTGATCATAACACTTCTATTAAAATGCTTAAAGAAGTTATTTTTCCGAGGTTTGGAGTCCCTAGATATCTTATGACCGATGGTGGTTCACACTTTATTCATGGTGCTTTCCGTAAGATGCTTGCTAAGTATGATCTTAATCATAGAATCGCATCTCCTTATCACCCATGATCTAGTGGTCAAGTAGAGTTGAGCAATAGAGAGCTCAAATTAATTTTGCAAAAGACTGTGAATAGATCTAGAAAGAATTGGTCCAAAAACTTGATGATGCATTATGGGCCTATAGAACTGCATACAAAAATCCTATGGGTATGTCTCCATATAAGATGGTTTATGGAAAAGCATGTCATTTACCTCTTGAACTTGAACATAAAGCATATTGGGCTATTAAAGAGCTCAATTATGACTTCAAACTTGCGGTGAGAAGAGGTTGTTTGATATTAGCTCACTTGATGAATGGAGAACCCAAGCATATGAGAATGCCAAGCTTTTCAAAGAAAAAGTCAAACGCTGGCATGATAAGAGCATACAAAAGCATGAGTTTAACGTAGGAGATTACGTGTTATTGTTCAACTCTTGTTTAACATTTTTTGCAGGAAAACTTCTCTCAAAATGTGAAGGTCCCTACGTTATCGAGGAGGTCTATCGTTCTGGTGCTATAAAAAACAACAACTTTGAAGGCACAAATCCGAGGGTGGTAAATGGTTAAAGAATTAAACATTATATTTCAGGTAATCCTATCAATGTTGAAACTAATATTATCGAAACCATAACCCCTGAGGAATACATAAGGGACACTTTCTAGAATGTTCTAGACCCCGAAAAGGCATAGGTACGTGGTACGGTAAGTAAACTGACTCCAAAACAACTCTAATGGCAATTTTTATCAGTTTTGATTATTTAAGAATTTTAGGAAGAAAGAAGTATTCCGAAAGGGACACGAGGCTCCCACGAGAGAGGAGGGCACCCCCCCCTATAGGGCGCGCCCCCTGTCTCGTGAGCACCTCGTGTGTCTCCCGGACTCCGTTTTCTTGTATGTTACGTATTTTGGTTGGTAAAAATTCATTATATATACTCCCGAAGGTTTTGACCAACGTATCACGCAAATATCCTCTGTTTTTGTTTCAAGCTGTTTTTGTTTCAGATCTAGAGCACCATGTCGTCTCCAAGCGCTCCCAAGGACAAGTTTTTCGAGAGGGTTATCAACCCCTATCTCGCGGAGGTGCTGCATCACCCTCAAACCATTGAGATACGTGAGGGGGTGCTGCACATCCGCGATGTGGAGGGACCAAGGCGTACCAGGAGCGTGGAGACAAAGCTCGAAGCCATGGAGCAAGAAGTTTTCAAGTGTTAAGGGATGGTGGAGCGTGGACTCAACGCCAACCAGATGATGATCACGGAGTTCACCAACAACCACAAGCTGGATGCCAAAGTCATTGGGGAGACCATCTTCAAGCTTCAAGAGAAAATCGAGCACCTCCAAGCCCAGATTTATGACCTGCAAAACCAGAACTGTGAGTATGAATATAGATTCAAAAGGATGAGTTTGGCTGTAGATTTAAGGATCCCGGAGACTCGATCATCCTTTTATGATGGAGAGCCTATGCCTTGGAAGACGGACGACAAGCCTGCATCATCAACAACTCCTACTTCACCACCTCCGAAGAAATAATCACATGGGTATGGGCACTCCCCTTGGCAACTGCCAAGCTTGGGGGAGGTGCCCCAGTATCGTATCACCATCACACTCCTATTTTTACCGCTTTATTTAGTTCGATCCTTTTAGTAGTATCTTGATCTAGTAGATTGAAGTTTTGATATCAAGTAGTTTTGAGTTTTGCATTGTGATCTCTTTATGTAAGCGAGTCCGTGTCCTATCTATAATAAAGATTAGTGTTGAGTCAAGGCTTTGCCATGTTGCTATGATCTTGAGAAGGTAGAAAGAACAAAAGAGTTCATATTGATCTTATGGATAGTGATAACTTCACACATAGAAAGTATGAGGCATAAAAATTGTTGAGAGTTGATGAACGTAGCCTTGGTCATCGTTGCAATTAATAGGAAGTGATAAGGAAAGAGGGGTTCACATATAAATATATTATCTTGGACATCTTTTACGATTGTGAAGCACTCATTAAGTATGACATGCTAAAAGAGTTGACGATGGACAAGGAAGACAACGTAATGGTTTATGTTTTCCGACACCTCAGTTAAAGTATATTGTCATTGACCTTCCAAACATGTTGAGCTTGCCTTTCCCCCTCATGCTAGCCAAATTCCTTGCATCAAGTAGAGATACTACTTGTGCTTCCAAATATCCTTAAACCCAGTTTTGCCATGAGAGTCCACCATAGCTACCTATGGATTGAGTAAGATCCTTCAAGTAAGTTGTCATCGGTGCAAGCAATAAAAATTACTCTCTAAATATGTATGACTTATTAGTGCAGAGAAAATAAACTTTGTACGAACTTGTTGTGGAAGTAATAAAAGCGACGGACTGCATAATAAAGGTCCACATACAAGGGGCAATATAAAGTGACGTTCTTTTGCACTAAGACTTTATGCATCAACCCTAAACGCGCATGACAACCTTTGCTTCCCTCTGCGTATGTTTTTACTTCATGCTTGAGTCAAGGTGATGCTCACCTTTCCCTTTTTATTTATCCTTTGGCAAGCTCCTCGTGTTTGAAAGATCATGATACATATATCCAATTGGATGTAAGTTGGCATAGGCTATTATTGTTGACATCACCTAAAGGTGAATACGTTGGGAGGCAACACAATAAGCCCCTATCTTTCTCAGTGTCCGGCTGAAACTCTATAACCACAAGTATTGCGTGAGTGTTAACAATTATAGGGGACTACGAGATAGTTGAGTATGTGAGCTTACTGAAAAGCTCTATTATTGACTCTTTCCGATGTTACGATAAATTGCAATTGCTTCAATGACTGAGATTATAGTTTGTTAGTTCCCAATGAAGTTTTTGAACCATACTTGACATTGTGAATTGCTTATTACTTGATCATAGGAAATCATATGACAAAATCCATATATGTTGCTGTTATTCGAATGATCATGATGCCCTCATGTCCGTATTTTATTTTTATCGACACCTCTATCTCTAAACATGTGGACATATTTTTCGATTTCGGCTTCTGCTTGAGGACAAGCGAGGTCTAAGCTTGGGGGAGTTGATACGTCCATTTTGCAGCATGCTTTTATATCAATATTTATTGCATTATGGGCTGTTATTACACATTATATCTCAATACTTATGGCTATTCTATCTTATTTTACAAGGTTTACCATGAAGAGGGGGAATGCCGGCAGCTGGAATTCTGGCTGGAAAAGGAGCAAACGTTGGAAACCTATTCTGGACAACTCCAAAAGTCCTGAAACTCCACGAAACAAATTTTTGGATTTATTAAGAATTTATGAGCGAAAGAAATAGGCCAGGGGGCCCACACCCTGTCCAGGAGGCAGGAGGGCGCGGCCCCCTATCTCCTGGGCCCCCTGGTGGGCCTCCGGCGTCCATCTTCTGCTATATCATCACTTTTACCCTGGAAAAAATTGTGGGCAAGCTTACGGGACGAAACTCTGCCGCCACGAGGTGGAAACCTTGGCGGAATCAATCTAGGGCTCTGGCGGAGCTGTTCTGTCGGGGACACTTCCCTCCGGGAGGGGGAAATCATCACCAATGTCATCAGCAATGATCCTCTCATCGAGAGGGGGTCAATCTCCATCAACATCTTCACCAGCACCATCTCCTCTCAAAACCCTAGTTCATCTCTTGTATCCAATCTTGTATCAAAACCACAAATTGGTACCTGTGGGTTGCTAGTAGTGTTGATTACTCCTTGTAGTTGATGCTAATTGGTTTACTTGGTGGAAGATCATATGTTCAGATCCTTTATGCATATTATTACTCCTCTGATTATGAACATGAATATGCTTTGTGAGTAGTTACGTTTGTTCCTGAGGACATGGGTGAAGTCTTGCTATTAGTAGTCACGTGAATTTGGTATTCGCTTCGATATTTTGATGAGATGTATGTTGTCTTTCCTCTAGTGGTGTTATGTGAACGTCGACTACATGACACTTCACCATTATTTGGGCCTAGAGGAAGGCATGGGAAGTAATAAGTAGATTATGGGTTGCTAGAGTGATGAAGCTTAAACCCTAGTTTATGCGTTGCTTCGTTAGGGGTTGATATGGACCCATATGTTTAATGTTGTGGTTAGGTTTACCTTAATACTCCTTTTTGTAGTTGCGGATGCTTGCAATAGGGGTTAATCATAAGTGGGATGCTTGTCCAAGTTAGGACAGTACCCAAGTACCGGTCTACCCACATATCAAATTATCAAAGTACCGAACTTGAATCTTATGAACGTGATGAAAGCTAGCTTGACGGTAATTCCCAATGTGTCCTCGGGAGCTCCTTCTTCATTATTAGAATTTGTCTAGGCTTATCCTTTGCTACATAAAGGATTGGGCCACCTTGCTGCACTTTATTTACTTTATTTACTTTTTGCTCGTTACTATTTATCTTATCACAAAACTATCTATCACCTACTATTTCAGTGCTTGCAGAGAAAACCTTACTGAAAACCGCTTATCATTTCCTTCTGCTCCTCGTTTGGTTCGACACTCTTACTTATCGAAAGGACTACGATAGATCCCCTATACTTGTGGGTCATCAATATTCAAAACTCAGATGCACTAACCGGCAGCTTCCCAAATTTGTAAGTTTCCAAGTAAATCTTTCCCTTCACAAGCACATCCTCATTGTATAACTTCATCAGGTCCTTGGTCGTCAGGTATGATGCACGTGGCGTCAACGTGTGCATGACTGAAAATTTGTGAAGCTTCAAGCAGTCAAGATACATAATCAGGGGGACAATGGCACAACCCTCTGCACAATTCTGCTTGCTGCCTTCTGTTTGCCACCTCACCACAGCTGCCTGCAACTCATCAACAACAAGCTGGCAAAAGTCCATCTGAGCCATAGCCGCATAATCCATGTTCTCTACCATTGCAGCAACTCTACCCAAACGAACTGCAGGCCGGGGCACAGCAAATTCTGGTAGAGTATCAGGAAGAACACATTCACAGCAAGGTCAACAGTCACATGATCATCTTCCTCCACCAACGCCTTCAACTTCTCAAGCAAGTCCTTCACACCTATAATTTTTGAACAGTCAATGTCAAGCTCATCCTTGAGGGCACTCAACGAGTCATCATGGCCGCTAGCAGCAGGCATGGGTGCAGTGTGACGTCCCATGGGTAAATCAAAAATGTGATGAACTGCATCACGATTGATTCGAAGAACCCTGCCATTCCCAAAGTCCATTATCATGGTGGCAGGGTCAATCACTCCCATCAGATAGCAGATAAGAATGCGCGACACATTTTTCTTTACTGTCAGTTCAAAGACAACACCAAATCCAGCATCCCGAACACGACTACAGTGTGCCTCTTTCAACAAGGCAGCAGCCTTGCAAACAGTGGGAAGCGACAAACATACGGTCTTGTTAAATCGAGAATCATCTACCTCAGCATCATCTTCAGCTGCATTGCTCTTACTAGACTTCTTCCTCTGTGTAAAGGGAAATGCAATCCACATTAGAAGACTAGCCATAAAAAAAGAGACAGATAAAACACAGATAGAGTAACAATGAAGAAAACAAATGCAGTCCACTTCAACAAACCTTTGGAACAACATCCACCTCCTCGCCAGAGTCACCACAAACATCTTCATCGACATCGTCACGGGCACGCTTGGGTAGACTCTTAGATGAACCACAGTCTTTGCGTCTACCACTATGAACATCCCTCACAAAATCAGCAAGCACAAAGTCATCATCATCAGAATTGGGACCTTCAGTGACATGTAGTCGCTTGCACTGAGGATCATCCTTTCCACCAGCTTCAGCAGTTCTCTTGCCAAGATTCTTGTTCATGCCAGCAACACGTGGACTCCACTGAGGTCTACCACCTTCCTCGGCAACAGTACTCAGCCTCTTCTTCTGCAAAGAAGGCTTCTTCACCTTGGCAAATTTGGCACCCTTGGCACCATCTGCAGCTCTCCTCTGCTTATCTTTCTCCGCAAACTCTCTTGAGTCACTTTCAAACCTCAACTTCTTCTTCCTTTGCTTCAACTCATATTCACGAAGCTGTTCCGAGACCATCCAATCCTGTGTAACTTCCTCTGTACCATCAATGATCAAGCGTCGTGTCTCGGAACAAAACGGGACGCCTCTGGTCAAAGCTCACACCAACATTACCCTCTGCAAAATAATGGTCAATCAATTGAGTAACCTCCTCAAACCCAGGCGCCCTAGCATGGAAAACAGACACTGTGTCAAAATGAAGTTTGACTATGGTCGTTAAAAAGTGCACAAAAAGAACAAATGCAGTACACTTAGACATATAAAATGCAGTGCTCCAACCATAAGCAAAAAATAAAAATTAAAGCATTGCACAAAAAATTGAAAAACAACAATGCAGTTTACACATACATATAGTGGAGTTCACATATACAAAATAAATACAGTGCTGCATACACTAACTTCATGTTTCTTCCCAACAAGAATGCCGGACTAGATACAGCAAGGCAACACCAATTCGTACAACATCGAAGTAACCAGCATACACAAAAATAAACAAATCAATTACATACCAGAAGGAGGGGCCACACTTATGGGAGAAGTTTCAATCGGCTAATTCAATTGATGTCCTCCCTCCACACCATGATCCTTACCACCAGGACAACGAGAGCCAATTGGTGTATCATTATTAGAACCACAATCACCTACTTCATTCAAAAAGAACCAGAAACAAAAAATACAAAACATCTCGTGACAAAAATAATGCAAACGAACGCTGACAAATAACAGAGCATAAACCAAATATGCAGGATGATTTAGGAAATTAGATAAACATCAAACAAAAATAAACAAAAGCCTAAAATAAGCACTCCACATACCCTGAACTCCTCCCACTCTGTTTGGCGAAGACATGGCGTTTGCCTGCAGCACAACGACGAAGTGACAGATATAAGCAACAAAATAGGTGAAAAATCACACAAAACCCTAGATCCACCTTGCTACACACAAGTATCGACTCCAAAATCAAGATAAAATCGGCTGCCTACACAAGCAAAAACAGCAACAGCAACTACAAGAATAACAAAAACAAGACGAGGGGACGATCAAGACCGGGAACAAGCACAACGTACCACAAAAAAGATGCGGCAGCGGCGACGGCGGGGAAGGGGGAGGGTGCGGCGATGGAAACAGACACGAAAGGGCTGCGGGAGCGCAGTGGCAAGGGCTCGCGGAGCGGACGAGGACGCAGAATGCAGGAATAAGAACCTCTTGAGGGCGGCGGTTCCTCGGGCGACGGTGGTTGCTGCGGGCGACGGCGGTTTTGCTCGAGGGAGGAACTGCAAGAGAGGAGAGGGGATTGTTCTCGGTCTCTCTCCCTGTCAGCGATGGGATCGCCTGGAACGGACACGTAGGAAGCCGGTTTGTGGCAAAAAGCAGCATAAAACGGGCCGGCCCAAAAGCTGCCCGGCTAAAATAAGAAATACCACATCAAAACGCACATGATGCAGTTCTCTATGAAGAACAATGAAGTTCAGCCGGTAAAACAAAAATAAAATAAACGCAGTTCGTAAAAAAGTTAAAATAAAAAACAACACGCATGTTAATAAAATGCATCCAAAAAGAAAAAGTCTACATTCAAATAAGTGCCACACAAAAAATGCCCCCCACCCCCCTACCCCTCCTGTACCACGGAATGCAGTAAGTCCAGGCAAAAAACAGATGCAGTACGCAACACTAGAGAAGTGCAGTGCATTTCGTTACACAAAGCAGTACGGCTTAGCAATCCGTTCCGGATTACCTACATTGTGAATAAAAACACGGTATAGAACTTAGCGAAAAAGTCGTAAAAATGGCGGAATACATTGTACTCTATTGCACACGATGAAGCACGCACATGTAGACAACATGCAGTTCTCTGTTGCACATGATGCAGTGCGGAACTCTAAACAATGCAGTTTCATTATCACGCAGGATACATATAAACGTCACAAAATGCCCGTTCGCACAGAAAGTGGTGGTTAAAAAAAACTACTGATCAAAAATAGAAAAACAACACGTTCGCATACAACCACCCGATCGGAGCGGTTCCATCGCCACAACCCCACGATCACAGACGCAACACCAACCCACGATCTGCACAAACCGCATCGTCGCCGAGATCGTGCAGTTCATCCGATGCGGCCATCCCACACCTCGCCCTCCCCTTAAATTCAGACCCCTGCCATAGGCCTTCTCATCCACAACAACACAAGTTTCCATTGCGCTGCCACCAAATCGCTCCATCACATCCATCTCCACGCAAAAACACCAAGCCCCTACTACCGGCCATGGCGTTCGCCGATGAGTATAAGTACGTGGAGGCCCACGGCAACACCAAGTTGCACGTAATCCACACCAATGACAAGAAGCAGGTGGCGATCACCCTCGCGCAGTACGAGCGCCACCTCAGCCTCCAGCGCCACAAGATCGTTGGCATTGATCTCGAGTACAACAACGAGCCTGAAGCGACGCAGAAACCCGCCCTCTGTCAACTCTCCATCGGCAAGAAACACCTGGTGCTGCTCTTCCAACTGAGCACCGCTGAAAGGTGCATCGTCTTCGACAACTTCCTCGCCGACCCCAGGTACACCTTTGCAGGCTTCTCCATCGACGGCGACAAAAAAAGGCTAGAGCGCGTCAATCTGTAGGTCGCCAACTTCGTCGACATCCAAAAGGAGTGGAGGGTGCCCGAGGCAACCAAGGAGTTGGACTCCCTTGGAGACGTCTCCGGCATGCTCATCGACGACTACACCAACAACATGAAGAAGAAGATCACCGACGACGAGCACAAGCGCTGGGCCACCCTGCCTCTGTCCATGAGGCACTTCGAGTACGCGACAAACGACGCCTATGCAGCGTACGAGATATGGAACCGCATCACCCTCACCCAGGACGGGCTTCGCCGTGCAAAGCTGGAGAAGGAGGAGCCCTCAAAGAAGCACGCCAGGAGCAGCTCGGGATGGGGAGACGCTGACTGGTGAAGAAGAAGATGGTTGTGACACACCGATAGTTAAGCTACAGTAATTCTCTGCTAATGATGCCACATCACCATGGTTACTGTTATCGATCTCGCGATGGTTCAAAATCGATACAAATTTAAATGCAGGTTTGACTGGCGTGGGCCTGATGGTGGCCCTACGGGCGTTCTCGGCAAGGGCCTTGCCGAGGCCCCGGCAAGGGTCTTGCCGGGGCGCCTGCTGTCATCCCCGGCAAGGCTCTTGCCGGGGGCCTTGTGGTCCTCCTTGGCTGGGATCCCGCCAAGGGTCGTCATCTTCTATATTGTGTATCTGATCTTGAATGTCTTCACAAAGATCTGCATGCCACCACGGGGATGTCTCCCGAATCCTTGCCTCATGGGGGCAGTGGACTCAAGGGTGACTCGCTCCGTAGGTGTGGGGCGAGCTGCCACGGCAAGGGTCTTGCCGGGTTTGCTAAAACTGCCTCCCGGCAAGGATCTTGCCGGGGGAGTCCGCTTCGTCCCCTTGGCGTCGTTCTGCTCCTTTCGAGCTTCGGCCTTACCTTGGCTCACCTCCCTTGCCTTGCTCAGTGTGGTGGTGCCCGTGGCTCAGACTGCCCGTGCACAGTTATAGGGGTACAAAAAGTGTACCCCTCTTTTTGTACACCGACACAAACCGATAGTTTGAAGAGAAATACAAAGATATCTTAATCATGCATAAAAGAGTTCGAAGAAGACTCAAATAATATTCGTAGATAATCTGATCATAAATCCACATTTTACCGGATCTCAACAAACACGCCGCAAAAAGGTATTACATCGAATAGATCTCCAAGAACACCGACGAGAACATTGTATTGAAGATCAAAGAGAGAGAAGAATCCATCTAGCTACTAGCTATGGACCCGTAGGTCTGTGGTAAACTACTCACGATCATCGGAAGGGCAGCAAGATTGATGTAGAATCCCTCCGTGATCGAATCCCCCTCTGGTAGATCATCGGAAAAGGCCCCAAGATGGGATCTCACGGGAACAGAGGCTTGCGGCGGTGGAAAAGTATTTTCGTGGATGCCTCTGATGGTTTGGGAATATTTGGGAATTTATAGTGCGAAGATTAGGGATGGGGGACTCCCAAGGGGGCCACAAGCCAGGGGGCACACCCCCCTAGGGCGCACCCTGAGGGCTTGTGTGCTCCTCGGGACTCCTCTGGCCCTCTCTCCAAGTTACGTAGGTGTCTTCTGGTCCAAGAAAAATCATCGCGAAAGTTTCATTCCGTTTGGACTCCGTTTGATATTTATTTTCTGTAAATCTCAAAAATAAGGAAAAACAGAAACTTGCACCGGGCTCTGGGTTAATAAGTTAGTCCCAAAAATAATATAAAATAGCATATTAATGTATATAAGACATCCAAAATAGATAATATAATAGCATGGGACAGTAAAAAATTATAGATACGTTTAAGACGTATCACAGTGCCACCGCAGAGCTCCCTCACGTGCCCGTCGGCATCCAATGCGCGTCGCCCCGGAGCTCCCTTCCAGCATGCGAGCCGGTGGCCGCCTCCTCTTGCCGGCGAGCTGCGCCTGTAGCCGCCTTGTGCTCCCAGCCACGTGGCCTCTCCCTTTCTTCCCTCTTCCTGGGCGCGGCGGCCCGAGCCCCTGGCCATGGCGCTCGGCTGGCGGCGGCCCAAGCAAGGATGGCGATAGCTAGTGCTCGTGGGTGCGGCGGTCCGAGTCCCTGGCCATGTCGCGTGGGTGGCGGCGGCTCGTGCTTGTGGGTGGCGGCTGCTCCTCCACATGGCGCTCCTTCCGCGGTCGGCCATGGCTTGGCGTGCGGCGGGTAGTGGAGGTGCGGCGGTGGAGCTCAGGATGAGAAAGAAGAGAAAAAAGATAGGAGGAAGAAGAGAGAACTTACATGTGGGTCCCACATGTAAGTTAATAGTCAAACAAACATAATGTTTAGGAGTGGGTCCGACCTGTCAGAAAACGACCTGAATCGCTAGCAACGAGCGTTCTGGGTTTTTTGAAACAGTCGACCCCGGACTTGGTACTTATCAATGAAAAAATTGATAGTTTTTTAAACCCTAGCCCGAATTATAGTAGTTTTATGCTATTTACTCCTATTGGCATCTCATTTGGGGTTTGGACAATTTGGAGATGCGAAAATGATGTTTGTTTTAACCATAAAATAACTGATGATGTCTTTGTGCTTATCCATTTGATCTAGCACCGGTTAAACACGTGGTCCATTTTGTTGGAAAAAATAAAAATGAGAGGGACTGATGTTGGGGGCAAACTTTCTAGAGCGTTGTTAACCCTGAGAAAGAGTGTGTGTGGTACATACGTAGATTAAAATAAGAGATAAATTGCATGAACAAACAAATGTTAGCACAAATATCTTATCCAACGTCCTGTTAACCAAAAGGTAAGGCATTCCGATCAATGTCTAATCTCAATCATAAGTCATTTCAAAAAGACAGATAGCATATAATCGACAAAGTTAAGGCGGAGAAGAAGTACCAAAAGTAGCACACCATGATTTAGGAATTTGGCTCCATTATTATAAAATATGAAATAATCTTACCATCCTTTTTTATTTTCTATTTTATCTAGATTGAATACTCTATTTAGAAAAAAACGCTTTATGGTAGGGGTGACGAGGAAGAGTAGAAGCTCGTTAAGGAGGTTAGCAATGTTGAGGACCTTCAAGATGATGTCCACCTCTGGTTATTCCATCGCTGCCTTGGGGATTTGTGTGTTGTGTTATGGGACTGTTGTCAGATTATTTAATGGAAACAAGTAAGAACTAAAGAGGGTTTTGTTTAGGGAGAGAACATGGGAGGCTTCAATATCGGGCTGCTGTGATTTTCTGGTTGGGCTAGAGGCGATGTTATGCTTAGATTTTACAAACGTGACTATAGTAAAAATGCAAATATACCCTTCAAGAACAGAAAAGAGTTATCGCCATTTGCTACAGATAACATAATTCACATGTCCTGGTAACAATTTCGATTTTGTTTTGCCCCGGTACAGAGTGAAATATTTTTTATACTGAACTTTCATACTTGTTTAAACTAATTATATCATACTACAATCTTAATAGGTATAATTTTCTATTATGTTGCTACCATAGTTAACCACTTAACAATGTTATTAAATAAGAATAGTTACAGTGTTCTTTGCCATACAATTGTAATGTAAGTCCCCAAAATTTTGTTTATCCTAATTTTAAATTCTATGATATATCAAAAGTTCTCTTTGACTTAATTTTGGAATAAAATTTAAAATTATATAGTTTATGTGTACATGTTTTGCAAGTATGTGTGTGAGTTCATATAAATTTCAATGTCATTAAATATTATGGTAGAAATTTCTAAAGCGTACACTCAAATATCTTGATAAGTGTATCTAGTGTATTACTTATTAGATAATCATATTTATAAACACTTCTAGAATGACAATTGTATCTTGTAAGTTGGGTTCAATAACAAATTGACAAATGTGCTTGTTTTCTACTTGTATTTCAAGTATCATCAACATGAGAATCATCAAAGAACATAACAATGATGTTGATTATATTTCCACATACATACAAGTTAATTATTTGGTATGGTCGTCTAGATGCACTTGGTTTGATTTGGTGAACATAAGAGCCACTACAAGTTTCTTAGATAAAATAATTGTGCATTAAATTAAATATAGAAATCTTAACATATATTTCTTTACAACACATAGATGTCCACCATAGAGAGCAACAACTTAACTAATCTCAGCTTCACCAATCAAACTGGTGTGAACTTGGGCTCTAACGAACCGAGCCTTTATTTTACGTGTTCAATAACTTTACGAACATAATGTATAGTACTATAGTGGTTACTCGTATAATTAGTCTTTGGGAATTTCTCCTCTCTTTGTCCGACATATGAGTTGTAGCCATCCTCGCCTTGATTTTATCAGACAATAGGAGGGAAGGAAGCGGGAGACCGCAAGTGAATGTTTGGAGTGATGCTCAACTTGATTTTTTTTATCGGTTTTGTGTGTTGTTGGAATAAGAAACACAGTGTTCTACCATTCTCATGTTGTGGTTATTGTGACCAACATGCCTAACACATATGAGAATGTATGCAAATTGACAACTCTCGATGGTGAAAGAGTGATTCGCCATTATGTCTTTGTCTTAAGGTTTCTCGTTAGGTAAATTGTGCTTCAGCGGCGAGCTCACTCGGCGCGCCCCGGGAGGGCGCCCCCTGAGCTCGTGGGTTCCATGCAGCTTCGTTTAACCTAATTCCAACTCCATAAATTCTCAAATATCCCCAAACCAATAGAGACCCACCCGAAACACTTTTTCCTCCGCCGCAAGCTTCTATTCTTCCGCGATCCCATTTGGAGGCCTTTTCCGTTACTCTGCCGGAGGGGGAATCGATCACAGAGGGCTACTAAATCATCCTTGTTGCACCTTCAATGATGTGTGAGTAGTTTACCACAGACCTACGGGTCCATAGCTAGTAGCTAGGCTTCTTCTTTCCCTCTGATCTTCAATACAAAGTTCTTCATGATCTCCGTGGAGTTCTATCCGATGTAATCTTCTTTTGCGGTGTGTTTGTTGGGATCCGATGAATTATGGTTTTATGATCAAATTATTCATTGAAAGTAATTGAGTCTTTACTGAACTTTATTATGCATGATTTTTATAGCTTTGTATTTCTCTCCGATCTATCCGTTTGGTTTGGCAACAAGATTGATTTATCTTCAGTGGGAGAGGTGCTTTGTAATGGGTTAATTCTTGCAGTGTCCTCACCTCGTGAAAGAAGGGGTAGCGAGGCACGTATGTGTATTGTTGCCACTAAGGGTAAAACGATGGGTTCAATCTTGCAGTGTCCTCACCTCGTGAAAGAAGGGGTAGCGAGGCACGTATGTGTATTGTTGCTACTAAGGGTAAAACGACGGGTTCAATCATATTGCTTGGTTTTATTCTGTCTACATTATGTCATCTTGCTTTAAGCGTTGCTCTGTTTGTCATGAACTTAATACCATAAATGCATGTTGGATAGCAGTCGATTGGTGGAGTAATAGTAGTAGATGCAGAATCGTTTCGGTCTACTTGTCACGGACGTAATGCCTACATACATGATCATTGCCATGAATAACATCATAACTATGCGCTTTTCTATCAATTGCCGAACAATAATTTGTCTATCCATCGTATGCTATTTATTCGAAATTATGTCCCTTGGGTCTACCTTTATCATATTACAAAAACCAAAAATACCTTGCTGCAATTAACTACCTTCTATTTTATTTTGCAATTTATATATCTACTATCAGATATAATACTTGCAAGTAGCGAGTTCAAGGGGATTGACTACCATCTTGCCCGTGTTGGATGCAAGTATTTTCTCTTGTGTGTGCAGTACTGTTCACTAGGCTTTATGTGATTCTCCTATTGGTTCGATAACCTTGGTTCTCACTGAGGGAAATAATTATCAGCTACTATATTGCTTCACCCTTTCTCTTCGAAAAAAATCACAACGCAGCTCACAAGTAGCAGCGCCCCACACACACACACACACATTTCCTATAGGGGAGGCCGAATTGGAGTGGCGGAGGATTCCTCCTCCCCGTCTTGACCGGGGCAAGGGGGGAATCCTTTGCCCTCTTGTGTGGCGCCCCTCCTCTCCCCTCTAACCTATATATACTAGAGTTTTTTGTACTATTCGATACACAAATTTTGGAGCCTCCTCTAGTTTCTCTAGTTCTAGTTCTAGTTGATCCTAGTTGATTTAATTAGAGCTAGACCTAGATCATATAATCCTCATAATTAGAAGCCGAGTATGGTTCTAACCTCCTCCCTTTAATTCTACGGCGACGATTAGCTCTGGACGGCGAAATGCAGCCGGATCGTGAAGATCGTACGCTTGCAACCAAGTAGAGAGGCCGTGCTTTCGGTCTTCCGTCGAGGGACTGTTCGTGGGTGGTTCGCGGAATCGTTCATCTACGTTCGAGGGACTTCAAGTACGATCTACGCTGACTCATCTACTTGCGCTGCTACCCGGAGTCGGTAACAATCGTGATCCAAACCGTTTATGCATCTTCATACTCTTCCTGCGTGATCATATGACTATTTTTTTTCTACTATGTTTCCCAACTTGCGCGTCTAGTGGTAAACCGGTGATCTATACCCTAACTATGTTTCTTGTTGTTGTACTCGGTAGGATATAAAATATTTGCAAGTGTTCCATGTGTAGTCCAACAGTTGGGGCGGAGCTCAGACAAGGCATATCGTTGATCGCCCTTGAGGCAAACCACCTAGACCTAGCCATACGCCTAATACTAGACCCTACATGACACTATGGCGACCCGGCAACCTTTCCATGCTCACTCACGACGGCTTCGTCGCCGGAGGAGAAGGACAAAGGCCTCGGGTTGAAAAAGGCGACTCTGATTGGGATGAATAGAAAGGGAAGGTGAGAAACGAGTGGTCCCTCGTTGATGTCTTAATTGGTGGCCTTTTGGCCTAATATCTTTTTTTTTCGAGAAAACTTTCAATCTATTCATCTTCAATCATGATAGAGTATCGAACACTAGAAATGATAAAAAATACATTCAGATCCGTAAACCACCAAGCAACGACTACAAGCACTGAAGCGGGCCGTCTTAAGTGGTGACCTTGTAGGTTTTCATCTTCTTCATATTTTGTTTCTCTGGCCGTCTTGCAGCATCGACAAGACGGTGGCAACAATGACACACTGAAATAAGGTCTCTTTGGCCTCTCACTATCTTGACGTCATTTGATCCAACCCCAACAAAGGGTCTGCGAGGGTAGATGTTGCGAGATTTGCTAGCTTTCTTTAGATTTAAACAGTTGGTGTGTCGAATCAAGGAAATTAGCTGACTGGCTCTGGGTGGGAGGATTTCAGCGCCATGTACTCATATTGTTATGCGGCATGGTTTAGTTTCTCCCACCCTCTATAATGGTAGTGAAAAACAAAAATCATGTACTGAACATGGTGATGCCCTAATTCAACAATTTTTAGATCTCATTTCTAACGATGAATGATCATTGTGGTCTTTAAAGCCTACTACGTTGAGGGCGTTTGCAGGTTTTTTGTTACTGTTGGCTCACTTCAATTTTCAAGTTTCGATGGATGACGTACAACCGAAACAAGAAGATGGTCAATATTATTTTGATGTAATTTTTTTCCTAGAATACTCGTTTTGCATCATATTGTGTTTCTTGGTTGTTGTTTTCCTCTATACTTATTATCTTATGTAAAATGCCCTTTAGCTGTCCTTTTGGGAAAAAGAATATTTAAATTTTTTTGAGACAAAAATAATATTTAAATTGAAATTACTTTTTTACATTTGGGCCTTATCCGCGACCCGCGACGAACCAAAAGCCCAAGACCACATGCGAACGACACATGAACGCACACCTAAAATAAAGTTGTCTAAAAATAACCTAAAAAAACAAAGAAACAAAAACATGAACGCACACAAAACACAAATCTCTATTTTTAATGGAGCAGTTGATATTCTCGCTTTCAGGATTTTTTTCATCCCATTTTTCATGGTTTTTTTTGGTACCTCCTTCCACCTTCGCTAGTTTTTTTTCTAGATTTTTTTTCGTCCCCTTCCCCCACTTCATCGGTTTATTTTCGCGTCACCCTCTCACACAATCTCTACTTCTAATAGAGCAGTTGGTAGTCTCGCTTTCAGGTTTTTTTCGTCCCACCTCCCATGGTTTTTTTTTGGTACCTCCTCCCATCTTTGCTGGTTTTTTTCGTAGATTTTTTTCGTCCCCTCCCCCCACTTCATCGGTTTATTTTCACGTCACCCTCTCACACAACGAAAGAAATCTGAACAGATCGGAACTTTCCATACTGGCGCAAGTTATTTAGTAATGTAGAATCAATCACGAACAATCTCTGAAGATCAAATCTAAATTAATTAACCTTACCTTAAATCACTCAATCACATTAATTAAAAAACAAATAATTGATTTTCAGAAAAATCACTCAATCACATTAACCTTACCTTAACTCACGGATGGTAATCAATCTCCAAACAAAGGACACAATACATCGAGGGAGCAGTAAATAAACTCCCTTTCTTATGACATGTATATGATCTTCCCTTCCCTCTCCGTTGTCGAGCGTTCTTGATTCTCGAGGCTGATGCTTGGGCTACGTCACTGGGTCGTGACGGTGCCAGAGGACGAGGACGGCCAGGCCGGGTGCCGCGGCACTACGTTGGCCGCGGCCGATGAAGGGGGCGAAGAAGGGCGGCTTCCCTGGCCGTGGTCGTGGCCCTGTGAGTTGGTGTGGTGGAAGCGGCACTTGAAGGACCCGACGTGGGTGGCCAGCACGCAGACGCACATGAAAGCGGGCCCGTGGCCCGCGCTGGACGGCCGACGCCGACCCGGGCCACCTCCTCCGCGTATTCTTGGAGCTGTGGTTGGCCGATTCACATGAAATTAGTTTCCTCAGTTGTGGTGGCAAATATAATATATAATACACATAATCCATATTGTTATGCACTAGCGTGTGTGTGTGAAATAGATGGATTATGGTCCCGTACCCAATAAGATGGATATGTGTGTGTGTGTGTGTTAGAGAGAGAGAGAGGAAGAGGGGAAGAGAGAGTGAGGAAGAGGGAGGGAGAGAGTGTGTGTATGAGAATTTGATGGTAAAAAAAGTCGCCAATGTTACTTGATATGTATGAGAATATTAATATTGAACTTTTAAAACTAATGAGGCCCCGTTGTATCGCACGGGCGTTTTTCTAGTGGTAGTGAAAAACAAAAATCATGTACTGAACAGGGTGATGCCCTAATTCAACCATTTTTAGATCTCGTTTCTAACGATGAATGATCATTGTGGTCTTTGAAGCCTACTACGTTGAGGGCGTTTGCAGGTTTTTCGTTACTGTTGGCTCACTTCAATTTTCAAGTTTCGATGGATGACGTACAACCGAAAGAAGAAGATGGTGTCAATATTATTTTGATGTAATTTTTTTCCTAGAATACTCGTTTTGCATCATATTGTGTTTCTTGGTTGTTGTTTTCCTCTATAATTTTATCTTATGTAAAATGCCCTTTAGCTGTCCTTTTGGGAAAAAGAATATTTAAATTTTTTTGAGACAAAAATAATATTTAAATCGAAATTACTTTTTTACATTTGGGCCTTATCCGCGACCCGCGACGAACCAAAAGCCCAAGACCACATGCGAACGACACATGAACGCACATCTAAAAAAAAGTTGTCTAAAAATAACCTAAAAAAACAAAAAACAAAAACATGAACGCACGCAAAACACAAACACATGCAACGAGATCACCGGCCGGACTAGCTACTGCGACGCCAGCGAGCTCGCGGCAGGCTTCGCCGGAGGGTACCCGATCGAGTGGCGCTTGGAGGGGAAGACGACGAAGACGCCGCTCGCGAGGGCGCCGACCACGACAGGGAGCGCCATGACCACCTGCTTCTGCTGCTCCCTGAGCGCCGGGTAGAAGCACGCCACCGTGTTGGCGTCCGCCAGCAGCGCCACGGCCGCGAACACGACCACCGAGAAGAAGGCGTGCGCGAAGTCCGCCGGACGCAACCTGTACTTGGAGAAGTCCCTCGCCCCGGTGTCGTCGTCGTCGCCGCCGCCGAACGGCAGGAAGCCCCTGGGCGTCACGAGGCCGTACCTGACCTTGCCGTCGGCGCCGACGAAGCTGTCGGTGAAGGCAGAGAAGGCGCAGGAGAAGGCGCAGAGCACGAGGAGCACCGCGGTGACCACCCTGTTGGCCACGCTGCACGAGCCGGCGTTGGTCACGATCGGGTTGAGCACCTCGTATACGATCACCGTCGACGTCGGCAGCAGCTTGAGCACGTGGCCGATGCTCCCGAACGTGGAGTCAGCCATGGCGCCCACTTTGGTCCCGGTGTCCTCGGCTGCTGCTGCTGCTGCTGCTGCTTTCTTGCTCGACTCGGCTTCTTTGATGCCTTCTTCCATCAGCTAAATTTAAGCTAGCCCCTGCCCTCCTTCCTTCTCTAATGCCAAGCTTATTGCGTAGTAGTATTTTATAGGCCATCTGGGCCTAAAGAAATCCATGGGAGCTTGGAAACTAATCCGGTTGCTTACTCTAGGAGAAATAGTAGTAGCTTGTCTTGGTTGTAAATTGCAATGTGATAGTAACCAAATTGACGTACATGTTGCCCACATTTGCAAGATGATATTAAATTCCTCCAGCCGCGAAGTCCATATGTACGAAATTTTTCTAAGATCCAGATAGCGACTCGTCGCGAATGGATAGTTTCATGAAGAGTTTTCATGATTGATTAGGTTGGATTGCTTGTTCATGACACCAATCTATAAACCTGCACACATTTTTATATCGCGTGTTGTGAGCTCACTCGGTGCAGATTAATTGTCTCGGGAGTTTCTTGCAGTCAGGGACGAAAGAAATGGTCATCTTAGCCTATCGTCTCGTACCGGTGAAAGACTGCAAGGTGATCGTGACGCTGCCCCTAGATTGGACGTCCACGTAGGTTAGGAAACTGATGCAAGTGTATTCTACTAAGTGGATACGTACTAGTCTAATGATGATTGATATTAAGCCTTCTCGGTTCTGAAAGCTGCACTTTCCTTAGAAAATCTGCAGACGTTGACCTCCATGGTGTTGCTTGAGTTTTTGCTGACAGGGGTGGCGAGTGAAGATCCTGGGAAGGATATGTGACAAGCAAGGTTTGGCAATGTTCAAAGGAGCTTCATAGACTTATGACCCATGTGTCAGTTAAGTAGCGTGACTATGAGAGTTCAGAGGCCATGAGCCCATGACGCATCTATAGCTGACTGATCATCCTGGGAAATGAGGACTGAAGCATCGTGCCCCCCGGCGACAATGATCTCTTCGGTGTCCGGCTTTCGATGAATGAAGGGAGACCTGCCGCTGTGAGGTTGCTGGTAAACTGCGGCAGTAGGTCACTGGCTAGTGAGTGGCAGAAGGATGGGCATTAGGCAACGAGCTTTGAAGCTGTACATCAAGCAAACCTCATTCATCTAGCCAGTGACGTCCAATCAAATTCGCGAGCATTTTGATGAAATGGTGAACATTCTTCAAATTTGTGAATGTTTTTTTTATATATTCGTGAAATGTTTTAAAATTCTGTACATTTTTTCTGTAAAGCGTGAACATTTATTGAAGCGGCGAACATTTTTTTGAATAAACAAATAAATATTGAAATTGGGGAACAAATTTTGAAATTCCTGAACATATATTTTAATTTTGACGACTTTTTTCAAATGCATGACATATTCGAATTCATGAACCTTCTTTGAATCAATGGACTTTTTTGTAATTCACAAAAATGATAATTTGGTGAGTAGTTTTTAATAGTAATTCATTAACATTTTTCTAGAGCGCGAAAAAAATGAAAATCACGAACATTTTATGAATACATGAACATTTTTCCCAAATCATGAACATTTTTTACTTCCAGAACATTTCTTTTAAAACATTGAACATTTTTAAATATGCAAACATTTCTTATAAATCAATACAAAAATAAAATCCATGAAAATTTTAGGATTTCTTGAACAATTTTTTAAAAGTGGGACTTTTTCTAAATCCCAAATTGTTTAAAGAATAAGAGAAAACAAAAAAGTAAAATAAAAAGGTGGAAAACATAATGAAAAATAAAAGGCGCCCTGCACATGGGCCAGCCTAAAAAGGGCGCAAGGGGGGAATGGGGCTGAGCGCTGGCTCGTTCGGCCCAAATATTAGTTATCAAGGACAAAAATTGAAAAATATTAATCATCTATTTCAAAAGTTACCCCTCAAAAGATCTATTTCAAAAGTTACAAGTTGATGGAGGTTTTTTGAGAGATGGAGGGAGAGGCGCTGCTGCAGTGGTGTGTCGAGGTCATTCAGGGCATTACATAGGCTCCTCCACAGTGGTGTTCGATCATATTACAGATCAAGCGACACTAGAATCGCTTGCATGTTGTGAAGCTCTGGCTCTAGCGCTTGATTTATCTTTGAATCAAGTTGCCATCGCTTGTGACTGCAAACCAGTGGTAGCAGATATCAAAGGCAAGGCGGAGGGAAGAAACGGCGCAATAATCAAGGAGATTAATGAAAGATCAAAGGAGTTCACGACCTATGATTTATCTTCGATGGTTGAATTTTGAATTTTGATGCTCGTATAACTTAGCTAAATTTTCTTCTTCTTTAGTAGTTGGTCGCCATGTGTGGCTGGGAGCTCCCCACGACCCCTCTATAATCCCTATGAACTGTACTCCTAGCAAATATAGTGGGGTTTGCTCCTAAAAAAATCTATTTAAAAAATGTTAAACATGTACAAAAAAATGATATATACAAAAATGTAGGAACGCATTTTAAATATTTTAAAAAATGTGAACAGAAAAATATAAATTTTAGGAAATGTTGATCGTGTATAATAAATGTTAACCATATATTTCATAAATGTTAAGCATGTATTAAAACATATTCTTGATATATGGAAAATGTACAATGTATATGAAAAGTAATTAATCATGAATTTCAAATATTTATTAAAAAGTATTCCCAATGTATACATAAAATGTACAAAATTGTAGACATGTGCTGAAGAAAAAATATTTTTTTGGTGAAAATCATAGAAATGGAAGAAACACATCAGAAACAAAAAAAACCCGAGGAAAATGGACAAAAAACAAAACACCCGAGGAAAATGAGCCGGTCCAATACCTACTCAAGAAAGAACACCCTTCACACGGGAGAAGCTACGCGTTCGCCAACGCCTAGCGCATCAAATAGGAGGTCCTCAAACAGGAGCTACCGTTTTTTCTATGTTCTAGTTTTTGTTTGTTCTTTTGTTTTTGGTTACCTGCTTTGTCGTTTTCATTTTGTATTTTTATTTTTTTGCTTTTTAATCTTTTAAACATTTTAATGAACACACTATACATATTCTTTTAATACACATAGCATTTTCTAATAAATGGTGAACATTATTAACATATGGAAACATTTTTTAATACCTGGTGAACATTTCTTCAAGCACAAACTAAACATTTTTTACAATGTACTCCCTCCGTCCCGAATTACTTGTCGCAAAAATGGATAGGAATTGATGTATCTAGAACTAAAAATACATCTAGATACTTCCATTTATGTGACAAATAATTCAGGAGGGAGAGGGTATATCTTTGTATTTTAAAAACGTAAAAAAGGGCAACAACAGGTTTTCGGTGAAAAGCTAGCTGGAAACAAAAATAAATAAAGGGGGGAAACCGTCCACGGCATGCTTCGCCATAATGGGCCTGACAATATACTACCGGGCGTGACATTGGAAAGGAAGTCTTGTCTGCTTGGTGATAATGGGGAACAAATATCTAGCGGGTACCCCTTCGGGGGCTCCCACAGATGCCTCTTTTGGGGCCATGGAAGGGCCCCAAGTGGTGCACCAGTCACCGCGAAGTATTGTTGCTAGACGCACCTTCGGGATTTTAGTTTTATTGTTGGCACGCGTTTTTATTTATTTGGCTTTTCTTGGTTTCCCTACGTTGGAAAAGCACATTTGTCCTTCTTGAAAAAGGAAAAAATATAGTTGTGCTTCGCTGTAAAAAGGTAAAAGTATAGCATGTTTTTTCCTGAGAAGCACAGTCAGTGTTGCTCTGAAAGGAAAAAAACACAAAATATGCTAAAAAAGCATGACATGTGCTTCCATGGGTGTGCTTCCTAAAAAACACGTCTTGTGCTCCTGCGAGAAGCAAAAGTGTGCTTCCCGAGAGGGAAAAATGCAGAACTATGCTTTTCAAAAAAGTGAAAGAAAAAAGGCACAACTGTGCTTCTGTGGTATTTTTTCTGTTTTCTCCAGATTTCGCTTTTTCAATTGTGTTCCCCCGGTTTATCCATGAAAAAAGTTGACGAAACCTATTAACATGGGATCTACTTACAAAGATCTCAACACGAGGAATCCAACGCTAAAAATGGATCGTGGTTTCGAGCATGGTTCAAGATATTAAATGTTTTAAATAAATGATTCTATGGAGAAAAAAAGAAACTCCCATTCGACAAGTGAGACGCATGCAGTGTGGCACTTGTCATCACCAAAGAAGGTGGAGAGTGACCTTTGATGTGCCCCCCTTAATTAGTGACCTTCTGCGGGTGTAATTAGTGATTTCGATGGTAATAACATTGCAGGCAAAGACATCCAACATGGTTTACGAAGAAAACTCGCACACAACCTGCGAGCCTGGGCTATTGCCTACACACTTTGCCAGCCCACACCAAAGACCATGCGCTAGGGGAAGGGCTTTGTCAACGATAGAACCCCTCCATGATGATATGTCAGTAGTTTCACTAGGACCTTAGGGTTCATAGTAGTAGCTAGTTGGTTATCTCTTTTTTTTTGGATCTTCAATACCATGTTCGCGTGAGCCTTCTCACATGATCGGGATCAATTTGATTTAATCGGTGTTGTGTTTGTTGGGACATAATAAATTGTTACTTTATGATCAGATGGTTCATTGATATCAATTGAATCTTTTTGGATTTTCTTGCTGTATAATTAAACCACTTTGCATCCTCTTTGATCTATTTGTCTTGTTTGATGATACGTCTCCAACGTATATACTCCCTCCATTCCCTTATACAACGCCACAAACTTAGATTACAGGTACCAAGGTAAACTTTAATAACTACTTTGCAAGTCAACTTTTGTTTTCGTTAACTGGAATCATTAATACACCACATGCATGCAAGGAAGAAATGTGAAGGAAGTAGCTAAGTCTTGATACGTCTCCGTTGTATCTACTTTTTCAAACACTTTTGCCCTTGTTTTGGACTCTAACTTGCATGATTTGAATGGAACTAACCCAGACTGACGCTGTTTTTAGCAGAATTGCCATGATGTTGTTTTATATGCAGAAAACAAAAGTTCTCGGAATGACCTGAAACTCCACGGAACATCTTATTGAAGATAATAAAAAATCCTTGCCAAAGATGAAGACCAGGGGGCCCACACCCTGTCCACGAGGGTGGGGGGCGCCCCCCTAGGGCGCGCCCCCTACCTCGTGGGCCCCCTGGAGACCTTCCGACGCCAACTCCGACTCTATATATTTGCTTTCGGGGAGAAAAAAATCAAGGAGAAGAAATCATCATGTTTTACGATACGGAGCCGCTGCCAAGCCCTAAAACCTCCCGGGAGGGCTGATTTGGAGTCCGTTCGGGCTCGGAGAGGGGATTAAATCGCCGTCGTCATCATCAACCATCCTCCATCACCAATTTCATGATGCTCACCGCCGTGCATGAGTAATTCCATCGTGAGGCTTGCTGGACGGTGATGGGTTGGATGAGATCTATCATGTAATCAAGTTAGTTTTGTTAGGGTTTGATCCTAGTATCCACTATGTTCGAGATTGATGTTGCTATGACTTTGCTATGCTTAATGCTTGTCACTAGGGCCCGAGTGCCATGATTTCAGATCTGAACCTATTATGTTTTCATGAATATATGTGAGTTCTTGATCCTATCTTGCAAGTCTATAGTCACCTACTATGTGTTATGATCCGCAACCCAAGTGACAATAATCGGGACCACTCCGGTGATGACCATAGTTTGAGGAGTTCATGTATTCGCTATGTGCTAATGCTTTGTTCCGGTTCTCTATTAAAAGGAGGCCTTAATATCCCTTAGTTTCCATTAGGACCCGCTGCCACGGGAGGGTAGGACAAAAGATGTCATGCAAGTTCTTTTCCATAAGCACGTATGACTACATTCGAATACATGCCTACATTACATTGATGAATTGGAGCTAGTTCTGTGTCACCCTATGTTATGATCATTACATGATGAAACGCATCCGCATAATTATCCATCACCGATCCAATGCCTCGAGTTTTCCATCTACTGGTTTACGCTTATTTACTTTCCCGTTGCTACTGTTACAATCACTACAAAATACCAAAAATATTACTTTTGCTTCTGTTACCTTTTATTACCGTTACCACTACTATCACACTACTTTGCTACTAAATACCTTGCTGCAGATATTAAGTTATCCGGGTGTGGCTGAATTGACAACTTAGTTGCTAATACTTGAGAATATTCTTTAGCTCCACTTGTGTCGAATCAATAAATTTGGGTTGAATACTCTACCCTCGAAAGCAGTTGCGATCCCATACACTTGTGGGTTATGCACGAGTTCTAGCTCACTTTGCTGTGATTTTCGATCTCCTTGCTCAAAGCACCTCTCACAAAACTGCTTGGGGAGATTGTTCCTTGGTATGTGACTCCTCCATTGGTCCAATTAGTTTTTGCTCTAGTGCTTTATTCATTGCACATTTGTGCTGCATAGGTGACCATGCTCTTGAGCTTGCATGTCAAATTTATATGGTTCCAAGTAGTTCTAATGCATGATATAGACTCTAGGCACTTGTAGGAGTAGTTGCTATCAATTTTATTGAGTTTGGTTCACTTTTGTTTGAAGTTACTAAAAATTTCAGAAATTTTTCAGAGGAAGAAATATGTTTAGGAAAATGTTCCAAGGTGGCTCTTCAAGGAAGCAAGGACCCAGGCTTGCAATGCGTGATGTTGATGAGGAACCACCAAGGGACGCTCCAGTGCGGCCTTGTGAATGGCCTTCGGAAAATTTTATGGATCGAGCGGGAATCAAAGAGGAATTTAACGCATACTTGCGTAACGCCGATCTTGTGGATTTTGAGGCAGACAAATGCCCATAGTACCATGGTCTCACTAGTTCATTTGTGAGGAGGTTTGAATTTTCATCTTCACGTAACTCTCCTTCAGTCATGTTTGATCTTTATGGCAAATCTTATACCATGGACTTAGAGGATTTCACTTTTGCTTGCAAACTTCCACAATGGGGTAGCACTATTGATCCCTGTAAATCTGAATTTAGAGACTTTCTTGCTAGTATAACTGTAGGGGAATCTAGAGACATAGCGCAAGCTACCATAGGGAGCATTCACTTTCCTACTATACATTATTTTGCTCTCTTCATAGGTAGGTGCATAAATGCTAAGGATAAAGCATGTCACATGTGTGTCCCTGACCTTAGCATTCTCAGGAGTGCTGTGTTAGGAGACCAACCTTATCATATGGGAGCCATTGTAGCACGTAGGTTGCATCATAATAGATATAATGGAGATTTCTTTGGAGGAATTTATGCAACCCGCTTAGCTAATTTTCTTGATGTGGACGTTCGTGAGGCTGATATGGAGTTGCCTCCTACTTATTTAGATTTTAATGCTATGGTCCACCACCAGTTTGTTGAGAGAAATGAATCACCTCTCCAGTATCGACTAATCTTTGACAGACGTCGTCCTGTCCATATTACTCTCCCTGCTCCTGCTTTCTTTTATTACTAGGCAAAAGGAAGATATATTATTACTAGAGAGGAGGCAGATGAGTACGAGAGAAGGGCTGAGGCAGCCCGTCGCCACGCTGCAGCACAGGAGGCAATAGCCGCTGCATCTCAGTACAACCCCGGCTACACCTACGAATATCCACCAGGCCATCCCTGGCAATGAACCAACTTAGGCCAAAAGCCTAAGCTTGGGGGAGTACATATTTCCCACCGACATTACCTTTATGTTCACACACTCATTGCTAGATGTCGGTGCTCATACTTTTTCACTGTAATATTCATGCTAGTTTATTTTCTTTTTCTTGCATTCTTCTTGTGTGTTTGTTAAACCTTAAGAAAAACAAAAAAAAATTAGTAGTGGTTTACTTTTCTTGCTGTAGTAATAATTAAAAATAAGAAAACCCAAAAAGATTTCCCGTTCTTCTTTTTCTTGTTGGGAGCTTTCCCGTGTAAATAGTTTTATTTCTTTTCTTTGGGGATCGATAGGAGAAGACCATAAATTAATTGTTTAAGTGGCTCTTATATGCATTATTGTTGATTTAACCAAGAGCCCATATTGCCTTGTCTTCTCCTGTTTATTGAATGCTCGCAGATTCCAGCTTAGTCCAATGCACGTGCACTCTTATTATTATTCACATCGTTTGGTCGTGCAAGTGAAAGGCAATTATGATGATATATGATGGACTGACCGAGATGAAAAAAGCTGGTATGAACTCGACCTCTCTTGTTTTTGTAAATATGATGAGTTCATCGTTCCCGATTCAGCTTATCTATGGATAAACATGTTTGCAATGACAATTAGAGATCATAGTTGCTCGTGCCATGCTTGATTAGCTATGAGTTATAATGGTGTACCTTGCGTGCCAACATGCTATTAAAATGGTTGTGATGTGGTATGATGGGGTGGTATCCTCCTTTGAAAGATTTAAGTGACTTGACTTGGCACATGTTCACGCATGTAGTTGAAACAAATCAACATAGCCTTCATGATATTTATGTTCATGGTGGATTATATCCTACTCATGCTTGCATCCAATGTTTATTAATTTTAATTCATGTTCATGGCTGTTGTCGCTCTCTAGTTGGTCGCTTCCCAGTCTTTTGCTAGCCTTCACTTGTACTAAGCGGGAATACTGCTTGTGCATCCAATTCCTTAAACCCCAAAGTTATTCCATATGAGTCCACCATACCTTCCTATATGCGGTATCTACCTGCCGTTCCAAGTAAATTTGTATGTGCCAAACTCTAAACCTTCAAATAAACATTCTGTTTTGTATGCTCGAATAGCTCATGTATCAACTAGGGCTGCCCTTATCTTCCATGTTAGGCGGGTTATTCTCAAGAGGAGTGGAATCCGCTCCTCACTCACGAGAAAATGGCTGGTCACCGGGATGCCCAGTCCCATGCTTTATGCAAACTAAATCAAAATAATTGCAAACAAAACTCCCCCTGGGACCCGTTGATTGTTGGAGGCACTCGTTGTTTCGAGCAAGCCATGGATTGATGCTTGTTGGTGGAGGGGGAGTATAGACTTTACCATTCTGTTTGGGAACCGCCTATAATGTGTGTAGCATGGAAGATATCGCCATCTCTTAGTTGTTATGTTGACAATGAAAGTATACCACTCAAAATATTATTTATCTCTATTTGAAAACCGAGCTCTGGCACCTCTACAAATCCATGCTTCCCTCTGCGAAGGGCCTATCTATTTACTTTTATGTTGAGTCATCACCCTCTTATTAAAAAGCACTAGCTGGAGAGCACAGCTGTCATTTGCATGCGTTACTTTTAATTTGTATTGGGTATGACTATGACTGGATCTCTTTTACCATGAATTACAATTTCTAGTTAGTCCTTGATCTTTAAAGGTGCTCTGCATTTATGTTTTGAGAAAGGGCTAGCGAGATACCATCTTGTCATATTATATCATGATTGTTTTGAGAAAGTGTTGTCATCCGAGATTTATTATTATCGCTCGCTAGCTGACTATGTTATTGATATGAGTAAACATGAGACCTAGGAGTTATTGCAAATGTAGTTAGTCATGATCTTTGCTGAAAAACCGAATGCTGACTTTACATATTTACAACAACAAGAGCAAACGGAGTTTGTAAAAGTTTTTTTTTATCACTTTTAGTTTGCCAACTGAATAGCTTGAGGACAAGCAAAGGTTTAAGCTTGGGGGAGTTGATACGTCTCCGTCGTATCTACTTTTCGAAAAACTTTTGCCCTTGTTTTTGACTCTAACGTGCATGATTTGAATGGAACTAACCCGGACTGACGTGTTTTCAGCAGAATTGCCATGATGTTGTTTTATGTGCAGAAAACAAAAGTTCTCGAAATGACCTGAAACTCCACGTAACATCTTATTAAAAATAATAAAAAATCCTCGCCAAAGATGAAGACTAGGGGGCCCACACCCTGTCCACGAGGGTGGGGGCGCGCCCCCCTACCTCGTGGGCCCCCTGGAGACCTTCCGACTCCAACTCCGACTCTATATATTTGCTTTCGGGGAGAAAAAAATCAAGGAGAAGAAATCATCGCGTTTTATGATACGGAGCCGCCGCCAAGCCCTAAAACCTCTCGGGAGGGCTGATCTGGAGTTCGTTCGGGGCTCCGGAGAGGGGGATTCATCGCCGTCGTCATCATCAACCATCCTCCATCACCAATTTCATGACGCTCACCGCCGTGCGTGAGTAATTCCATCGTAGGCTTGCTGGACGGTGATGGGTTGGATGAGATCTATCATGTAATCGAGTTAGTTTTGTTAGGGTTTGATCCCTAGTATCCACTATGTTCTGAGATTGATGTTGCTATGACTTTGCTATGCTTAATGCTTGTCACTAGGGTCCTAGTGCCATGATTTCAGATCTGAACCTATTATGTTTTCATGAATATATGTGAGTTCTTGATCCTATCTTGCAAGTCTATAGTCACCTACTATGTGTTATGATCCGACAACCCCGAAGTGACAATAATCGGGACCACTCCTGGTGATGACCATAGTTTGAGGAGTTCATGTATTCACTATGTGCTAGTGCTTTGTTTCGGTTCTCTATTAAAAAGAGGCCTTAATATCCCTTAGTTTCCATTAGGACCCCGCTGCCACGGGAGGGTAGGACAAAAGATGTCGTGCAAGTTCTTTTCCATAAGCACGTATGACTATATTCGGAATACATGCCTACATTACATTGATGAATTGGAGCTAGTTCTGTGTCACCCTATGTTATGACTGTTACATGATGAACCGCATCCGACATAATTATCCATCACCGATCCAATGCCTACAAGTTTTCCATCTACTGGTTTACGCTTATTTACTTTCCCGTTGCTACTGTTACAATCACTACAAAATACCAAAAATATTACTTTTGCTTCCGTTACCTTTTATTACCGTTACCCACTACTATCACACTACTTTGCTACTAAATACCTTGCTGCAGATATTAAGTTATCCAGGTTTGGCTGAATTGACAACTCAGTTGCTAATACTTGAGAATATTCTTTGGCTCCCCTTGTGTCGAATCAATAAATTTGGGTTGAATACTCTACCCTCGAAAGCTGTTGCGATCCCCTACACTTGTGGGTTATCAAGTGTCATTATAACCACATGCATGCAAGTATTAAATAAGTTGGTAGTACGAGAAAACATCATTAATTTTTCCCTCGATTACTGTTGGTGACCTTATATAGATGCAAATTGTGTTTTTGATAGTGGCCTTGTATAAGGGAATGGAGGGAGTATAATTTTTGCTTGTTCCATGATGTTATATTATCATTCTTGGATGTTTTACAATCATTTTGTAGCAACTTTATATCATTTTTTGGGACTAACCTATTGACATAGTGCCCAGTGCCAATTGTTGTTTTTTGCTTGTTTTTTACTTCGCAGAAAATCAATACCAAACGGAGTCCAAACGCAGCAAAACTTTTTGGAGAATTTTTGGGACCAGAAGACACAACATGGGCCAAAGAAGTACCAGAGGGGAGGCCCGAGGTGGGCACAACCCACCAGGGCGTGCCCAGGGAGGTTGTGCCCCCCTCGGTGACCTCCCACACAGCCTCTTCGCCCTATAAACACCCAAATATTCCAGATACCCTAGGGATGTTGACGAAACACAATTCCAGCCGCCGCAAGTTCCAAAACCACGAGATCCAATCTAGACACCATCACGGAGGGGTTCATCATCCTCATTGGTGCCTCTCCGATGATGCGTGGGTAGTTCATCATAGACCTACGGGTCTGTAGTTAGTAGCTAGATGGCTTCCTCTCTCTCTCTCTCTTTTGATTCTCAATACAATGGTCTCTTGAAGATCTATTTGATGCAACTCTTTTCTGCGGTGCGTCTGTTGGGATCTGATGAACTTTGAGTTTATGATCACATCTATATCCATGAATATTATTTGAGTCTTCTTTTGATCTCTTATATGCATGATTATTTATAGCCTCGTATTTCTTCTTCGAATCTTTGGTTTAGTTAGGACAACTAGATCGATTTTTCTTGCCATGGGAAGAGGTGCTTTGTGATGGGTTCGATCGTGCGGTGTTCTTTCCCAGTGACAGAAGGGGCAGCAAGACACGCGTGTATCATTGCTATTAAGGATAACAAGATGGGGGCTATTCCTACATGAATAGATCTCGTCTACATCATGTCATCGTTCTTATTGCATTACCCCGTTTCTCCATGAACTTAATACACTAGATGCATTCTAGATAGCACTCGACATGTGGAGTAATAGTAGTAGATGCAGGCAGGAGCCGGTCTACTAATCTTGGACGTGATGCCTATATATTGATCATTGCCTTGGATATCGTCATAACTATTCAATTTTCTATCAATTGCCAAACAGTAATTTGTATACCCACCGTGTGCTATTTCTTGAGAAGCCACTAGTCAAATCTACGCCCCCCCGGGTATATTCTTTATCATATTTGCTTTTAGATCTATTTTTATTCGCTTTTGTTTTCAAATCTATTATTGCAAAAACCCAAAAATACATTGCTGCACTTTTTTGTTACTTATTTTATCTCACGTTTTATCAAGATCTATTTATCAAATCTACACAAATTTTATCCTGTCAACTTGACAATTTATGGCACCATTACCCGTAGAGGGATTGACAACCCCTAATAAGCGTCGGGTTGCAAGTATTTGTTCTTTGTGTGGAGGTACTGTTTACATAGTGTTGCTTGGTTCTCCTACTGGATTGATAACCTTGATTTCATAACTGAGGGAAATACCTACGGTAGCTGTACTGCATCATCCCTTCCTCTTTGGGGAAACACAGACGCAGTTTCAAGTGACATCATTTGGGCAAGTTCAATGAGTTTTTCTTCAGAGGGAGTGATGATGTGTGGTGGGTTCAATCTTGCGGTGATCTAACCCAGTAACAATAGGGGCCAAGACATGTATTGTTTGTTGCCACTGAAGGTAAAACGATGGGGTTTTGCCATATTGATTGACTTCTTCCTGTCTACATTATGTGATCTTGCTTATTGCGATATTGTGCTTGCAAAGTTGATACCTTGATATGCATGCTTAGATAGAGGTTTTGTGATGGAGTATTAGTAGTAGATGCAGTTAGATTAATGGTCTACTTATCACAGATGTAATGCTTGTATGAGATTACACCATAAATGATTATAGTCATGAATATTGCAATTCGGTTAATCGCCCAACTGTAATTTGCTTACCACGTCATCCGCCTATTTTTGAGAGAGATTCCACTAGTGAAAATATGCCCGCTGGGTCTATTCTCCATTACTGGAATGCTTATACACAATTGCTACTTTTTTGTCGTGCTACTTTTGCTACTATTGATATCTCCTTTTTATTGACCCAATATTGGAACAGAAAAAAGTATCCCGCACCTATTTCCCCAAAGGTGAACCTGGGTTATCGAAGCCATGGGAGGAAGATTCCCTTGAAGCGATGGTTGATAAGTCTCCAACGTATCTATAATTTATGAAGTATTCATGCCATGATTACAACAATTTTATATCGTTTTGGTATGATTTGATTAGAACTAACTCGGACTAACGCTGTTTTAAGCACAACTACCATGGTGTCATCTCTTGTCCAGAAATAAAAGTTCTCGAAATGGGCTGAAGATTTACGGTGATATTTTATGGACCAAAAGAGACCCCCGAGGCATCAGAGTTGGGCCAGAAGAGTCCCGAGGCGATGGCAAGGTAGGGGCGCGCCCTACTATTGGGAAACGTAGCATGCAATTTCAAAAAAAAATCATACGCTCACGCAAGATCTATCTAGGAGATGCATAGCAACACGAGGGGGGGGGAGCATCTTCATATCCTTGAAGACCGCAAAGCGGAAGCGTTTATCAACGCGGTTGATGTAGTCGTACACCTTCACGATTCGTCCCGATCAAGTACGAAAGTATGGCACCTCCGCGTTCAGCACATGTTCAGCTCGATGACGTCCTCGCCTTCTTGACCCAGCAAGAGGGGCGAAGTACTAGATGAGTTCCGGCAGCACGACGACATGGTGACGGTGTTGGTGAAGAACAATCTTCGTAGGGCTTCGCCAAGCACAATGAAAACTATGACAAAGGATAAACTAGAGGGATGGGGTTGCCGGCACACATCTTGGTGTTTCTTGATGTGTTCCAGGTGCTAGCCCTGCCCCTCTATTTATATGTTGAGCCCTGGGGTCGAAACTTGGAGTAAAAGCCTCCTCAAAGTCGGTTTTGCCCGCAAGGAAGAGTCCTTATCGAACTTCTAGGACCAGACGCCATAGTCCTTGGCGTCCGGCCCAGATGGCCTCGGCGTCTGGCCCAGGGCCAGACACCAGGGTCTCCGGCGTTTGCCCCCCTGGCCTCCGCAAAACTCCTTTTGCACCGACCTAAAGCCCTGTGGGCTTCACCCCTTGGCCGAACCATATCATCCTATATATCAATCTTTACCTCTGGAGATCCTCGTCATGTCCGTGATCTCATCCGGGACTCCGAACAACATTCGGTCAAAAACATACATAACCCATACAGTACTATATCGTCAACGAACGTTAAGCGTGCGGACCCTACGGGTTCGAGAACTATGTAGACATGACCAAGACACCTCTCCAGTCAATAACCAATAGCGTAACCTGGATGCCCATATTGGCTCCTACATATTCTACGAAGATATTTTATTGGTCGAACCTTATGACAACAAACGTAATTCCCTTTATTCATCAGTATGTTACTTGCCGGAGATTCGATCGTCGGTATCTTCATACCTAGTTCAATCTCGTTACCGGCAAGTCTCTTTACTCGTTCCGTAATACATCACCTCGTGACTAACTCCTTAGTGGTTTGCTTGCAAGCTTATGATGTGTATTACCGAGAGGGCCCAAAGATACCTCTCCGGTACTCGAAGTGACAAATCTTAATCTCAATTCAAACCGACCCAACAAAACACCTTCAGAGATACCTGTAGAGCTTCTTTACAATCACCCATGTGACGTTTGATAGCACACAAGGTATTTCTCCGATATTCGGGAGTTGCATGATCTCATAGTCGAAGGAATATGTATTTGACATGAAGAAAGCAATAGCAATAAAACTGAAGGATCATAATGCTAAGCTAACGAATGGGTCTTGTCCATCACATCATTCTCCTAATGATGTGACCCCGTTATCAAATGACAACTCATGTCCATGGTTAGGAAACCTTAACCATCTTTGATCAACGATCTAGTCAAGTAGAGGCTCACTAGGGACACAGTGTTTGTCTATGTATTCACACATGTATTTAGGTTTCCGATCAATAAAATTCTAGCATGAATAACGAACATTTATCATGAATAAGGAAATATAAAATAACAACTTTATTATTGTCTCTAGGGCATATTTCCTTCAGTCTCCCACTTGCACTAGAGTCAATAATCTAGTTCACATCACCATGTGATTTAACACCAATAGTTCACATCTTTATGTGATTAACACCCATAGTTTCACATCGCCATGTGACCAACACCCAAAGGGTTTACTAGAGTCGATAATCTAGTTCACATCGCTATGTGACTAACACCCAAAGAGTACTAAGGTATGATCATGTTTTGCTTGTGAGAGAAGTTTAGTCAATGGGTCTGCCACATTCAGATCCGTATGTATTTTTCAAATTTTTATGTCTACAATGCTCCACATGGAGCTACTCTAGCTAACGGCTCCCACTTTAAATACGTATCCAGATTGAGACTCGGAGTCATCTGGATCGGTGTAAAAGCTTGCATCGATGTAACTCTTTACGACGAACTCTTTATCACCTCCATTACCGAGAAATATTTCCATAGTCCTCTTAGGCAACTAAGGATAACTTTGACCGCTGTCCAGTGATCCACTCCTGGATCACTATTGTACCCCCTTGTCAAACTCATGGCAACGTACACAATAGGTCTGGTACACAACATAGCATACTTTATAGAACATATACTTTCATTCTCTTTCTATTTTCTGCCATGGTCGGGTTTTGGGTCTTACTCAACTTCACACCTTTGCAACACAGGCAAGAACTCCTTCTTTGACTGTTCCATTTTGAACTACTTCAAAATCTTGTCAAGGTATGTACTCATTGAAAAATCTTATCAAGCGTTTTATGCTATCCAGAAATTCTGTATCATTTCCAATCAGCAATATGTCATCCACATATAATATCAGAAATGCTACAGAGCTCCCACTCACTTTCTTGTAAATACAGGCTTCACCGTAAGTCTGTATAAAACCATATGCTTTGATCACCTCATCAAAGCATATATTCCAACTCCGAGATGCTTGCACCAGTCCATAGATGGATCGCTGGAGCTTGCACACTTTGTTAGCACCTTTAGGATTGACAAAACCTTCTAGTTGCATCATATACAACTCTTCTTTAAGAAATCCATTAAGGAATGCAGTTTTGACATCCATTTGCCAGATTTCATAATCATAAAATGTGGCAATTGCTAACATGATTCACTCAGACTTAAGCATCGCTACAGGTGAGAAACGTCTCATCGCAGTCAACTCCTTGAACTTGTCGAAAACACTTTTGTGACAAGTCGAGCTTTGTACATAGTGACAATATCATCAGCGTTAGTCTTCTTCTTGAAGATCCATTTATTCCCAATGGCTTGCCGATCATTGAGCAAGTCCACCAAAGTCCACACTTTGTTCTCATACATGGATCCTATCTCAGATTTCATGGCCTCAAGCCATCTATCGGAATCTAGGCTCATCATAACTTCTTCATAGTTCATAGGTTCGCCATGGTCTAGTAACATAACTTCCAAAATAGGATTACCGTACCACTCTGGTGCGGAACGTGATCGGTTCGACCTACAAGGTCCAGTAGTAACTTGATCTGAAGTTTCATGATCATCATCATTAGCTTCCTCTCTAGTTGGTGTAGGCATCATGGGAACATATTTCTCTAATGTGCCACTTTCCAATTCGAGAGAAGGTACAATTACCTCATCAAGTTCTACTTTCCTCCCACTCACACTACAAAAAAAAGACACATCCATCACATTTTGGGCCGAACGAAAAAAATATGTCATGCTTATGATACTTTTATGACAATAATTGTGACAAAACCCGGTATCATCATAGATGTAGTGGGCTTCTACTTCTATGACAAAAAATCATGACAGAAAATGGGCTTTTTATCTTGGGCGGGCTGGAGACGCAGCTACATGACATTCTTTGGGTCGTCCATTATGAAAAAAACCATGGTAGAAGCAAGGGCGAGGAAAATATCGGGGAGTTCCCGATTACGGTGGGTGGCCGGGGCCGAGCGATGCACAGAGGTTTGTGCGTTTCTCTCGTACATGTACGCGCGTGGGTGTGAGGCGTTGGGCTCTAACTGAACCCGAGTGAGGCGTTCACCTACTAAACCTAAGCGATTGCACTGCAGGCTACGCGTTACTGAACCCGAGCGATCGATCGCTCCCTGGCTGTTAACTGAACCCGATCGAGCGATTCCTTCCCTACTGCTGCTAACTGAAGCCGATCGAACCTGGTGCCTCTTGATGAACAATGAGCATTGTTGGGGGTTGGATGAACAGTTCCCGATGGGGGTTGGATGAACAGGACCCCGTGGTAGTAGAGGCCGTTGCCGCTGGATGAACAGGACCCCGATCGAGCCGGTTGGGGTGCATGAACAGGACCCGTGGAGGGCTGGATGAACAGGACCCGTGGAGGCTGGTGGAGCGAGAGCGGTGGAGGGCTAGATGAGCAGTAGCCCGTGGAGGGTGGTTGAACAGGACCCGTGGAGAGGGCGGTTGAGCGATGAGCGGTGGAGGAGCGGTGGAGGCTGGACGAACAGGAGCCCGTGGATGAACAGTCGCAGGTGGAGGCTGGAGGAGGTCGACGGTGGATGAACAGTAGCCCGTGGAGGCTGGAGGAGGTCGACGGTGGAGATGAATTGTAGCCCGTGGAATCCTGTTTTGTGGTACGCCACACCCCTCCCAATGAACAGGACCCCTGTTTCGACCGTAGCGCTCCAACACAAGTCCGTTTCCTTCGTTGTAGTACGCCACACCCCTCCCGATCAACACGACCCTGTTTCGACAGTAGGAGGTCAAAGAGAAGTCCGTTTCCTCTGTTTTGCGGCACGCCACACCCCTCCCGGTGAACAGGATCCTGATTCGACCGTAGGCGGTCGAACACAAGGCTGTTTCCTCCGTTCTGCGGTACACTAGGCCTCGTTTCGATCGGCTGTTCCGTACAAGCCGGTTGGTTCCCGATGAACAACACACGTTTCATTGCCTCCCGATGAACACGACGACGCAGTTTCTCCATTCCGACCCAGTCGGTTGGTTGCCGATGAACATGACGTCGTCGCTGCCTCTCCATGTACACGAGCCCTGGCCATACGTATGCGCGAGTAGGCATTCGAGACCCCGCCCGTATGTATGTACGTGGACGTATTTACTTTCTTGCACCCTGGCTGTATGTACGTGTACACGATATTAATGGGACCGCATGACATGCTACGTGCGCGCCTCTACTACGACACGTGCCCTTCGTTACTCGGCCATGGTTCATCACTGCAGCCTTCAGACAGATCGATCGTATGTAGGTACACGTTTGCGACCAGAATGACAACGCTACATACGCTTCGACCAGGTGGGTCCAGACTGTCAGGGAGGATAAGGAGGCACTTCCTTGCACGTGAAGATGTAGCTGGTGGGTCCCAGCAGTCTGGGGGGAACATTTTTTTTGCAAAATACGGTGGCCCGTCTGGTGGGTCCCTGCTGTCAGGTGGAGGAATCATTATTTTGCGCGTAATAAGGAGGAACTTCCGGGCTGCGGCCATGGACCCAGCTGTCAGCCTCTCCACGTACAGTACTCTTCCGATGGAAGTTGTTCCTTGACCACGCCGCGCTGAGAGCACCAAGGCGGTGGAAGACGGCGAGGCCTAGGAACGGGACGACACAGAGCCTGGTAAGACGCGACAGTGGATGCCCACACGGAGAGGAGTACGAGGGTTCACTGGTTCAGCTGCGGTGTGAGGCTGCCATCGCCGTAGAATAACATGGGATGTGAGTGAGTAGAGGGATGGCCTGGC
Source organism: Aegilops longissima (assembly GCA_021605205.1). Classification (NCBI taxonomy): domain Eukaryota; kingdom Viridiplantae; phylum Streptophyta; class Magnoliopsida; order Poales; family Poaceae; genus Aegilops; species Aegilops longissima. The sequence continues at coordinate 1,301,660 of JAHIAM010001926.1, read as the reverse complement.
CAACAGCGGGAGTAGTAGGGGGCGGTGAGGCCTCCGCGGCAGCACAGCCGGCCACGGGAGGCAGGAGCAGGCGACACGACCGGGGCTGGTTTGGGCGGCTAGAGCAAGAAGAGCAGAGGTTGAAGAAGCACTACGGCCATTGGATGGACATCGTACTGTCACTGGAGCTAGAATCGTACATATTGACTAAGTTGACAAAGCCCTCCGTCCGCGTCAGTAGGCCCACAAGTCAGCCTCCAACTATGGTGGGTCCCAGCTAGCAGGGGGAGTATTCTTTTTTTTGTGCATAATAAGGAGGCACTTCCTTGCGTGCGAAGATATAGCTGGTGGGTCCGACCTGTCAGTGGGAGGAACGTTGTTTTCACAAAATACAGAGGCCTTCCGGTGGGTCCAGCTGTCAGGTGGAGGAATCATTATTTTGCACATAATAAGGAGGCATTTCCTTGCGTGCGGCCGTGGACCCAGCTGTCAGCCTCTCCACATACAGTCCTCTTCCGATGGATGTTGTTCGTTGACCATGTTGACCACGCCGCGCCAAGAGCACCAGGGCGGTAGACGACGACGAGGCCTAGGAAGGGAACGACACGGAGCCAGGGAAGACTCGGCAGTTGTTTCCCACGCGGAGGGGAGTACGAGGGTTTACTGGTTCGTCTCCCATTGCTGGAGAATAACAGCAGGTGTAGGTGAGTAGAGGGATGGCCAGGCCAGCGATGAGGCCTGCGCGGCAGCACAGCCAGCCACGGGAGGAGGGAGCAGGCAGTCCCCCCGACGCTTGTTTGAGCGGCTGGAGCAGGAAGAGCAGAGATTGAAGAAGCACGATGGCCTTGGATAGACATCCAACAGTCACTGCTCTCGTGTGTTGACTAAGTTGACACGGCGTTGCATGTGCGTTAACCTTTTTTAGGAAAGCATACGCGTCAAGCTATAGTAGGCGCACAAGTCAGCCTCAAATCTGTGGAAACAGCATACAACCCATCTGCCATTATTTCTAATAATTTACAGCCCATTTGCTAATTCTTAAGGTTTTTTTGGAGCCCATATTCTTTTTGTTAGCATTACAACCCATATTGCGGCCACGGTTAAAATATTATACGAAATTTTGCATATTTCGGTGCAGTCCGAACTGTTTTTAATCCCAAAATTTCGAGTCACATTCAAACTAATTTTAAGAATAAATGTATATCAATATAAAATCCAACAAATTTTCTACGCATAAAAATCAATGGAATTTAAAATCTCAAAATTAAAAAAAATTGAAACTAATTTCCGGTTTGATGTGTTTTAAAAATGTACAGCCCATTTCTCATTACTGATAGCCCATTTTCTGACCAGCCGAATGAAGCTCTCCTTGCCTTGAAAGGTTTGCAGCCCAACAGGGCTGACAAAGCGACCTACTTGACAAAGCACAAAAAAATTGGGCTAGCCATTTTCAGAAAGAAAAAAACTAATGGGTTGGTCTTGTGGAAAACATAAAAGAAAAAGTTGTCTAGACAGGCCAGAGTGCCCTGCACAACCTAGTTGACACCCTGCTTCCATCTCAAAAACAAAAATAATTGGCGAGCTGCTGGGTCCCTGGTGTCAGCTGCTCATTGTGCAATTCTCTCGATCATTTATTGACTACGTTGACAATGGCATGGGACCCAAATGTCAGAAATCCATTAGGAGGAACCATTTTTTTGGCTTGAAATAAGGAGGCACTTGCTTGCGTACTACCATGACCTTGGTGGGTCCCTGCTGTCATCCTCTCCACGCACAATCATCTCCTAATTGTGTACGCGTCAACCTGGTAGGCCCACAAGTCAGCCTCTAAACCGTGGCGGACAAATACAACCCATTTTAAAAAAATAACAGCCCATTCCATAAGTTCAAACGGAAAGTTCAACATTCAGAGCAAAGTAATAGGTCTGATCCAGATATAGAGTACTGAACTTCCACATTGACAACCATCATAGCCAAGTTAACTATCCACTCCCACTAATACTCTAGTAGTGTACAAGTACTAACTTACTCTTAGCTAACTAGACGATGCCGGCCGCCATCTGCGGTACACGCTAAACACCGGCACCGACGTCCTCCGCCTCGCCTCGGACTTGCCAGAGGTGCGATAGGGCGCGTTGCTCACGCGCATTGGCCCTTTCCATGCCGGCGTGGTCCACCGAAGCTTCGGCTTCTAAGCGGGAAACCCACTTGACGAGCTGGTAGTAAAATTCGGCGTCACGAATGCATGCGTGCCCGACAGCCTCCAGGGCTATTTGCCAGGCGCCGGCCTCCACGTAGTCGGCCCAATTGCGGGCGCTCTGCTCGCGACTCGGAGCGTCGGTGTGCTACTGCTCCATGCCCCGCTGGCGGCACAAATCGGTGATACGCTGCTCCTCCACCAGGCGGTCGCGCTCCAACAAGTCCTCATACTCCGAATTGCCATCTAAAGACCGATGGAATGCCTCCTCCCTCCGCCTGCCTTCCGGTGAAAAACCGAACACTAGTAGTTTCTTAGCATTATTAGTGGTTTCTTGGCATTATTAGTGGTTTCTTGTAAGGAACAATGTACTACTAGCGACAAAAGGCGATTCTAGGTTGCGTTGTACTCCAGCGAGTACTACTAGTGGTCGCGGGAGTGTATACCTCATTTTGCGGGTTCGATCCCGGCCGAACGCACGGCGGCCTTTTTTATATAGTAACTTCACTGCGAGCCAATATCGTACACGGGTAGTTTGAGTTTTGAAGTCGAACGGACGTGTCGCACCACAATCTGGGTGCACTGGATAGCCCAGCCACGTGAACGGGTTTTCCTTCCCATCATCTCCTGGCTCGCGTGCTCACCCTAGCTACACCTCACTTGCAGCTTCCTCATCAGCTAGTGGCATATTTAAACTAGCGGATCCCAATTAAGCTCGAGGAGCCGGAAAATCCTGGCACGACATTGGGAACTGTGCAACATGGCTCTGTACATAAAGTCCTAGTACTCTACTACTCTGTAGCTTGTGGTGTTGCACGTATGGACTTCACTCCATTATCGGCTCTGTAAAATAAATTCCACTTGACGTGATTTTTTTTGTTTTGAAACGGAGGCAAAAGCTTTGCTTCATCTCATTCATAAAGAAGGAACTACTAACAAAGTTTGACGAGATCCATTACACCTCCACAAATGGAAGCGAAAAGCCTAGTCTCGCTGTATCAAATAACTCAAATGTTTTCCCCCGCAGTAACCGTTGCTGATAAACAGGCTGCTAGTGTGTGCGTGAGAGGAGCGGCTTAGTAGGCCAGCTACGCGCTTGAATAGAGCATCGAGAGTACCCACTACGCAGGTGTACTTTCCCTGCATTGATAGTACGACGATGGTTCTAGAGAATAGTACTACCCTCCACTTCCAACTGTAGCTCCTTGGCCCTGAGATTCAAGAGTTCAAAACTGGTGCACTATACTAGAAGTACAGCACTACATCGACTACTAGTTGATAAAGTAGTACTAGTACGTAGTAAATAATAGCCTCACCCCTTCGCTAAGGAACGCTCAAGGAGGTACAGTTGGAAGGGATGAGGCCCTGCGGTTACTACACTCTTATCTCCTCCTCGCCAGTTCCCCTCCCCCCAAAGAGAAGGCAGTTCGTTGCTGCTCCCATGGATTCGCTAGGCGGTTCTCCTCCTCGTCGGGGCTGGGATACCTTGGACGATGATCCTCTGGGAGAAATCGCACGCCGCTCCGATGTCCTCACCGCCGCAAGACTCGGTGCTTCCTACACCAACGTTTTCAAGACGGTGCTTAAACAGGCTTGGGAAAAGGCCATGCTTGTTGGTCCTCCATGCGTCCTCGAGGAGAAGGTTCTTCTATGGGACAATCCTTCGAACAGTCCACCGCTCCCTGGCCATGGTTGCATGTTGACTCCGCTAGAGTTGCCGACGTTGAGAGGTAGTCAGATTTTGTCTGATGAGCAGGTCAATCATGGAGTTTGATCATGTAGTACTTAGTTATTCCATTTCCATCCTGTAATTTCTCCGTTGCCCACCATCTTATATATAGGTCTGGGTCGGTGCCAATGAAGATTGGCTTGCATACCTCCGGCCGGATACCACCATCATTTCGCACAACATCCACAATAGTGCGGCCATTCCCGTAGACCCCTTCTCAACCAATGGGATCGGCCTTCCGGACTGGCTGGACTTGAATACGTATGATGGTGCCTACATGAGACTGAAGAAGATAGCAATTGCGGACCCGCCGACAAAGCGACGCGGCTACGACGATTACTATCTCATCGCGGTGTTCGACATAAGGACTGCCATCAATGCAAGAGGCAGTAACGGCAGAGGCTGGCGCATGTTGGCCGCGGCAGATTTGTACCCCTACACGTTCGAAGACGTCGTGCGCCATCTCGGCCGCACTGGTGTGCGTAGGTCTTGAACAAACGGTTTTTAACCCCTTTCCGCGATGGCATTTGGAACCGTCGCTAAGTGAGTGTGGGCGATAGGGGGGTCCTTCCCAGACGACCCAGAAACCATCGGGATATGCCCTCCGGCACACACGTTCGCAAAATGATGTCGTAAAGCGATCGAGCAGCACTCAAATATGAAAATACGCACTGTAGAGGTAAAAAATCCAATTATACGGCAAAATTGTTTCCGGTCGCAAGTACATCCCACACAGTCAGTCCCCACTAAACGTTTCCGTTCGTATGCACATCCCACAGAGTTGCTCCAAGGAAAACGTTTCCGTTCACAGGTACATCACACACAATTTTTCCCGTTAAATCGTTTGCATTATTGAATGTATCACACACGGTTCATGGAAAAACTGTGTGGCAAAGGCTGTCCATCACACATAGTTTTTATGTGGTAAACGTTTGCGCAAGGTGGCCTAACGCAAACAGTTTTCAAGAGAAAGTCGTGTGTGATTGTTCATTAATCCAACACGGTTTATTCCTAGAAACTGTGTGTGTTGCCTGAGGTCATCGCCCACAGTATTTTTTTCAACAATCGTTTGCAATACCAAACACAATTAGCTGGCTAATTCACCATTAGCAGGCTAATTATCCAATTATTCATAATCCATTAATTAATCTAATTGACATTTCATATTAAGCACACAATATATTTCATTTCCATATTAAGGAAGCAGAATTTCATAATCGAAATACACCATAGTACAACATGATATAGCTTCAGCACTCAACTACCCCATTACACAACTGCACCAGCAGCAAGTTCCACATGCAACATGTGGAACCTTTCGAAATCAGCATCATAGAGGGTATATAGACAGATGCATCTCATCTGGAAAACTGCTGAAGCGGAAGGCCAATATTGAGCCTTCATTCATGTTGAAGGTCTTTGCAACTTTAAGCCAGTGCCTGTGGATGATTGACCATTCGTCCTTCGTCCTCTTCAGGAACACTTCAATATTGAACTGTGGGTGTTGTATGAAAACCTTCCTCGCCTCATAGAGGTGGTTTGAGAGGTAATCATCAGTGAACTGCTTTGGAAAGGCCTGAAAACAAGGATGTGCATAAATATCTTCTCTATATTGGAAATGGGGCAAAGGAATAAAAAAAGGCAAGGTATAATAGTTAGTACCATCTATAGAGAACTGATGTCTTCTTCATTGTGCAGACAAAGATCTTGTTGTTTTTTGTTGCTAATTTCTTTATCCTAACAATCTTTCTGATTTTCTTGATTTGATTGATATTCATGGACAACTCATTTCCCCATATGCAAAAAGGGTCAAACAGTGGGTCAAAACCTCTGACAGCAGGACCTACATGTGCAAGACCAAATTGTTAAAACCCAAAATATTAGAATTGTTCCTGCAATTGCACAATAATGTGCTATTAGACAACGGACCATGCACGTGCTAACCTCGATTGTAAACCTCAGTGCTTCCCATTGTTTCCCTGCAACACATATAAGGTAGTTAGTCATCAGGTCAAGTAAGGGTTCGCATGCTATCAGTAAAATATGTTGATGAAAAATAAGCACATTGCAGATTCATCAGATTAATTGAAGCCACCCAGAAAACCCATTTACCCAAACCAAGCATGATTAAGAACTAGGAAATATAGCACTTGTTCCCATTGTTTCTCATGTATTAAGTGCAGCCAAATTTGAATTATTCCTCACATGCACAACAATACAAAATTCTACCCACGACAATTGGACATCGCATTGCAGAATTGAACCAAGCAGTTAACTAAACACCACAACAAATAAACCAAACATTAACTGAGCACCACATTGCACAATATAACATACTCCTAATAGAAGATCAGAGAGTTAACTAAACAGTTAACTATAGCCAATTCTAGCAATTGTATTTGTTCCTCATGTATTTACTACAGCCAAATTTAATTTATTCCTCACATGGTATACAATAATAGAATGCACCCACAATTTTGTAAAGAGAAATTCGATTTGTTTCTCACATGGAAGACAATACAAAATTGCAGCCTGAAGAATTGAACATCACATTTGCAGAATTGAACCAAACAGTTAACTGAAGACGACAACTAATTAATAAAACAGTTAATAAGTGAGCACCACACTGCACGACATATAGAACATATACACTAGAGCAACAGATTGCATGGTGAAATTAGATAGCACAATTCACTAGAATTTGTGAAGGAAAGGCAGGAGCAGCACACGCAACGGGTAAACCTAGCATGCTTAACCGGCGTAGCTAGCAATTGGCAAGTGCTCCTTCAAGATCTGGGGGTCGGCACAAATGGCAGCCATCGCGACATCATACGCGCATGCGGCTGCGATTTGCTTCTCTGCTGCCAAATGCTCCTTGAGGTCCTGGCTATACTGTGTGCACCATGGCTTAGGCCGACGCTTTTTTGGTGGAGGGGTCGGTGATTTGGGTGGAAGGTGTCGCTTTCCAAGCCGTGGTCGAGCATGTGGGATGTGGAAGGAGGAGGAGGATGGGGTCGGGTGTGGATTACCTGCCTGGATAGAGGATGCCGAGCAGCGTGAAGGAGGGTCACCGGCGAGGAGGCGGCGGCGCTGCAAGCAAGGATTGAAGGTTTCAACTTGGAAAGGAAGGCGGAAAGGGGTGAAATGTGGCTTTTGGTAAGGGGGAGGGGGCGGGGAGGTAGATATTTCCGCGGAAGCCGAAAATTTGGAATCGCTTCAGCCAAAAAACTGGCGCGCAAAGTGTCATCAGACACGGTCGCTTATTCAAAACTGTGTACGATATGTGGACATCACAAACGATTCAGATAGCTTAACCCGTGTGTGATGAGTTTGAACGTCCAAAGTTTTGGTTCGAATTTCCATGGTTACAGTGGTCATCCATGTTATTGCATAATTTTGGTACACAAAGGAGACTACAGCGCACCCACACTTCTTAATCGAGCAAGTTCAGCAATTAAACAGAGCTAGCTGAGCTAAACATTACTCTACAAAATTAAAGACCGGCACTCTTAATTGAACAAAACAAAGAGTACTACTACGGCTAGTGCTCGTCGATCTCTGCCGCCGCCTCCATGTCCAGCTCGCGCCCGACGGTATCCTGGGGAAGGGGCTCCATGGCATCCATCACACCATACTCGGCAAGCATCTCGCCATCCGCGTCAGCCATCTCTTTGGAAAAGGCCGCCATGAGCTGGGCGTGGGCGGACGCGATCTGGGATTGGACGGGCTCCGTCGTTGCAAGGTATGCGGCGGAGGAACGGATAGCTGCTCGAACGCTCTCGGTGATTGCCTGCTCTTTGGCCGTGGGTTGTCCACCGTTGTCGGAGAAGCTTCGTTTGATTTGTGTGGTGACCACCAGGAGCTGGGCGTGGGCGGCCTTGACATGGTCATGGGCAGCCTCCATCAGGGCTAAGGCTGCCACTGCGGAACAGATAGTTGCTATGCCGCTCTCACCAGTTGCTATCCCCGAGGCAGATGTTGCTGTCGCCACCTAAGAAGCAACAACGGCCGTTTGGGCTTCCTTTGTCGCCCGGTCGCAAACTGCGCCCGCGCTCATGTACCTTGTTAGCACGCGCATGGTGGCTGCGGCCGCGCTCTCGCCAGAGTGGGCCACCGAAGTTGCCCTCACGACGCGGGTCCACGTTCCCATCTTGCAATGGCGACGATTGAAGAGTGAAATAATATTTGGGGAGCGAGCTAGTGTGCTTGAGACGCCGGCTGTGGACTGTAGCCGACGCACCTTCTCGCGTAAGCCATAGGCGTACTATACACCGACGGTGCTCCAAGATATTTTGTACTACATCTCACATGGTTGCTGATAATAAACCATGTGTGATCTACTTGATTTTTCATCTTGATTTGAATTACATAATGGGGTCACAGCGGCAATGGACGGGGTTTGAATTGATAGACCTTTTATCTGGAGTGAACATGCAACTATATGTGTGTCATAAAAGAATTAGAATTATTCAGGGTTCGTTTGAACATTTTATAAATTAAATTGGTATTCTAACCATTTAAGGTGAACAATTCAAATTTGAACTACAGGCACATGCTCCAGTGCATATAAATTGGTTGAAAAATCAAATCTGCGTTCTTGGGTGCAAGCTTACGTCCCATGCAAGAAACATGAACGAATTTCAAACACCGGGGCACCGCTGATTGCCAGCAAAACATTGAGATGCCTGGTTTTTAAATTCTAGTAAATCCAAAACTCGTCTGAAATTCATGAAACTTAGCATGCTATCATGGAGCAGCATCAGCATGCCGTGGTACAAATTTTGTCCCATTTGGGGCAGGTTTGGGTATATGCTTCTCACAACAAGCATGATGGTTTTCGGTAGGCAACGTCCCACCTTTGGGGACGAAACGATATCCATTGCCTCTTATTGCTTCAATTTTTTTTCTCGTGTCAACATAGAACAACAGGAGTGTTGCGTGAATTTTTATGATTTTTTGGGGTTCGTTTGGAAATATTTTTGCATTAACTCAGTTTTCAAGGCATTTTATGTGCATAATTCAAATTTGAACTACATGCACATGCTCCAGTGCATATAAATTGGTTGAAAAATCAAATCTGTGTCCTTGGGTGCATGCTTAGGTCCCATGCAAGAAATGGGAATGAATTTCAAACACCAGGGCACCGTTGATTGCCGGCAAAACATTGAGATGCCTGTTTTTAAATTTTGGTAAATCCAAAACTCGTCTGAAATTCATGAAACTTGGCATGCTATCATGGAGCGGCATCAACATGACGTGTTACAAATTTTGTCCCGTTTGGGGCAGGTTTGGGTATATGCTTCTCACAAACCGGAGCTTCTCACAACAAGCATGATGGTTTCAGTAGGGAACGTCCCACCTTTGGGGACGAAACGATATCCATTGCCTCTTATTGCTTTCAATTTTTTTCTCGTGTCAACATAGAACAACAGGAGTGTTGTTTGAATTTTTGTGATTTTTCGGGGTTCGTTTGGACATTTTTATGCATTAACTGATATTTCAATGCATTTTATGTGCATAATTCAAATTTGAACTACATGCACATGCTCCAGTGCATATAAATTGGTTCAAAAATCAAATATGTGCCCTCGGGTGCATGCTTAGGTCCCATGCAAGAAACGGGAATGAATTTCAAACACTGGGGCACCGTTGATTGCCGGCAAAACATTGAGATGCCTGGTTTTTAAATTCTAGTAAATCCAAAACTCATCTGAAATTCATGAAACTTGGCGTGCTATCATGGAGCGGCATCAGCATGCCATGGTACACATTTTGTCCCATTTGGGGCAGGTTTGGGTATATGCTTCTCACAAACCGGAGCTTCTCACAACAAGCATGATGGTTTTCGGTAGCGAACGTCCCACCTTTGGGGATGAAATGATATCCATTGCCTCTTATTGCTTTCAATTTTTTTCTCAGGTCAACATAGAACAACAGGAGTGTTGTGTGAATTTTCATGATTTTTCGGGGTTCGTTTGGACATTTTTATGCATTAACTGAGTTTTCAATGCATTTTATGTGCATAATTCAAATTTGAACTACATGCACATGCTCCAGTGCATATAAAATTGGTTGAAAAATCAAATTTGTGTCCTTGGGTGCATGCTTAGGTCCCATGCAAGAAATGGGAATGAATTTCAAACACCGGGGCACCGTTGATTGCCGAAAAAACATTGAGATGCCTGGTTTTTAAATTCTGGTAAATCCAAACCTCGTCTGAAATTCATGAAACTTGGCATGCTCTCATGGAGCGGCATCAACATGACGTGGTACAAATTTTGTCCCATTTGGGGCAGGTTTGGGTATATGCTTCTCACAAAACGGAGCTTCTCAAAACAAGCATGATGGTTTTTGGTAGGGAACGTCCCACCTTTGGGGACGAAACGATATCCATTGCCTCTTATTGCTTTCAAATTTTTTTCTCGTGTCAACATAGAACAACAGGAGTGTTGTGTGAATTTCAATGATTTTTCGGGGTTCGTTTGTACATTTTTATGCATTAACTCATTTTATGTGCATAATTCAAATTTGAACTACATGCACATGCTCCAGTGCATATAAATTGGTTGAAAAATCAAATTTGTGCCCTTGGGTGCATGCTTAGGTTCCATGCAAGAAACGAGAATGAATTTCAAACACCGGGGCATCGTTGATTGCTGGAAAAACATTGAGATGCCTGGTTTTTAAATTCTAGTAAATCCAAAACTCGTCTGAAATTCATGAAACTTGGCATGCTATCATGGAGCGGAATCAACATGCCGTGGTATAAATTTTCTCCCATTTGGGGCAGGTTTGGGTACATGCTTCTCACAAACCGGAGCTTCTCACAACAAGCATGATGGTTTCGGTAGGGAAACTCCCACCTTTGGGGACGAGACGATATCCATTGCCTCTTATTGCTTTTCAATTTTTTTCTCGTGTCAACTAACAACTGGAGTGTTGTTTGAGTTTTTGTGATTTTTCGGGGTTCGTTTGGACATTTTTGTGCATTAACTGAGTTTTCAATGCATTTTATGTGCATAATTCAAATTTGAACTACATGCACATTCTCTAGTGCATATAAATTGGTTGAAAAATCAAATCTGTGCCCTTGGGTGCATGCTTAGGTCCCATGCAAGAAACGGGAATGAATTTTAAACACCGGGGCACCGTTGATTCTGGCAGAACATTGAGATGCATGGTTTTTAAATTCTAGTAAATCCAAAACTTGTCTGAAATTCATGAAACTTGGCGTGCTATCATGGAGTGGCATCAGCATGCCGTGGTACAAATTTTGTCCCATTTGGGGCAGGTTTGGGTATATGCTTCTCACAAACCGGAGCTTCTCACAAGAAGCATGATGGTTTTCGGTAGGGAATGTCCCACCTTTGGGGACAAAACGATATCCATTGCCTCTTATTTATTTCAATTTTTTTCTCATGTCAACATAGAACAAGAGGAGTGTTGTGTGAATTTTTTTGATTTTTCGGGTTTCGTTTGGACATTTTTATGCATTAATTGAGTTTTCAATGCATTTTATGTGCATAATTCAAATTTTAACTACATGCACATGCTCTAGTGCATATAAATTGGTTGAAAAATCAAATCTGTGTCCTTGGGTGCATGTTTAGGTCCCATGCAAGAAGTAGGAATTAATTTCAAACACCGGGGCACCGTTGATTGCTGGCAAAACATTGAGATGCCTAATAACCCACAAGTATAGGGGATCAATTGTAGCCTCTTTCGATAAGTAAGAGTGTCGAACCCAACGAGGAGCTAAAGGGAGAACAAATATTCCCTCAAGTTCTATCGACCACCGATACAACTCTACGCACGCTTGACGTTCGCTTTACCTAGAACGAGTATGAAACTAGAAGTACTTTGTAGGTGTTTTTGGATAGGTTAGCAAGAAAGTAAAGAGCGAGTAAATAAAAGCTAGGGGCTGTTTAGATAAAGACACAACTAAATTAGTTTTAGTAGAGAGCCTTTTGTTACGAGAAAGTTATTTGTCCCTAGGCAATCTATAACTAGACCGGTAATCATTATTGCAATTTTATTTGAGGGAGAGGCATAAGCTAACATACTTTCTCTACTTGGATCATATGCACTTATGATTGGAACTCTAGCAAGCATCCACAACTACTAAAGATTCATTAAGGTAAAACCCAACCATAGCATTAAAGCATCAAGTCCTCTTTATCCCATACGCAAACAACCTACTTACTCGGGTCTGTGCTTCTGTCACTCACGCCACCCACCATAAGAAAATCATGAACATATTGCAAACCCTACATCGGGAATCCCTCACGCTTGCGCGACACGGAGAGCACCATAGGACAACACCAATAATAAAACATGCAACACAAACCAATCACGATCATCAAATAGCCCGTAGGACAAAATAGATCTACTCAAACATCATAGGATAGCCATACATCATTGGGAAATAATATATAGCGTTGTGCACCATGTTTAAGTAGAGATTACAACGAGTAAGAGAGAGGTTACACCGCTGCATAGAGGGGGGAAGAGTTGGTGATGATGGTGGTGAAGTTGTTGGTGAAGATGGCGGTGATGATGATGGCCCCGGCAACGCTCCGGCGCCACCAGAAGCAAGGGGGAGAGGGCCCCCCTTCTTCTTCTTCCTTGACCTCCTCCCTAGATGGGAGAAGGGTTTCCCCTATGGTCCTTGGCTCCCATGGTGTGGGAGGGGCGAGAGCCCCTCCGAGATTGGATCTATCTCTCTGTTTCTCTCTGGTTCTGCTGTTACATTACAGCTCTGTTTCACCGTTTCGTGTATATATGGAGATCCGTAACTCCGATTGGCCTGAAGCCTTCGCCGTGATTTTTTTTCTCCGAAAATTAGCTTTCTTGCGGCAAAAGAAGAGCGTCAACCGCCTTACGGGTGGCTCACGAGGGTAGGGGGTGCGCCGAGGGGGGGGGGGGCAGGCGCGCCCCCTGCCTCGTAGCCACCTCGGGCACCGTCTCGCGTGGATTTTTCTTCTGGAATTTTCCAAATATTCCAAAAATAAGCTCCTTCCGTATTTATCCCATTTGGACTCCGTTTGATATGGATATTCTGCGAAACCAAAAACATGCAACAAACAGGAACTGGCACTGGTCACTGGATCAATATGTTAGTCCCAAAAATAATATAAAAAGTTGCCAAAAAGTATATGAAAGTTGAATAATATTGGCATGGAACAATAAAAAATTATAGATACGACGGACACGTATCAGCATCCCCAAGCTTAATTCCTGCTCGTCCTCGAGTAGGTAAATGATAAAAAAAGATAATTTTTTATGTGGAATGCTACCTAGCATAATCTTGATCAAGTGTCTAATCATGGCATGAATATTAAGACACGAGTGATTCAAAGCAATAGTCTATCATTTGACATAAAAACAATAATACTTCAAGCCTACTAATAAAGTAATGATGTCTCTTCAAAATAACAAGGCCAAAGAAAGTTATCCCTACAAAATCATATAGTCTGGCTATGCTCCATCTTCACCACACAAAATATTCACATCATGCACAACCCCGATGAGAAGCCAAGCAATTGTTTCATACTTTTTACGTTCTCAAACCTTTTCAACTTTCACGCAATACATGAGCGTGAGCCATGGATATAGCACTATAGGTGGAATAGAATATGATGATGGGGGTTATGTGGAGAAGACAAAAAATGAGAAAGTCTCACATCCACGTGGCTAATCAACGGGCTGTGGAGATGCCCATCAATTGATGTCAATGTGAGGAGTAGGGATTGCTATGCAACGGATGCACTAGAGCGATAAGTATATGAAAGCTCAAACTGAAACTAAGTGGGTGTGCATCCAACTTACTTGCTCATGAAGACCTAGGGCATTTGAGGAAGCCCATCGTTGGAATATACAAGCCAAGTTCTATAATGAAAATTCCCACTAGTATATGAAAGTGATAACTCAAGAGACTCTCTATATGAAGAACATGGTGCTACTTTGAAGCACAAGTGTGGATAGTAACATTGCCCCTTCTCTCTTTTTCTCTCATTTTTTATTTTCTTTTTTTATATTTTTTTTGGTGGGCTTCTTTGGCGTCTTTTATTTTTTATTTGGGCTTCTTTGGCCTCTTTTTTTGGTAAAGTCCGGAGTCTCATCCCGACTTATGGGGGAATCATAGTCTCCATCATCCTTTCCTCACTGGGGCAATGCTCTAATAATGATGATCATCACACTTTTATTTACTTACAACTCGATACTAGAACAAAGATATGACTCTATATGAATGCCTCCGGCGGGGTACCGGGATGTGCAATGATCTAGCGTAGCAATGACATCAAAAAACGGACAAGCCATGAAAACATCATGCTAGCTATCTTACGATCATGCAAAGCAATGACACTGGGCACTGGGCACTGGATCAATATGTTAGTCCCAAAAATAATATAAAAAGTTGCCAAAAAGTATATGAAAGTTGAATAATATTGGCATGGAACAATAAAAATTTATAGATACGACGGAGACGTATCAATGCCTGGTTTTTTAATTCTAGTAAATCGAAAACTCGTCTGAAATTCATGAAACTTGGCATGCTCTCATGGAGCGGCATCAACATGTCGTGGTACAAATTTTGTCCCATTTGGGGCAGGTTTGGGTATATGCTTCTCACAAACCGGAGCTTCTCACAACAATCATGATGGTTTTCGGTAGGGAACGTCCCACCTTTGGGGACGAAACGATATCCATTGCCTCTTATTGCTTTCAATTTTTTTTCTCGTGTCAACATAGAACAACAGGAGTGTTGTGTGAATTTTTGTGATTTTTCGGGGTTCGTTTGGACATTTTTATGCATTAACTCATTTTATGTGCATAATTCAAATTTGAACTACATGCACATGCTCCAGTGCATATAAATTGGTTGAAAAATAAAATATGTGCCCTTTGGTGCATGCTTAGGTCCCACGCAAGAAATGGGAATGAATTTCAAACACCGGGGCACCGTTGATTGCCGGCAAAACATTGAGATGCCTGGTTTTTAAATTCTAGTAAATCCAAAACTCGTCTGAAATTCATGAAACTTGGCATGCTATCATGGAGCGGCATCAGCATGCTGTGGTACAAATTTTGTCCCATTTGGGGCAGGTTTGGGTATATGCTTCTCACAAACCGGAGCTTCTCACAACAAGCATGATGGTTTTCAGTAGGGAACGTCCCACCTTTGGGGATGAAATGATATCCATTGCCTCTTATTGCTTTCAATTTTTATTCTTGTGTCAACATAGAACAACAGGAGTCTTGTGTGGAGTTTTGTGATTCTTCGGGGTTTGTTTGGACATTTTTATGCATCAACTGAGTTTTCAATGCATTTTATGTGCATTATTCAAAGATGAACTACATGCACATGCTCCAGTGCATATAAATTGGTTGAAAACTCAAATATGTGCCCTTGGGTGCATGCTTAGGTCCCATGCAAGAAACGGGAATGAATTTCAAACACCGGGGCACCGTTGATTGCCGGCAAAACATTGAGATGCCAGGTTTTTAAATTCTAGTAAATCCAAAACTCGTCTGAAATTCATGAAACTCGGCATGCTATCATGGAGCGGCATCAACATGCCGTGGTACAAATTTTCTCCCATTTGGGGCAGGTTTGGGTATATGCTTCTCACAAACCGGAGCTTCTCACAACAAGCATGATGGTTTCGGTAGGGAACGTCCCACATTTGGGGACGAAACGATATCCATTGCCTCTTATCGCTTTCAATTTTATTCTCGTGTCAACATAGAACAACTGGAGTGTTGTTTGAATTTTTGTGGTTTTTCAGGGTTCGTTTGGACATTTTCGTGCACTAAGTGAGTTTTCAATGAAATTTATGTGCATAATTCATATTTGAACTACATGCACATTCTCCAGTGCATATAAATTGGTTGAAAAATCAAATATGTGCCCTTGGGTTCATGCTTAGGTCCCATGCAAGAAACGGGAATGCATTTCAAACACCGGGACACCGTTGATTGCCGGCAAAACATTGAGATGCCTGGTTTTTAAATTCTAGTAAATCCAAAACTCGTCTGAAATTCATGAAACTTGGCGTGCTATCATGGAGCGGCATCAGCATGCTGTGGTACAAATTTTGTCCCATTTGGGGCAGGTTTGGGTATATGCTTCTCACAAACCGGAGCTTCTCACAACAAGCATGATGGTTTTCGGTAGGGAACGTCCCACCTTTGGGGATGAAACGATATCCATTGCCTCTTATTGCTTTCAATTTTTATTCTTGTGTCAACATAGAACAACAGGAGTCTTGTGTGAATTTTTGTGATTCTTCGGGGTTCGTTTGGACATTTTTATGCATTAACTGAGTTCTCAATGCATTTTATGTGCATTATTCAAATTTGAACTACATGCACATGCTCCCGTGCATATAAATTGGTTGAAAAATAAAATCTGTGCCCTTGGGTGCATGCTTAGGTCCCATGCAAGAAACGGGAATGAATTTCAAACACCGGGGCACCGTTGATTGCCGGCAAAACATTGAGATGCCTGGTTTTAAATTCTAGTAAATCCAAAACTCGTCTGAAATTCATGAAACTTCGGCATGCTATCATGGGCGGCATCAACATGCCGTGCTACACTTTTTCTCCCATTTGGGGCAGGTTTGGGTATATGCCTCTCACAAACCGGAGCTTCTCACAACAAGCATGATGGTTTGGTGAGGAACATCCCACATTTGGGGACGAAACGATATCCATTGCCTCTTATCGCTTTCTATTTTATTCTCGTGTCAACAGAGCACAACTGGAGTGTTGTTTGAATTTTTGTGATTTTTCAGGGTTCGTTTGGACATTTTTGTGCACTAAGTGAGTTTTCAATGAAATTTATGTGCATAATTCAAATTTGAACTACATGCACATTCTCCAGTGCATATAAATTGGTTGAAAAATCAAATATGTGCCCTTGGGTGCATGCTTAGGTCCCATGCAAGAAAGCAGGAATGAATTTTAAACACGGGACACCGTTGATGGCCGCAAAACATTGAGATGCCTGGTTTTAAATTCTAGTAAATCCAAAACTAAATCTGAAATTCATGAAACTTGGCGTGCTATCATGGGCGGCATCGACATCTTTGTGGTACAAATTTTGTCCCATTTGGGGCAGGTTTGGGTATATGCTTCTCACAAACCGAGCTTCTCACAACAAGCATGATGGTTTTCGGTGAGGAGCGTCCCACCTTTGGGGATGAAACGATATCCATTGCCTCTTATTGCTTTCAATTTTTTTCTTGTGTCAACATAGAACAACAGGAGTCTTGTGTGAATTTTTGTGATTCTTCGGGTTCGTTTGGACATTTTATGCATTAACTGAGTTCTCAATGCATTTTATGTGCATTATTCAAATTTGAACTACATGCACATGCTCCCGTGCATATAAATTGGTTGAAAAATAAAATCTGTGCCCTTGGGTGCATGCTTAGGTCCCATGCAAGAAACGGGAATGAATTTCAAACACCGGGGCACCGTTGATTGCCGGCAAAACATTGAGATGCCTGGTTTTTAAATTCTAGTAAATCCAAAACTCGTCTGAAATTCATGAAACTCGGCATGCTATCATGGAGCGGCATCAACATGCCGTGCTACACTTTTTCTCCCATTTGGGGCAGGTTTGGGTATATGCCTCTCACAAACCGGAGCTTCTCACAACAAGCATGATGGTTTCGGTAGGGAACATCCCACATTTGGGGACGAAACGATATCCATTGCCTCTTATCGCTTTCTATTTTATTCTCGTGTCAACAGAGCACAACTGGAGTGTTGTTTGAATTTTTGTGATTTTTCAGGGTTCGTTTGGACATTTTTGTGCACTAAGTGAGTTTTCAATGAAATTTATGTGCATAATTCAAATTTGAACTACATGCACATTCTCCAGTGCATATAAATTGGTTGAAAAATCAAATATGTGCCCTTGGGTGCATGCTTAGGTCCCATGCAAGAAACGGGAATGAATTTTAAACACCGGGGCACCGTTGATGGCCTGCAAAACATTTAGATGCCTGGTTTTTAAATTCTAGTTAATCCAAAACTCGTCTGAAATTCATGAAACTTGGCGTGCTATCATGGAGCGGCATCAGCATGCTGTGGTACAATTTTTTTCCCATTTGGGGCAGGTTTGGGTATATGCTTCTCACAAACCGGAGCTTCTCACAACAAGCATGATGGTTTTCGGTAGGGAACGTCCCACCTTTGGGGACGAAACAATATCCATTGCCTCTTATTGCTTTCAATTTTTTTTCTTGTGTCAACATAGAACAACAGGAGTGTTGTGTGAATTTTTGTGATTTTTCGGGGTTCGTTTGGACATTTTTATGCATTAACTCATTTTATGTACATAATTCAAATTTGAACTACATGCACATGCTCTAGTGCATATAAATTGGTTGAAAAATCAAATCTGTGCCCTTGGGTGCATGCTTAGGTCCCATGCAAGAAACATGAATGACTTTCAAACACCGAGGCACCGTTGATTGCCGGCAAAACATTGAGATGCCTGGTTTTTAAATTCTAGTAAATCCAAAACTCGTCTGAAATTCATGAAACTTGGCATGCTATCATGGGCGGCATCGAGATGCCGTGGTACAAATTTTGTCCCATTTGGGGCAGGTTTGGGTATATGCTTCTCTGGCCGGAGCTTCTCACAACAAGCATGATGGTTTTCAGTAGGGAACGTCCCACCTTTGGGGACGAAATGATATCCATTGCCTCTTATTGCTTTCAATTTTTTCCTCATGTCAACATTGAACAAGAGGAGTGTTGTGTGAATTTTTGTGATTGTTCGGGGTTCGTTTGGACATTTTTATGCATTAACTGAGTTTTCAATGCATTTATATGAGTAATTCAAATTTGAACTACATGCACATGCTTCAGTGCATATAAATTGGTTGAAAAATCAAATATCTGTCCTTGGGTGCATGCTTAGGTCCCATGAAAGAAATGGGAATGAATTTCAAACACCAGGGCACCGTTGATTGCCAACAAAGCATTGAGATGCCTAGTTTTTAAATTCTAGTAAATCCAAAATTCTGTTAACCATTCATGTGACGCCACGTGTCTTAGTTTTAATGGCTGTAGGAGGTGTCGTGCGGACAGCTGCTTGACCTTGATCGAGCAGGGAGGCGGCGAAGGCTGTCCGATCTTGAGCTAACCGAGAGGCGTGCAAGCTGTCCTTGAGTGCGCATGCTCACCGGGAAGCGTGCGAGCTGTACGCTACGCAGGCTCACTGGAAAGTGAGCCCTTTGACTTCCATGGCCGCCCACCTTGCTCACATCCTCTCCATTAATGGCGCCCAAGCTGCAGTTTAATTCTCTTTTTAAATATAAAACACTCATCGCAGATGATTTAGTTAGAACACCCGTATGCAAACCGACAGCTTCCCCAGGAAGCCAAGAGAAAATGTGCCGAGCAGGTTTTCTGCAGCCCCTGATCTCAAACGTTTTAGATAGAACACCCGTATGCAAAGTGAGAGCAGCGCAGGATTTGTGCGTCCCTTCAATGCAAATGGTTGTTTTGGATGACCCGTGTGCAACCATGTACAAACAATTTGGTAAGATTTGTCAATCCTTGTAACACTGCGATTTGTCAAAATATGAAGCTAAAAATCACTAGCAGTATCTAATTTTATAACTAAAATTCAGTAATTAAGCATAGATTTCATTCATAGATTAAGTTCTTAATTTATACAAAAAGTTCAACTCGACAGCTGGACCGACCAAACTTTTCCCCAATTGTTGCCAACCACGTACTGAAATAGCTAGTTCAACTATGTATACTAGCTAGTTTTAAGTACATTGTACAGTTCCACCACATCTATAGTCAGATGAACTGAACAAAATACTTTGTACTACTTCCGGCTGCCTCTCCTCTGCCGAGCACGCTGATACGTCTCCGTCGTATCTACTTTTCCGAACACGTTTGCCCTTGTTTTGGTCTCTAACTTGTATGATTTGAATGGAACTAACCCGGACTGACGCTGTTTTCAGCAGAATTGCCATGGTGTTGTTTTATGTGCAGAAAATAAAAGTTCTCGGAATGACCTGAAACTCCACGGAATACCTTAGAATAAATAATATAAAATCCTCGCCAAAGATGAAGACCAGGGGGCCCACACCTGTCCCACGAGGTGGGCGCGCCCCCCCTCTGGCGCGCCCCTACCTCGTGGGCCCCTGGACACCCTCCGGCGCCAACTCCAACTCCATATATTGGCTTTCGGGAGAAAAAATCAGAGAGAAGAAATCATCGCGTTTTACGATCACGGAGCCGCCGCCAAGCCCTAATCTCTCTCGGAGGCTGATCTGGAGTCCGTTCGGGGCTCGAGAGAGGATTATTCGCCGTCGTCATCATCAACCATCCTCCATCACCAATTTCATGATTCTCACCGCCGTGCATGAGTAATCCATCGTAGGCTTGCTGGGCGGTGATGGGTTGGATGAGATTTATCATGTAATCGAGTTAGTTTTGTTAGGGTTTGATCCTAGTATCCACTATGTTACGAGATTGATGTTGCTATGACTTTGCTATGCTTAATGCTGGTCACTAGGGCCGAGTGCCATGATTTCGGATCTGAACCTATTATGTTTTCATGAATATATGTGAGTTCTTGATCCTATCTTGCAAGTCTATAGTCACCTACTATGTGTTATGATCCGCAACCCGAAGTGACAATAATCGGGACCACTCCGGTGATGACCATAGTTTGAGGAGTTCATGTATTCACTATGTGCTAATGCTTTGTTCGGTTCTCTATTAAAAGGAGGCCTTAATATCCCTAGTTTCCAATAGGACCCGCTGCCACGGGAGGGTAGGACAAAAGATGTCATGCAAGTTCTTTTCCATAAGCACGTATGACTATTTACGAATACATGCCTACATTACATTGATGAATTGGAGCTAGTTCATGTCACCCTATGTTATAAGCTGTTACATGACGAACCGCATCCGGCATAATTATCCATCACTGATCCGGTGCCTCTGAGCTTTCCATATCTTGGTTCTCGCTTATTTACTTTTCCGTTGCTCTCTGTTACAATCACTACAAAATACCAAAAACATTACTTTTGCTGTCTTTACTTTTGTTACCGTTACCACCACTATCATATTACTTTGCTACTAAACACTTTGCTGCAGATACTAAATTTCTAGGTGTGGTTGAATTGACAACTCAGCTGCTAATACTTGAGAATATTATTTGGCTCCCCTTGTGTCGAATCAATAAATTTGGGTTGAATACTCTACCCTCGAAAACTATTGCGATCCCCTATACTTGTGGGTTATCAAGACACGCTCAGTAAGAGGCGGCGGAGGAGGAGCCTACCGACGAGCTGGGCAACCGCAATGCGGTGCCTGCCGCTAATGCAGCTTCAGCAACGCT
The DNA here is from genome assembly GCA_021605205.1 of Aegilops longissima. NCBI lineage: Eukaryota > Viridiplantae > Streptophyta > Magnoliopsida > Poales > Poaceae > Aegilops > Aegilops longissima. The sequence continues at coordinate 1,280,369 of JAHIAM010001926.1, read as the reverse complement.
CACCTCGAACGCCCTCTTCCGCTCCAAACGACCCCTCTCAAAGCGGTGGTTCTCCTCGTAGATCTCCTGATTCCTCGCCTCTAAGGCGGCGTGTGTCATGGCCACGACAGCGGTAAGGCTCTTTGCATGCTCGACGAGGCGCTCCTCCTCCTCCCGTAGGAACTCGGTGTAGCGTGCAAGGTCACTGTCACACGTGCGGGCATCCACCTCTGCCTCTCGCCTTCGGGCGGTGGTGGTGGAGCGGGTGATGACCCCGGCGGTCGATGGTGGGCTGGCGGCCACGGCGGCCACGACCACCACCTCCCGCCTTCGGGCCGCGGTGGCGGAGCGGGTAATGACCACAATGGCTGGCAGTGGGGTGGTGGCAACGACGGCTACCTCCCGCCTTCGGGCAGCGGCGGCGGAGCAGGCGATGGCCCTGGCTTTTGACGGTGGTGTGTCGGCAACGGCGACCGGCAACAGCTGCCGACAGGCACCGGTGGCGGAGCGTGTGGTGGGTGTTCCGCGCACACCCAACAGGGACGCCACGCGCACTACACTACGCCGGGGACTGCGTCGCCGCCGCGGTGTAACCTCCCAGCTGGAGCTGTCCGACGGACCGGTGCCATTGTGTAGCGACCTGACCCAAAATCGGTCAAATCTCTGTGTCTGTACCATCCCAAGATCATGCTGGTACTCACAGTACATCGATAAAGTAATCAAAGTTCAATCACACCTGAATATCATTAAACGATTCTCATATAGAGTCTTTATTACAAGGGAATAAAATCTGCTCAAGGCCAACTCATGAGAAATAAACTAATAACACTGCGGAAGCGTCGAAGTAAAGCGAGTCCATCCGACTCCAAAGGGCAATCGCCAAGCGCGGGCGTAGCCTCACTCTGATCGGAATATATCTACGCAACATAATACGTTGCAGCCATGTAGGTCAGCTTTTGGAATAAGTGGCAAGTCATGAAGAATAACAATAATAAAGTTACTAACACTATATGCATTTTGGTGTGGAGCTCTAAGTTTCATCATTTTGCGAAAAGCAAATTTTATCCTACTACAAAGGACTTGCTTGCAAATTACTACAATTGTTGGTAGTTATTGAGATGGTTCCGCCAACCAATATCTCGTTCCCAATTATTAAGTCATAAAACCCTCAAATTGATTCATTAGTTTTAGTGTTGAGATATCCGAATACTTCCAAGTTCCAGAGGCTCAAATGTCCGTAACCGGGGACACGGCTAATCGATTAGATCTTTAACTCTCTGAGGGTTGCGACTTTCCCGCAAGAATCATTCCCTCCTTTAAAGTCTTCGCACTTCATGGTGTTTGAAGGCGGACGAATAAACAGGGTCTTCCAAAGAGTTCTTACTGCTCTGCCGTACCCATCAATCCTACCGTTCTTCTACATCTCGTAGTACCGTCCAGCCAGCGTCACTACTAGGGTCAACCCAGCGAGCCCATAATGGCTTGCGGCTGCATGTAAGCTTCGGTCATGGGGCATCCATCCTTCTCTTCGTGGCTGGGTGAAGCTTTCCGCAAGATGTCATGGCACTTCTCCATGCATCCCGCCACCACTGGGTTCTCCAGGTGCCCGTCAACCGCCCTCCACCCAAAGTAGTGATTTTCAAAGTCCATCTTGATCATTGTAGTTCATGGGGTTGTCATCATCATTGACTCTCACATCTTGCTTATGGATTTCACTCAACCCAAAACCCGTCTACGAGCATAGCAAAATAACTACTACGTCCCGGGGTCATGGTAACAAGGGGATTGGTTCATCCTACCACATGATACTACTCAAGTTTAATGACTTCAAGATTTCACTACTGCATGCATGGTGGGGTGGTGACAATTACTAATGCACAAAAACATAGGTATAGAAATAACATGATCAAAACTTGCCTTGCTGATGATCCTCGTAAGCTAAAGAGTCGTAGTAGCAAGCTTCGCACTCCGGAAACTCTACCGAGACAAACAATAACACAATAATCACAAAGTAATAGGATCACATAACACACATAACAAAAGTAACATAACACAACAAAACAACCAAAACCAAATCAAAAGGAAAACTCAAAGAAAACAACTCAAAGTTTTTCCTACTTCAAATAATAACTAAAAGTAGTTCTATATAATAAAAAATTTTCTATCATAACCTAATCAAGGTTTTAGGTTAACTTAACAGAAAAGAACTCACTAAGCAACTAGGAGCAAAAAGAATTAATTAAAAAGCTTTTATAAAACTCCTATTAGGCCTAATCTAATTTCTATTAGGAAAAATAAAATAAAACTTTTATTAATTATAATTAAAAGTTCATCTACTAGAGTGACAGAAACTAACCTAGAATAACCAATCACAAGTTAAAAACAAATTTATTTACTAATTAAAATATTAGGAAAACAACATCTAGCTAATTAATTAGGATTAATAAGATTCTGCTTAAAACTAATTATTTATTAATCCTAAAATACCCAAGTTAATTTCTATGGTTTGGCAATGTCAAAATAAAGTTGGGACAAAAGAATCATCCAAAATAATTTTTCTAACTCAAGTTATAGCATATTTACTATTCTGGCTAAAACTAAATTAAAGCAATTTTAATTAATTTTAACATAGCTAAATATATATTATACAGAAACTACATAAAATTTGCAACCCAACAAAAAAGAATCATCTAAAAATAATAAACAGAATAAAAGATATCAATTTTTGAAAACAAAAACTATTCTCGCTAAAACAGAAAATCAAAATAACGAAAAAAGGCCTAATGGGCCTATCTCTGCCCTCGAGCGTCAAATAGTCTAATTGGGCCTAGGTTTAAACTAAGCGAACCGGCTAAAAAATAAACCTAACTAATAAATAAACCGATTGAACCGGGCGGTTTTCTAATAAAACATACCCCTTGAGAGTTCTAATCGTGGCCGTCCGTTTGAGATCGGACGGGGGTGTTTCGGTGGCTTACGGAGTCCGGCGATGGCGGCGGCGGCGGCGAGAGTCTTGTCGGGGCTTCAGGCGTCAGTGAGCTCGGGAAGTCGTCGGGAGGATCGAGGAGCACGGGAGGGTTCGGTGGGGTTGGGAAGGTCGGGGAGGCTGGGCGTCGGCGGCGGCGATAATGGCGGAGGGAGCTCGGGTCTCCGTGAGTCAGCGGGAGGGAGAGGGGTCCGCGAGGTCTCGGGAGGAATGGGGTGCGGGGCTCCGGCTTTTATAGCTAGGGGTCGTCCTTGCTTGAGGATCGGGCGTCGGGATCCGGATCGCCGGGATCCGCGATCTCCGGCGGCGACGGCGTGGCGTGGGGCGGGGAAGAAGATGGGCGGGCCCGCTGGTCGATGGGAGAGAGAGGAGGAACGAGCGGGTGGCCGAGGCCTGGGGTTTCAGCGGAGGAGCGAGCTGGGCTGGCTCGGTGGCGCTGGCTGGCTGATTGGCAGTGGGCAGCCTTGGCTGGGCAGGCAGGGGCTCTGGGCTGCTGGCTGGGCCTGGGTGGCCTAGCTGGCGCCAGGGGTTTTTTCTCTTTTTAATTTTTTAATAAAACAAAACTGAAATAAAACAATAACTATAAATATTTTATATATGGTATATATATACCAAAATGATCGAGAATATTCCTTTCATTTGAACATTTTCCAAAGGCAAAATCCAAACTTTATAAAAATCCATTTTTTTCAAATTCAAATAAAATTCAGATTTGAATCCAAATCTTTTGGCAATGTTTTCTTCTGATATTTTTGGAGTGTCATGTTTGCTCCTCTCATACTTTTGACAAGTATTTATCAGGCTTAGTTTTTGAAATGTTTCCCACTTGCCAAAGTTTGAAATTCAAATTCAAAACTCAAAATTCTCTGAAACTTCAAATGGCATTCAAATTCAAACAGGATGCATAGGATGCTTAGCTATAATTGTAAAACATTCCAAATAGGAAATTTGGGATGTTACACATTGGCGGATGTGGGAGAAGCAGACGAGATAAGCTACAAGGATGGAGGGGAAAATGCGATGCAGGACTCGCCGACCGTGAGGGTTTTTATAGCAGGCCGGTAAGCATTGGGATTTTGGGGAATTTCACTGAGTCGGGCGGGAAGCTTGCGTGGGAACCTGCGAGGTTGCGCGGGAATGGGCTCACCAACGATTCATTGGCGCCACTATTTGGCAAAAAGAACGCCCCCGCGCGCTGCGCAAGCTTGCGCTGTAAGCCGTCTGCGGCAGCGTGGTGACAAGACGTGCGACAGGAGGACGAAAGGACACGTACACATACGGTTAATAAATAATGTTTGCGATTTAATTACCTACTATACTACCATCCTGGTTTATAAGTATGATTTAACTAACAAAATACGAATGCATGTCGCCAAAGATTATATAGTTGGATTTGTATTTGAACATAGTTTCCAATTATATAATTTTTAAAACATGCATTAACATTTTGTTGGTTAAATTTGAGGGCAAAGTATGGCGTGGAATATAGAGACTATAGACTAGATGGAGGTGGTACCACACGCCCGCTCTCTACGCAGCGATGCAACTGTCGGCCGGCTTGTAGGCGACCATTTCATGCGTGTTCAACTGCTCTATGAGTGTGGTTGCTTGCGGTTCAGGCGGCCGCAGCGCACTCTTCTCGCGTCCCGCCATGCGCGCTCTGCTCTCGCGTCCCTCCGGGTGCTCTGCCCTCATCCCTCCACGCGCGCTGTGAGTGTTTGGGGCCGGTGCACGATCACGCACGTTCGTGTGCAAGCGGTTGCGCCGGGCGCGGCGCGACGATGCAGTTACCCGCTGCAAAAATTGCCATGCGGACACCTAAACCTGCTTCTGCTATTCGTTCCGATATGTCACATGTTATTGATGATGCCACTTCTGCTATGCATGATACTTATTATGAAACTACTTCTATGATTGATACTACTGTGCCCCTTGGTGAATTTCTAGATGAACAAATTTCTAGGTCTGAGGAAAGAGAAATTATTGAAACTAAATACAATGATGAAAGTGATGATGAAAATATGCCTGCTATTCCTGAGGGTTATCTTTTTGATGCTGAATCTTCTGCAGCTATTTTTGCCTGTCAGGATAGATATGAACTTAAGAGGCTGCTAGTTAAATGGACTAAAGAATCTCTTAGAGACCGAATGAGACCTGATCCTGCCTTTGCTACTTCACCTATTTGTGTTCTCGATAAGGATTATTATGAATTTTTTGTTGATCCAGATATAATTACTTTGGTTGAATCTGATCCTTTTTATGGCTATGAATCTGAAACTATTGTGGCACATCTTACTAAGTTAAATGATATAGCTTCCCTGTTTACTAATGATGAGCGATCGCGCTACTTTTATATACTCAAAATATTTCCGTTCTCATTAAAGGGTGATGCTAATATATGGTTTAATTCTCTTGATCCTGGTTGTGTGCGTAGTCCCCAGGATATGATTTATTACTTCTCTGCTAAATATTTCCCTGCTCATAAGAAACAAGCTGCTTTGAGGAAATATACAACTTGCAAATTGAAGAAGAGAGTCTCCCACAAGCTTGGGGAGGCTTCTCAAGTTATAATGCTTTGCTGATCATCCTCTTAAGAAACCTGAAATACTTGATATCTTTTATAATGGACTAACCGATGCTTCCAGAGATTACGGATAGTTGTGCTGGTTCTCTTTTAGGAAAGAACACGGATGAAGCTGAAATTCTATTGAATAATATGTTGACAAATGAAAACAATTGGGCACCTCCTGAGCCAGCCCCTGAGCCAGCTCCTGCCCCAACTACTGAGCCTATTCCTAAACCAACTCCGAAGAAGAGAGGTGTTTTATTTCTCAGTCCCGAAGATATGCAAGAGGCAAAGAAATCTATGAAAGAAAAAGGTATTAAAGCTGAAGATGTTAAGAATTTACCTCTTATTGAAGAAATACATGGTCTTAATTTACCGCTTGTTGAAGAAGTATATGATCTCAATTCTTTATTCACTGAAGAACCTCCTGATCCCGATATCCCGACACAGGTAGTAAAGGTAAATTCTCTCTATAGATATGATAAAGCTGAAGTCCCTCCTACTAAAATTGCTAGTCAGTGGTTGGATGAGTTTGATAACTTTATGTTTAAGCAAGATGACTTCAATGCTTATTTTGGTAGAAAATTGAAACAAAATGCCTTTATGATTAAACGCTTGAGTGATTATATGGCTAATATTAGAGGTGAACTTAAACTTGTTAGCAAACATGCTTCTATGGTTACCACTCAAGTAGAACAAGTACTTAAAGCTCAGAAAGAAGTGCTTGATGAAATGAATAGTAAGAAAAATGATTATGTTGTTAGAGTGGCTACTAGAACTGGTAGAATGACTCAGGAACCTTTGTATCCTGAAGGCCACCCTAAGAGAATCGAGCAAGATTCTCAGAGAAATAATATTGATGTACCTAGTTCTTCTAAAAGGAAGAAAAAGAAAAATGATAGGACTTTGCAAACTTCTAGTGAACCTATTGCGGAACCACCTGAGAATCCAAATGATATCTCTATGTCTGATGCTGAAACACAATCTCGTAAGGAACATGAACCTAGTGAAAATGTTAATGATGATGCTCAACCTAGTAATGATAATGATGTAGAAGTTGAACCTGTTGTTGATCTTGATAACCGACAATGAAAGAATCAACGTTATGATAAAAGAGACTTCGTTGCTAGGAAACATGGTAAATAAAGAGAACCATGGGTTCAGAAACCCATGCCTTTTCCTCCCAAACCATCCAAGAAAAAGGATGATGAGGATTTTGAGCGCTTTGCTGAAATGATTAGACCTATCTTTTTGCGTATGCGATTGACTGATATGCTCAAAATGAACCCTTATGCTAAATATATGAAAGATATTGTTACAAATAAAAGAAAGATACCGGAAGCTAAAATTTCCACCATGCTTGCTAATTATACTTTTAAGGGTGGAATACCAAAGAAACTTGGAGATCGAGGAGTACCTACTATACCATGCTCCATTAACAGAAATTATGTTAAAACTGCTTTATTTTATCTTGGAGCCGGTCTTAGTGTTATGCCTCTCTCTTTATATCGTAGACTTGACTTGAATAAGTTGACACCTACTGAAATATCTTTGCAAATGGCTGATAAATCAACTGCTATACCTGTCGGTATTTGTGAGGATGTGCCTGTTGTGGTTGCAAACGTTACTATTTTAACGGACTTTGTTATTCTTGATATTCCCGAGGACGATAGTATGTCTATTATTCTTGGAAGACCTTTCCTTAATACTGTAGGGGATGTTATTGATTGCAACAAAGGCAATGTCACTTTTCATGTTAATGGTAATGAGCATACGATACATTTTCCGAGAAAACAACCTCAAGTTCATAGTATCAACTCTATTGGAAAAATTCCATCGATTATATTTGGAGGTTTTGAATTTCCTCTCCCTATTGTCAAGAAGAAATATGATATACTTATTATTGGGGATGTCCATATCCCCGTTGAGGTAACATAGTGTTATTCGAAATTTCTCCGGTTTCATGTTATTCGGAATGAGTTTGTTAACAAGACTTGATCAACCTTGTTAGTGGATTCTTTTTGATGAGCATGAGATGGATGAAACTAGAAGCACAACCTTCTGTACCCTCTTTATATTCTCTGTTCTTTAGTAGAAACAAAGTAAAATAGTATTTTTTCTGTCTGTCTCCTAACTTATCTGTGCAATATAAAAATATCCCGAAAATAAAAGTCCTCATAATGCCATGACAATTTAATATGATTTTTTCGGGAATATTTGAGGATTTTTAGTGCAAAAATTACCGCGGGGGGAGCTGCCACCTGGCCACAAGGGTGGAGGGCGCGCCCTACCCCCCTGGGCGCGCCCCCTGCCTCGTGGGCCCAGAGTGGCCCTCCTCCACTTATCCCTGCACCCATCTTCTTCATTTGCCTCACACAAACCCGAAAAACCAACTCAAGCACGAGTTCCAGCCACTTTTGCTGTGATTTTCGATCTCCTTGCTCAAAGCACCTCTCGCAAAGCTGCTTGGAGAGATTGTTCCTTGGTATGTGACTCCTCCATTGGTCCAATTAGTTTTTTTTTCTAGTGCTTTATTCTTTGCAAATTTGTGCTGCATAGGTGACCATGTTCTTGAGCTTGCATGTCAAATTTATATGGTTCCAAGTAGTTCTAATGCTTGATATATGCTCTAGGCACTTGTATGAGTAGTTGCTATCAGTTTTATTGAAGTTGGTTCACTTTTGTTTGAAGTTACTAAAAATTTCAGAATTATTTTTCAGAGAAAACAATATGTTTAGGAAGATGTTCCAAGGTGGTTCTTCAAGGAAGCAAGGTCCCAGGCTTGCAATGCGTGATGCTGACGAGGAACCACCAAGATACGCTCTTGTGAGGCCCTGTGAATGGCCTTCGGAAAATTTTATGAATCAAGCGGGAATCAAGGAAGAATTTAGTGCATATTTGCGTAATGCCGGTCTTGAGGATTTTGAAGCTGACAAATGCCCCCAGTATCGTGATCTCACAAGTTCATTTGTGGGGAGGTTTGAGTTTTCATCTTGGCGTAATTCTCCTTGACCATGTTTGACCTTTATGACAAATCTTATACCATGGACTTAGAGGATTTCACTTTTGCTTGCAAACTTCCATCTTGGGGTAGTGTCAGGGATCCCCCTAAATCTGAATATAGAGATTTTCTTGCTAGAATAACTGTGGGGGAATCTAGAGATATAACACAAGCCGCTATAGGGAGCATTCACTTTCCTGCTATACATTATTTTGCTCTCTTCATAGGTAGATGCATAAATGCTAAGGATGAAGCATGTCACATGTGTGCCCCTGATCTCAGCATTCTCAGAAGTGCTGTGTTAGGGGACCAATCTTATCATATGGGAGCCATTGTAGCTCGTAGGTTGCATCATAATAGACATAACGGAGATTTCTTTGGAGGAATTTATGCAACCCGCTTAGCTAATTTTCTTGAGGTAGACATTCGTGAGGGTGATATGGAGTTACCCCCTACTTATTTATATTTTGATTCTATGGTTTCCCACCAGTTTGTCGAGAGGACTGAACCACCTCTCCAGTATCGACTAATCTTTAACAAACGGCATGTTGTCCATATTACTCTTCCTGCTCCTGCCTTCTTTGATTCTCAGACAAGAGGAAGATATATTATTACCAGAGAGGAGGAAGATGAGTACGAGAGAAGAGCGGAGGCGGCTCGACGCCACGCTGCAGCTCAGGAGGCGATAGCCGCTGCATCACAGTACGACCCCAGCTACACCTACGGGTATCAGCCAGGCTATCCCTAGCAATAGACCAACTTAGGCCAAAAGCCTAAGCTTGGGGGAGTACGTATTTCCTACCGACATTACATTTATGCTCATACACACTCATTGCTAGATGTCGGTGCTCATACTCTTTCACTGTAATATCCATGCTAGTTTATTTCCTTTTTCCTGCTTTCTTCTTGTGTGTTTGATAAACCTTAAAAAAAACAAAAAAATAGTAGTAGTTTGTTTTTCCTGCTGTAGTAGTAATGATTAAAAAGAAAACCCAAAAATATTTCCCGTTCTTCTTTTGCTTGTTGGGAGCTTTCCCGTGTAAATAGCTTTTATTTCTTTTCTTTTCTTTGGGGGTCAGTAGGAGAAGACCATGATTAAATTGTTGAAGTGTCTCTTATATGCATCATTGTTGAATTGACCAAGAGCCCATATTGCCTTGTCTTCTCCTGTTTATTGAATGCTCGCAGATTCCAGCTTAGTCCAATGCACGTGCACTCTTATTATTATTCACATCGTTCGGTCGTGCAAGTGAAAGGCAATCATGATGATATATGATGGACTGACTGAGATGGAAAAGCTGGTATGAACTCGACCTCTTTTGTTTTTGTAAATATGATGAGTTCATCGTTCTTGATTCAGCTGATTATGAATAAACATGTTTGCAATGACAATTAGAGATCATAGTTGCTTGTCCCATGCTTGATTAGCTACGAGTTATAATGGTTTACCTTGCGTGCCAACATGCTATTAAAATGGTTGTGATGTGGTATGATGGGGTGGTATCCTCCTTTGAATGATTTAAGTGACTTGACTTGGCACATGTTCATGCATGTAGTTGAAACAAATCAACATAGCCTTCACGATATTTATGTTCATGGTGGATTATATCCTACTCATGCTTGTATTCAATGTTTATTAATTTTAATGCATGTTCATGACTGTTGTCGCTCTCTAGTTAAATCGCTTCCAGTCTTTTGCTAGCCTTCACTTGTACTAAGCGGAATACTGCTTGTGCATCCAATCCCTTAAACCCCAAAGTTATTCCATATGAGTCCACTATACCTTCCTATATGCGGTATCTACCTGCCGTTCCAAGTAAATTTGTATGTGCCAAATTCTAAACCTTCAAATAAACATTCTATTTTGCATGCTCGAATAGCTCATATATCAACTAGTGCTGAACTTATCTTTCGTGTTAGGCGGGTTATTCTCAAGAGGAGTGGACTCCGCTCCTCACTCACGAGAAAATGGCTGGTCAGCGGGATGCCCAGTCCCATGCTTTATGCAAACTAAATAAAAATAATTGCAAACAAAACTCCCCCTGGGACCCGTTGAATGTTGGAGGCACTCGTTGTTTCGAGCAAGCCATGGATTGATGCTTGTGGAGGAGGGGGAGTATAAACTTTACCATTCTGTTTGGGAACCGCCTATAATTTGTTTAGCATGGAAGATATAGTCATCTCTTAGTTGTTATGTTGACAATGAAAGTATGCTGCTCAAAATATAATTTATCTCTATTTCAAAATCGAGCTCTGGCACCTCTACAAATTCCTGCTTCCCTCTGCGAAGGGCTTATCTATTTACTTTTATGTTGAGTTATCACCCTCTTACTAAAAGCACTAGCTGGAGAGCACAACTGTCATTTGCATTCATTACTGTTAATTTATATCGGGTATGACTATGATTGGATCTCTTTTACCATGAATTACAATGTCTAGTCAGTCCTTGATCTTTGAAGGTGCTCTGCATTTATGTTTTGCGGTCTCAGAAAGGGCTAGCGAGATACCATCTTGTTATATCATATTATGATTGTTTTGAGAAAGTGTTGTCATCCGAGATTTATTATTATGACTCGCTAGTTGATTATGCCATTGATATGAGTAAACATGACACCTGAGAATTATTGCAAATGTGGTTAGTTATAATCTTTAATGAAAACCTGAATGCTGGCTTGACATAAGTACAACAACAAGAGCAAAAAGAGTTTGTAATTTTTTTTCTTTTTCTCTTTCAGTTTGTCAACTGAATTGCTTGAGGACAAGCAAGGGTTTAAGCTTGGGGGAGTTGATACGTCTCCGTCGTATCTACTTTTCCAAACACGTATGCCCTTGTTTTGGTCTCTAACTTGTATGATTTGAATGGAACTAACCCGGACTGGCGGTGTTTTCAGCAGAATTGCCATGGTGTTGTTTTATGTGCAGAAAACAAAAGTTCTCGGAATGACCTAAAACTCCACGGAATACCTTAGAATAAATAATAAAAAATCCTCGCCAAAGATGAAGACCAGGGGGCCCACACCCTGTCCACGAGGGTGGGGGCGCCCCCCCTCGGCGCGCCCCTACCTCGTGGGCCCTTGGACACCCTCCGCGCCAACTCCAACTCCATATATTGGCTTTGGGAGAAAAATCAGAGAGAAGAAATCATCGCGTTTTACGATACGGAGCCGCCGCCAAGCCCTAATCTCTCTCGGGAGGGCTGATCTGGAGTCCGTTCGGGGCTCCGGAGAGGGGGATTCGTCGCCGTCGTCATCATCAACCATCCTCCATCACCAATTTCATGATTCTCACCGCCGTGCGTGAGTAATTCCATCGTAGGCTTGCTGGACGGTGATGGGTTGGATGAGATTTATCATGTAATCGAGTTAGTTTTGTTAGGGTTTGATCCCTAGTATCCACTATGTTCTGAGATTGATGTTGCTATGACTTTGCTATGCTTAATGCTTGTCACTAGGGCCCGAGTGCCATGATTTCAGATCTGAACCTATTATGTTTTCATGAATATATGTGAGTTCTTGATCCTATCTTGCAAGTCTATAGTCACCTACTATGTGTTATGATCCGCAACCCAAGTGACAATAATCGGGACCACTCCCGGTGATGACCATAGTTTGAGGAGTTCATGTATTCACTATGTGCTAATGCTTTGTTCCGGTTCTCTATTAAAAGGAGGCCTTAATATCCCCTAGTTTCCAATAGGACCCCCCTGCCACGGGAGGGTAGGACAAAAGATGTCATGCAAGTTCTTTTCCATAAGCACATATGACTATTTACGGAATACATGCCTACATTACATTGATGAATTGGAGCTAGTTCTATGTCACCCTATGTTATAACTGTTACATGACGAACCGCATCCGGCATAATTATCCATCACTGATCCGGTGCCTACGAGTTTTCCATATATTGGTTCTCGCTTATTTACTTTTCCGTTGCTACTTTTACATTCACTACAAAATATCAAAAACATTACTTTTGCTGTCTTTACTTTTGTTACCGTTACCACCACTATCATATTACTTTGCTACTAAACACTTTGCTACAGATACTAAGTTTCCAGGTGTGGTTGAATTGACAACTCAGTTGCTAATACTTGAGAATATTCTTTGGCTCCCCTTGTGTCGAATCAATAAATTTGGGTTGAATACTCTACCCTCGAAAACTGTTGTGATCCCCTATACTTGTGGGTTATCAAGACATGCTCAGTAAGAGGCGGAGGAGGAGGAGCCTACCGACGAGCTAGGCAACCGCAATGCGCTGCCTGCCGCTAATGCAGCTTCAGCGACGCTCACCTCGAACGCCCTCTTCCGCTCCAGACAACCCCTCTCAAAGCGGTGGTTCTCCTTGTAGATCTCCTGATTCCTCGCCTCTAAGGCGGCGTGTGTCATGGCCACGGCAGTGGTAAGGCTCTTTGCGTGCTCGACGAGGCGATCCTCCTCCTCCTGTAGGAACTCGGTGTAGCGTGCAAGGTCACTATCGCACGTGCGGGCATCCATCTCTGCCTCTCGCCTTCGGGCGGTGGTGGCGGAGCGGGCGATGACCCCGGCGGTCGATGGTGGGCTGGCGGCCACGACCACCACCTCCCGCCTTCGGGCCGTGGTGGCGGAGCGGGTAATGACCAGAGTGGCTTGCAGTGGGGTGGTGGCCACGACGGCCACCTCCCGCCTTCGGGCAGCGGCGGCGGAGCAGGCGATGTCCCTGGCTTTTGACGGTGGTGTGTCGGCAACGGCGGCCGGCAACAGCTGCCGACAGGCACCGGTGGCGGAGCGTGTGGTGGGTGTTCCCCGCACACCCAACAGGGACGCCACGCCAAGACTACACTCACGCTGGGACTGCGCGCCGCCCGCGTGTAGCCTCCAGTGGAGCTGTCCTCTGATGACGGCAGAGTGGCTGAGCGGCGACGACGGACCGGTGCCATTGGCGAATGTGGGAGAAGCGGACGAGATAAGCTACAGGGATGGAGGGGAAAATGCGATGCAGGACTCGCCGACCGTGAGGGTTTTTATAGCAGGCCGGTAAGCATTGGGATTTTGGGGATTTCACCGAGTCGGGCGGGAAGCTTGTGTGGGAACCTGCGAGGTTTCGCGGGAACAGGCTCACCGACGATTCATTGGCGCCACCATTTGGCAAAAAGAACGCCCCCAGCAGCGCAAAGCTTATGCTGTAAGCCATCTCATGGCAGCGGGTGACAAGATGTGCGAGAGGAGGACGAAAGGACACGTACACATACGGTTAATAAAAAATGTTTGCGATTTAATTACCTACTATACCACCGTCCTGGTTTATAAGTATGATTTAACTAACAAAATACGAATGCATGTCGCCAAAGATTATATAGTTGGATTTGTATTTGAACATAGTTTCCAATTATATAATTTTTAAAACATGCATTAACATTTTGTTGGTTAAATTTGAGGGCAAAGTATGGCGTGGAATATAGAGACTATAGACTAGATGGAGGTGGTACCACACGGCCCCTCTCTACGCAGCGATGCAACTGTCGGCCGGCTTGTAGGCGACCATTTCATGCGTGTACAACTGCTCTATGAGTGTGGTTGCTTGCGGTTCAGGCGGCTGCAGCGTGCACTGCTCGCGTCCCGCCATGCGCTCTGCTCTCGCGTGCCTCCGGGTGCTCTGCCCTCGTCCCTCCACGCGCGCTGTCAGTGTGTGGGGCCGGTGCATGATCACGCATGTTTGTGTGCAAGCAGTTGCGCGACGATTCAGTTAGCCGTTGCAAAAATTGCCATGCGGACGCGCCGAGAATCCACGCCGCCCGGCCTCCTATTATTCCTGCGGCCATTTACCTTCATCTCTCGTCTCACACGACACAATAAGCACACCCACGAGGACACATACAGAGAGGACATCCAGCGGTTCCAATGGCGCTCCCCGTGGCTCCAATGGCGCTCCCAGCAGCCGACGACGACAATGGCGGGCAGCTCACCATGCATCACGTAGTGGACACCCACGTGAGGGGGAAGGCCCTCTTGGTGGTGTACACGAATGGTCCAGTCTTGGTGGAGAGCTCCATCCAAACAATGGAGCAGTTCCTTGCCGAGGACAAGTACCGAGTGGTCGGCTTCGACCTCGAGTACACCATCGGTCGTGCCGGGCACGATCCGAAGGTTGTCGTCGCCCAGTTGTGCGTGCGACATGACGTCCTCGTCTACCACTTCCACCTTGCCACAAGGCATTGCGAGTGTTTCTCCAGGTTTATCGACAGCTCCGACTACAGTTTCGCTATGGTGGACACCACCAACAATCTAAAAGCGCTCAATGTTTCAAACTTGAAATGCCCGAATCTTGCCAACATCCAGCACCACTACAAGGTCTGGGGCAGCAACAAAAGCAAACTGCACTCCCTGGTTGACCTCGCCTCGGCCATCATCGACCCCTACTGCACGAAGATGAAGCAAGAGAGCAATAAGGACAAGAACGCCTGGCATAGTGTGTGGCATAATAGACTGGATGAACAACATGTTAAGTACGCGGCCATGGACGCGTACACAAGCTACGAGATGTATAGGCGGATCGTTGACATGAGGAATTGTCTTCTTCCTGACCCAGACGAGGGATCGAGCCACCTAGCAGTGGCGGGAGCGTCACAAGAAGTAGATGACTAGACTATCATTTCTCCTACTTTAGAATGCATGCAATTATTTATTGAGGTGCGTGCGAATGATCTGTATAGTCACTTATGTAATTTGATGTTTATTTCAGTTATATATATACATGTTATTCTACTGTAGACAGAGCAATTCACACGGCTTATTAGCAGCAATCATATGTGTTATTATTGGTCTTCGCACACATTTCAGATTACAGACCTATTTGCCACATATCACACACATCTTGTTCAGTTGAACCGTTTCCATTGTGTTGCCTAATCACACACAGTTCATCCTAGTGAACCGTATGTTGTATATCGCACATGCCTTCATCTAGCTACCCGTTTCTTTTGTGCCTCCTCATCCCAAATAGTTAACTGAGCTGAACCGTATGCCCTGCATCACACACGCAACTAAATTCTAAACCGTGTTTGATGCATCTGTCATCGCAAATGTTTTGCACCTTTTTCGACGGTTCTTTACACCTCCGTTTGTGATTATGGCATCGCACACAGTTTTGTTGAAGGGTCTCTGATCGTAGTGTCACGTTTGGACCATCCTGCAGTAGTGCCGCATCTTCGCGGTGACAAGCCAGGGGACTTGTTTCATCTGGTTGCCATCCTACGGCACGGGAGATTACAAACGGAATGCGCAAACCATCATTTGCATCCCTAACGGTACTCCATTATTTTGCAGGGACCAGTCATCCCCTGATCAAAATAAGATCGCCGATCCTGGAAGTGCATTTGCATCCGCGGTTCGGTCTAACCTGGAACCTTGTAGCTGACTTTGGCATATTGGGATCAACTATCTTAGCAGTCGTTACCCATGGTACCACTGATGTGCAACATGGTCACACAATCTACCATGATCGGACCGTCACCATCTACCCACACTGGTACAACGATGTGCTAAACAAACGGTTTTTAACCCCTTTCCGCGATGGCATTTGGAACCGTCGCCAACTGAGTGTGTGCGATAGGGTGTCCTTCCCACACGACCCAGAAATCGTCGGGGATAGGCCCTCTTGGGACCCAGGCCGGGGTCGTGTGCGATTGGGCGAGGCACCGAAACCCAATCATTTCCGTAGGTATGTACATCCCACACGGTAATCCGAGAAAATCATTTCCGTAGGTATGTACATCCCACACGGTGAATCCCAGAAAATCATTTCCGTAGGTATGTACATCCCACACGGTGAATCCTAGAAAAACATTTGCGTAGGTATGTATATCACACACAGTTCTTTGTGTGGAAACGTTAGTGCAAGGTGGCCCAACGCAAACAGTTCGCTGCCGGAAGCCGTGTGTGATTGTTAGTTGATCGAACATGCCTACTTTCTAGAAACCGTGCGGCTTGTTTGAGTTCATCGCCCATGGTGCTGTCTGAGTAACCATTTGCAATAGAAAACCCCAATAAGCAGGCTAATTAGCCTATTATTGATAATCCATGTACTAATCAAACTGATATTTCTTATAAAACACGCCAGATATTTCATATCCGTATAAAAGCAACCAGGATTTCATAATCGAATTACATCAGATAGCTTCGCACTCGATTCGCCATTACACAGCAGCACCAAGTTTCACATGCAGCATCAAAACCTTTGGAAAGTAGCATCATACACGGTAAATAGACAAATGAATCTCATCTGGGAAACTGCAGAAGCGGAAGGCAAATATTGAGCCTTCAGTGATGTTGAATGTCCTTGCAACTTTAGGCCGGCTATGGATAATTGCATGCCCAACCTTCGTCCTCTTCAGCAAGACTTCAATATTGTACCGTGGGTGTTGACTGAATAGCTTCCTGGCCTCTTGACCATGTAGGTGGTTTGAGAGGTAATCATCGGTGAACTGCTTTGAAAAGTACTGAAAACAAAGCTATGCATAAATCGCTGTTGTAAATTTTGAAATGGTGCAAGGGGTAAAAACAAGGTATTAGAGTTGGTACGATCCTATAGTTGACTGATGTCTTCTTCATTGTGCAAACACAGATCTTGCTGTTATTCATCACAAGTTTCTTCATCCTAACAATCTTTCTGAGTTTCTTCACTTGATTGATATTCATGGACATCTCATTTCCCCATATGCAAAATGGGTCGAACAGTGGGTCTAAGCCTCAGACAGCAGGACCTACATGTGCAAAACCAAATTGTAAGAAACCTAAATATTAGAATGATTCCTGCAACTGCACAATAATGTGCTATTAGCCAAAGGACCCTTCTTGAACAAACCTCGATGGTAAACCACAGTGTCTCCCATTGTTTCCCTGCAACACACATAAGGAAGATCTTGATCAGGTTAACTAAGAGTTGCCATACTATCAGTAGAATATGTATTGAGTACAGCCAAATTCGATTGGTGTCACATGCATAACAATACAAAATTGTACCCACAACAAATGAAAATCAAATTGCAGAACTGAACCAAACACTTAAATGGACAGTAGACCAAATGAACCAAAATAGTTAACTGAGCACGACATTGTAGAATAGAAACATGTACTAGAAGATAAGACAGTTAGCAAAACAAAGAATGCTTGAGAACAGTACTACGAAATGTAGCAATTGTTGGACCAAAGTGTTAACTGAACATTACATTTCAGAGGACCAAACTGTTAACTGAACATCAGATTGCATATTAACATTACAGAGGACAAATCACTAGAAGGCACTGGCGGTGGCCTCGAGAAAACATCACAAATTGTATTTTAAAGTAGACAACCGCGCGGCGGTGTCGACGGTGACCTCGAAGATGAGGTGCTCCTCCAAGATCTGGCGGTCGACACGCATGGCACCCATAGCGACCTCATTCGCGCGTGCGGCCGCATGCTACTAGCTCCATGTTATACTGCGTGTAAAATGGTTGTGGGCGGTGCTTAATTGGAGGAGGGGGCAGTGATTTCAGTGGAAGGTGTCGCTCCGTCAGTCGGGGCATGTGGGACGGGAAAGGAGGAGGATGGTGTGGGTGGGGTGTGGATTACCTGACATATCGACAAGGCCGCGCAGCAAGAAGAAGGGTCGGCGGCGAGGAGGCCGCGCACCAAGAAGAAGGGTCGGCGACGAGGAGGCGTCACTACAAGAAGAAGGGTCACCGGTGAGGAGGCGGCGTTGCAAGAAGAAGGGTAGCCAGCGAGGAAGCGGCGCTGCAAGAAGAAGAGTCGCCGGCTAGGAGGCTGAGCTGCCAGTAAGCAGCAGTGAAGGTTTGAACTTGGAAAGCAAGGAGGAACAATTGAAAAGGTGCTTTTGGTAGGAGGGAGGGGGCGGGGAGAAAGATATTTCCGCGGTGGCAAAAAAATTTCGCTCGGTGCCGCGAGAAACTAGCGCGCAAGTGTGGTTCAAGCGGGGGCGGTGGACTGTAGACGACGAAGCTTCCTGCGTAAGCCAGACAAGACGGCACACCAAGATATTTTATATCGCATCCCACACGATTCTTTCTAGTAAGCTGTTTGTGGTATACCTGATTTTTTCATTATGTTTTGAAAGACAAAATGGTGTTACGGAGGGAAAGGATGGTGTTTGAATTGCTAGAACATTTACGTACAGTGAACATGCAACCAGTAAATGAGTGTAGTGTTTAAATTAGGAATTATTCTGGGTTCGTTTGGCATTCTATGCATTAATTGAGTTTCTGGGCATTTAATGCGCATAATTCAAATTTGAACTACAAGCACATGCTCCAATGCACCAAAGTTTGTTGAAAAAAATCACATGTGTGTCTTTGGGTGAATTTATAGGTACCATGCAAGAAATGGGAATAAAATTCAAATATCTGGGAGTCGAGGCTCGACCCGAATGATTGAGAAACTTGGTTTTTTAATTCCTGTAAATCCAAAACATGGCTGAAAATCATGAAACTTGGCATGGTGTCATGAAATGGCACCAACATGTTGCAGTAATTTTTTTGGCCGAATTGGGACAAGCTTTGGCGTAAGCTTCTTGCAAACCGGAACTTCCCTCAAGAAGGCTCCTGGTTCCAAGAGGGAACGTGTCACCTCTGTGTATGAATCGACATACATACACTGCCTTCTCCCGCCTTAATTTTTGTACACTAGCAGATTAGGCCAAACAGAAGTATCGTGCTAAATTTTGGAATTATTCCGTGTTTGTTTGGCCTCTTTATAGATTAATTGAGTTTCTGGGCATTTAATGTGCATAATTCAAATTTGAACTACAAGCACATGCTCCAGTGCACCAAAGTTGTTTGAAAAATCACATGTGTGTCCTTGGGTGAATTTCTAGGTCCCATGCAAGAGGTGGGAGTGAAATTTAAACATCTGGGCGTCGTGGCTCAGCCGAAAAGATTGAGAAACTTGGTTTTTTAATTCCTGTAATTCCAAAACACGCCTGAAAATCAGGAAACTTGGCATGGTGTCATGACATGGCACCAACATGCTGCGGTAATTTCTTTGGCCAAATTGGGACAAGCTTTGGTGTAGGCTTATTGCAAATCGGAGCTTCCCTCAAGAAGGTTCCTGGTTCCGAGAGGGAACGTGTCACCTCCGTGTGCGAAACGACATACGTACACTGCCTTCTCCTGCCTTAATTTTTTTAGACAAGAAGATTAGACCAAATAGAAGTATCGTGCTAAATTTTGGAATTATTCCGTGTTCGTTTGGCCTTTTTATACATTAATTGAGTTTATGCGCATTTAATGTGTATAATTCAAATTTGAACTACAAGCACGTGCTCTAGTGCACCAAAGTTGTCTGAAAAATCACATGTGTGTCCTTGGGTGAATTTCTAGGTCCCATGCAAGAGATGGGAGTGAAATTCAAACATCTAGGCGTCGTGGCTTGGCCGGAAAGATTGAGAAACTTGGTTTTTTAATTCTTGTAATTCCAAAAGACGCCTGAAAATCATGAAATTTGGCATGGTGTCATGACATGGCACCAACATGTTGCGGTAATTTTTCTAGCCGACCTGGGACAAGCTTTGGTGTAAGCTTCTTGCAAATCGGAGCTTCCCTCAAGAAGGCTCGTGGTTCCGACAGGGAACGTGTCACCTTCGTGTGCGAAATGACATACGTACACTGCCTTCTCCTGCCTTAACTTCGTTACATAGGCAGATTAGACCAAATAGAAGTACCGTGCTAAATTTTGGAATTATTTCGGATATGTTTGGCCTTTTTTATACATTAATTGAGTTTCCGGGCATTTAATGAGCATAATTCAAATTTGAACTACAAGCACAAGCTCCAGTGCACCAAAGTTTGAAAAATCACATGTGTGTCCTTGGGTGAATTTCTAGGTCCCTTGCAAGAGATGGGAGTGAAATTCAAACATCTGGGCGTCGTGGCTCGGTCGGAAAGATTGAGAAACCTGATTTTTTAATTCCTGTAATTCCAAAACACGCCTGAAAATCATGAAACTTGGCATGGTGTCATGACATGGCACCAACATGCTGCGGTAATTTATTTGGCCGAATTGGGACAAGCTTTGGTGTAGACTTATTGCAAACCGGAGCTTCCCTCAAGAAGGCTCCTGGTTCCGAGAGGGAACGTGTCACCTCCGTGTGCGGAACGACATACGTACACTGCCTTTTCCCGCCTTAATTTTTTTACACATGCAGATTAGACCAAATAGAAGTACCGTGCTAAATTTTGGAATTATCCCGTATTCGTTTGGCCTTTTTATACATTAATTGTGTTTATGGGCATTTAATGTGCATAATTCAAATTTGAACTACAAGCATAGGCTCCAGTGCACCAAAGTTGTTTGAAAAATCACATGTGTGTCCTTGGGTGAATTTCTAGGTCCCATGCAAGAGATGGGAGTGATATTCAAATATCTGGGCATCGTGGCTCGGCCGGAAAGATTGAGAAACTTGGTTTGTTAATTCCCGTAATTCCAAAACACACCTGAAAATCATGAAACTTGGCATGGTCTCATGACATGGCACCAACATGCTGCGGTAATTTTTTTGGCCGAATTGGGACAAGCTTTGGTGTAAGCTTGTTGCAAACTAGAGCTTCCCTCAAGAAGGCTCGTGGTTCCGAGAGGGAACATGTCACCTCCGTGTGCGAAACGACATACGTACACTGCCTTCTCCCGCCCTAAATTTTTTACACATCCAGATTAGACCAAGTAGAAGTACCGTGCTAAATTTTGGAAAATATTCTGGGTCGTTTGGCTGTTTTTATACATTTATCGAGTTTTGGGGCATTTAATGTGCATAATTCAAATTTGAACTACAAGCACAGGCTCCAGTGCACCAAAGTTGTTTGAAAAATCACATGTGTGTCCTTGGGTGAATTTCTAGGTCCCATGCAAGAGACGGGAGTGAAATTCAAACATCTGGGCGTCGTGGCTCGGCCGGAAAGATAGATAAAGTTGGTTTTTTTAATTCCTGTAAATCCAAAACACGCCTGAAAATCATGAAACTTGGCATGGTGTCATGACATGGCACCAACATGCTGTGGTAATTTCTTTGGCCGTATTGGGACAAGCTTTGGT
This sequence comes from Aegilops longissima, assembly GCA_021605205.1. Classification (NCBI taxonomy): domain Eukaryota; kingdom Viridiplantae; phylum Streptophyta; class Magnoliopsida; order Poales; family Poaceae; genus Aegilops; species Aegilops longissima. The sequence continues at coordinate 1,258,779 of JAHIAM010001926.1, read as the reverse complement.
GCAGGCTTATTGCAAACCGGAGCTTCCCTCAAGAAGGCTCCTGGTTCCGAGAGGGAACATGTCACCTCCGTGTGCGAAATGACTTACGTACACTACCTTCTCCCGCCTTAATTGTTTTACAAAGGCAGATTAGACCAAATAGAAGTATCGTGCTAAATTTTGAATTATTTCGTATTCGTTTGGCCTTTTTTATACATTATTTAAGTTTCTGCGCATTTAATGTGTATAATGCAAATTTGAACTACAAGCACGTGCTCCAGTGCACCAAAGTTGTTTGAAAAATCACATATGTGTCCTTGGGTGAATTTCTAGGTCCCGTGCAAGAGATGGGAGTGAAATTCAAACATGTGGGCATCGTGGCTCGGTCGAAAAGAATGAGGAACTTGGTTTTTTAATTCCTGTAATTCCAAAACATGCCTGAAAATAATGAAACTTGGCATGGTGTCATGATATGGCACCAACATGCTGCGGTAATTTTTTTTGGCCGAATTGGGACAAGCTTCGGTGTAAGCTTCTTGAAAATCGGAGCTTCCCTCAAGAAGACTCGTGGTTCCGAGAGGGAACGTGTCACCTTCGTGTGCGAAACGACATACGTACAATGCCTTCTCCTGCCTTCACTTTTTTACACAACCAGATTAGACCAAATAGAAGTACCGTGCTAAATTTTGGAATTATTCTGGATTCGTTTGACCTTTTTATACATTAATTGAGTTTCTGGGAATTTAATGTGCATAATTTAATTTGAACTACAAGCACAGGCTCCAGTGCACCAAAGTTGTTTGAAAAATAACATGTGTGTCCTTGGGTGAATTTCTAGGTCCCATGCAAGAGGTGGGAGTGAAATTCAAACATCTGGGCGTCGTGGCTCGGCCAGAAAGATTGAGAAACTTGGTTTTTTTAATTCCTGCAATTCCAAAACACGTCTGAAAATCATGAAACTTCGCATTGTGTCATGACATGGCACCAACATGCTGCGTTAATTTTTTTGGCTGAATTGGGACAAGCTTTGGTGTAATCTTCTTGCAAACCGGAGCTTCCCTCAAGAAGGCTCATGGTTTCGAGAGGGAACGTGTTACCTCTGTGTGCGAAATGACAGACGTACACTGCCTTCTCCCGCCTTAAATTTTTTACACAGCCAGATTAGACCAAATAGAAGTACCGTGCTAAATTTTGGAATTATTCCGGGTCGTTTAGCCTTTTTGATATATTAATTGTGTTTCTGGGCATTTAATGTGCATAATTCAAATTTGAACTACATGCACATGCTCCAGTGCACCAAAGTTGTTTGAAAAATCACATGTGCGTCCTTGGGTGAATTTCTAGTTCCCATGCAAGAGATGGGAGTGAAATTCAAACATCTGGGCATCGTGACTCGGCCGGAAAGATTGAGAAACTTCGTTTTATAATTCCTGTAAATCCAAAACACGTCTGAAAATCATGAAACTTGGCATGGTCTCATGACATGGCACTAACATGCTGTGGTAATTTCTTTGGTCGAATTGGGACAAGCTTTGGTGTCGGCTTATTGCAAACCAGAGCTTCCCTCAAGAAGGCTCCTGGTTCCGAGAGGGAATGTGTCACCTCCGTGTGCGAAACGACATACGTACACTGCCTTCTCCCGCCTTAATTTTTTTACACAACCAGATTAGACTAAATAGAAGTATTGTGCTCAATTTTGGAATTATTCCCTGTCGTTTGGCCTTTTATACTTTAATTGAGTTTTTGTGCATTTAATGTGTATAATTAAAATTTGAACTACAAGCACATGCTCCAGTGCACCGAAGTTGTTTGAAAAATGACATGTGTGTCCTTGGGTGAATTTCTAGGTCCCATGCAAGAGATGGGAGTGAAATTCAAACATTTGGGCGTCGTGGCTCGGCCGGAAAGAATGACAAACTTGGTTTTTTAATTCCTGTAATTCCAAAACACGCCTGAAAATAATGAAACTTGGCATGGTGTCATGACATGGCACCAACAGGCTGCGGTAATTTTTTGGCCGAATTGGGACAAGCTTTGGTGTAAGCTTCTTGCAAATCGGAACTACCCTCAAGAAGGCTCGTGGTTCCAAGAGGGAACGTGTCACCTTCGTGTGCGAAACGACATACGAACACTGCCTTCTCCTACTTTAACTTTTTTACACAGCCAGATTAGACCAAATAGAAGTACCATGCTAAATTTTGGAATTATTCCGGATTCGTTTGGCCTTTTTATACATTAATTGAGTTTCTGGGCATTTAATGTGCATAATTCAAATTTGAACTACAAGCACAGGCTCCAGTGCACCGAAGTTGTTTGAAAAATCACATGTGTGTCCTTGGGTGAATTTCTAGGTCCCATGCAAGAGATGGGAGTGAAATTCAAACATCTGGGCGTCGTGGCTCGGCCGGAAAGATATAGAAACTTGGTTTTTAATTCCTGTAATTCCAAAACACGCTTGAAAATCATGAAACTTGGCATGGTGTCATGACATGGCACCAACATGTTGCGGTAATATTTTTGGCCGAATTGGGACAAGCTTTGGTGTAAGCTTTTTGCAAATCGGAGCTTCCCTCAAGAAGGCACGTGGTTCCAAGAGGGAATGTGTCACCTTCGTGTGCGAAATGACATAAGTACACTGCCTTCTCCTGCCTTAACTTTTTTACACGGCCAGATTAGACCAAATAGAAGTACCGTGCTAAATTTTGTCATTATTTCGTGTTCGTTTGGCCTTTTTTATACATTAATTCTTTGTATTTAATGTGCATAATTCAAATTTGAACTACAAGCACAGGCTCCAGTGCACCAAAGTTGTTTGAAAAATCACATGTGTGTCCTTGGGTGAATTTCTAGGTTCCATGTAAGAGATGGGAGTGAAATTCAAACATCTGGGCGTCGTGGCTCGGCCGAAAAGATTCAGAAACTTGGTTTGTTAATTCCTGTAATTCCAGAACACGCCTGAAAATCATGAAAACTTGGCATGGTGTCATGATATGGCACCACATGCTGCGGTTATTTTTTTGGCCGAATTGGGACAAGCTTTGGTGTAAGCTTCTTGCAAACCGGAGCTTCCCTCAAGAAGGCTTGTGGTTCCGAGAGGGAACGTGTCACCTCCGTGTGCGAAACGACATACGTACACTGCCTTCTCCTGCCTTAATTTTTTTACACAGCCAGATTAGACCAAATAGAAGTATCGTGCTAAAATTTTGAATTATTCCGGGTTCGTTTGGCCTTTTTTATACATTAATTTAGTTTCTGGGCATTTAATGTGCATAATTCAAATTTGAACTACAAGCGCTGGCTCCAGTGCACCAAAGTTGTTTGAAAAATTACATATGTGTCCTTGGTTGAATTTCTAGGTCCCATGCAAGAGATGGGAGTGAAATTCAAACATCTGGGCGTCCTAGCTCAGCCGGAAAGATTGAGAAACTTGGTTTTTTAATTCCTGTAAATCCAAAACATGCCTGAAAATCATGAAACTTGGATGGTCTCATGACATGGCACCAACATGTTGTGGTAATTTTTCTGACCGATTTGCGAAGGCGCACACATTAACAATCAACAAAGTCATTTTGGAACAAGTGTTGTCACGTTACAAATTGGAAACACAAGTATTATTAAAACTGTGGGCGTTCGACTTAACAATTACGTGCGGCCACACGTCCCCTTTTTTATTGGCTAGGAGGTGTCTTGCGGGGTAGCTATTTGAGTACGGGATGCGTGCGATCAGACCCCTGCGCGTGCTCATCGGGAGGAAAGCCCTTTGACCACTACCCACCGTGCACCTCCCACCCAACGTCTCCATTAATGGTGCTTGAGCACCTGTTCTATGGCGTGGCTATATGTCTCACTAGACTGAGATTTAAGAGAGAAAAATGAAAATCTGGAAAGAAAGTTTTGCACGGATCTTGATGTAAGATCTGACGGACCTATATAGCATTGACTGCGACTTATAGCGAGCATGATGAATATAAGGACGATGACAGTGGATAATAATTGTCTTACATATTTAGAAACATAATTAAAAAAAGCCACATGCAGCAACGCCCAAAATACACAAGGGCAAAAGAAGAAGGAAGACAACAATCTGGCTCGCTGATCTCTACTTTCTTGATGCTTTGCCTCAAGCTGCGGGAACTTGTCTCCGCGGCGAGCGGCGACGAGCTCTTTCTTGTCCTCAAGATGCTGGTTGAGAGCATCCACGGATTCCTCCACCAGCCTTCTGCGCTCGATGCGCAGCATGGCACTCTCGTCCATAAGTTTCTCGACAATGACGTCGGTCCTCTTCATCAAGGCAGTGGTCTGCTCCTGCTGCTCCGCACTTCCGACGATCTTCGCCCTCAGCTGGTCACGCTCGGCCCGGAGCTTCGCATTGCTTTCATTTAGTTGTCGGATGACGTCGGTAGACTATTCAAACGAGGCTTCCGGTCATCCTGCAACCTCGCCCACCTAGAGATCTGATCCATTTGCCTAAGGACGGGGGCACGCATGCCCCTGTAAGAGCCCTCGCCTGCCTGCGAGGCATTTTCCCAGGCCGCCGCTCTGCTGCATTCGCGGCGCGGCGGGACATCTCTTCTGCTTCTGCGGCGTGGCCGGACCAGTCTGCTGCATCGACGGCGCGACGGGTCCTCCGTGCTGCTTCAACGATGCGGCGGGACCTCTCTGCTGCTACAGCCATGCGGCGGGACATGTTGGATGCTTTCACGGCGAGGCGGGACATATCTCGTGCTTACGCTTCCAGGCTCGCCTCTCCCTGGTGGCAATCTCTCGACCCAGAACTCACGCTGGCCATGGCGGACGCAAGGGAACGATGATGAATGACTTGTTTGTTTTTGACTTTTTGTGAATGAGGAGTTGAGGAGAATGCAGTCATCTTGGAGTAGTAGTATCTATAACCGCATAGTAATACGCTCCTAAGTGGGAAGCTGTTTAGGTTTTGATCGGTGTGAACAGGTTTGTAATTTGGAATGTGACGGGACGCGGCCTCCCTTTTCTTCTAAAATTTTTTGTGACGGGAAGCATGCTCAAAATTTACTGACAGTTATAAGTGCGGCACTATTCCCGGAAGGCGTAACGTGGGCACGTACGCCTTCTCGGCCACGTACGTGACGTTTGCACCATAGGGTGCACCGCAATAGGCAATGCCATCACACGTCTTGTTCCAATAACCGTGCGCGCTCGTTATTACTATCGCGCACGCTTCTTTTAATTAGAATGGGTGTGCCCATCTAGCGCACACACGTTGATCTATCTAACTATTTCAGTTTGTTGTGGCTAATCGCAAACAGTTCATCCATGTGAAATGTATTCCATCAATCGCAGAAACTTTGATCTGGCTTACTCGTTTCTGTTCTGTTGCCTAATCGCAAACAGTTAATCCTTCTGAAGCGTATGCCCTCAATCACACACACCTTCATCTGGCTAATCGTTTCTTTTGTGTTGCCTAATCACAAACAGTTCATCCGAGTGAACCGCATGCTGTATATCGCACACACCTTCATCTGGCTGCCCGTTTCTTTTGTGTTGCCTAATCACAAACAGTTCATCCGAGTGAATCGTATCCTCTATATCACACACGCCTTCATCAGGCTGCCCGTTTCTTTTGTTCCGCCTCATCGCAAACAGTTCATTGGATTGAACAGTATGCCCTGGATTGCACATGCAACTAAACTCTGAACCATGTTTGATGCATCCTCCATTGCAAACGTTTTGCACCTTTTTGATGGTTTTTTTACATCCCCGTTTGTGATTAATGCATCGCACACAGTTTCATGAAAGGGTCTCTGATCGTAGTGTCGCGTTAGCAGCATCCTGCAGTAGTGCCAGGTATTCCAGTTAGTATTATATTTTTTAACCCTCTCGCCTTCTCTTTCGTTGTTGTACTACTTACCAGTACTAGTAGGAGTACTTTTTACCTTGGAGGACACATATAGCTAGCTAGGCCCTTGAAGACTTGAACCCACTAGCTACCACCATTTTTGTTTTTCCATGTCTTACTATCTCATCCATGTAGCCAAGAGTGGCTATATATAATAAGCTAGTTATTTTACTTCCTCTATACCGGAGTAGTACTATTTGCTGCACAGTATTACTGACCGCCATATTTGAGCTCAACATTATTATGCATGGACCTTGACTGTGTACGTCACCATGTGTCCAGATATGAGATGCCGCCTGTACGATATGAACAGCGCCGAGTTCGACCCCCGTGATGCTACATGGGTGCCGAGGAACACGCTTGGAGAGTACTCGCTTTTCATTGGGGACAACTACCCTATTGTGAAGTGGATGCCACCTTCCGTGCACGACACTGAAGGCCTGCCGTTCATGAAGCATGGTTGTGTCTTTAGTGTGCACCGCCGGATGAACGACATGCTGGGACACGCTATCCCTGATTTATGCTGCTTCATCTTGGATGAGTCTCCATCGTGTGGAACTGGACTAGAAAGCTGCGACAATGATTCCTGTTGCCCACCGCTATGGATCGTGCCATCTATGAAGAACACCTGGGACTGGAACCTAGAGGAGGACATGTAGCCCATCTATAATGTGTAAGTGGGGTATGGTAAATTGTGAACAGTAGCGCTGTGAATATATGTAGACTAGTCATGCACAAATTTATCACATGAATTGGAGATGAACTTGTGTGGCATACTGGCATTTGTCCTTTAGAATTTAATACTAGTAAATGTGTTATGTGTATGTGCAACTTGTGTGGTTGTTGCACGGGCTCCAACACGTTCTTCGAAAAAAGGTGGCACAGCTTTGGATATAGGTGACATGGCAGCATCATACAGTAGCATCGTTCGCTATAGTTGTAACTAGTAGTGTAACCCGCGCATTTGCGCGGCTAGATGTATAATTATTTTTATATTTGTTCTTTCAAGCATTTATTATATTTATTATATTAGGTTCAAGATATGGGTATGTCATTTGGTAGTCATTAAGATTGTAGAATAAATTTTGAGTTTGCATCATGAAAATACTTAACAACTTGTTCTTTATATTCTAGACAATGTTACTCTACACAACCAAAAAGATACTATTCTCGGAGGTATAATTTTCTTCATTTGTGTGTAGATAGTATATGTTTGTATTATTTCTTGAATTTTCCTTTTTCTGCTTGAATTTTCCTTTTTGGAGAAAAATATATATTCAAAGGTATGTTTAGAACATCATGCCCTAATGCATATTTGGGGAAACTACACGACATGAATTGATGAGAAGATGTTTGGGAAGTTGCACATGAAATTATTTGTATGAACAGTATGTTTATCGCTTCACTGACTCCATACATGGTTCTTATTAGTCCTCTTTTCCAGGCATCAAGTCAATACACTTCACCTCGCAAAAAAAAAGTCAATACACTTCAATAGATTGGTTGCATGTCACATTGACACGGTGTCTCGTGGAATTTTATATGTATGTCTAACTACCAATTTAATGTGGTAAGTTTTGTTCCCGAAAATTAAAGTTATAGAGAAATGTTTTTCTGGATTGTAGAAAAAATGCTAATCATATTTTAATACTCTAGTACATGCTTGTGATTGGTTGAATTTCTATATATATATATATCAACTATTTTCTCATATAAAAATCATCCAAATTTAGCGAATTTTGGATTTAACAGTCCATATGATTTTTCTTATTCAATGTACGGCGACACCTTATGTGCTTACGATCCTTTTTTTGGCAGTATGCTTACACTTTATTTTTTGGCAGTATGCTTGCACTCGATGCATATAGTTGTATGTGTATCAAAAAACTTGATGCTACCAGATGTTCCAATTTGTGTTGGCTTCCGCCTTGATCAATTTGTCTTGTAGAGACCGAGTAAAAGAATAATATGTAAATTAGTCCGAGTACAGTTATTCGCAAAAACAATCCGAGCACAGTTGTGACTGCGTTTTGTTACAGGATGCAACCGTATAATCTGTACTCCAGTTTCCTTCCATGAGCATTTAGCTGTATTTTCTTAGTGCATGCGTGGTTGATTATTTTAATATGATAAGCAGTCATGACTTGTAGCTGTTTACCTGTTTCCTTTTCCTTCGGGAAAGTTTGCATGTTTCCTTTATATATATGGTCTATTTCTCGTGTCATGTCGTGTCACACGTATGTGATTGATTCGTTTCTTTTAGAAGGAGAAGTCGTGACAGGCTATGGGTTTTCCTAGTATGTACATGAACTATTTGTAGGTGTCATGATACATCAGACATGCCTGTTTTTCTTAACTATTCTATATGTCCATAAAAGAGTATTTCTTGTGCTTGATTTTTTAATGTTCTAAAAAAACAAACATGTGATCAAGAAAAAATACTTTCTTTTTATTTTTAAAAAATTCAACAGTTTATATAATTTTCGTAGCTTTTGCTTCTATAATTATCCCGTACAGTCAAATATCCAAGCCAACCCATTTAGATTCCACAAATAAAAAAAGCAAACGCATATAGATTGCGCCCAATAGGCAGCCCATATCATATCTTATGGCCTAACACAGCGTGCGTCTAATTCTCCTTTTTTTTTCTTTTGTCTCGTGTCTTGTGTCGGGTGTACCTAGCCGGCCCATATCATTTGCTAGTATTGGCTTGCCCGGTCCATATAGGAACGTGTCTAGTTTTCTCATCTAAAGAAAAGAAGCACGTATTTTTATATGGAACTTTTCTGCGTACATGACTCAATCACCTTTAGTTGCCTTTTTCTGGGTGGATTCCGATTGCTTTTTTTGACATGAGCTTATTGGCTTGTTGATTGAGACGTACGTACATGTTTTTTAGCTTATGCCTGGTACGTGTCAGGTTCTAAAAATTGTACATAAAATTGTTCAACGTAACCCTTTTAATTTTTTAATCTCAAACGTTATATCGTAAATCAATGGATCAAATATTTTTATCATATGTGGACGAATGTGGTGGCTTCTTTTACTTCTATTTTAATTATATAATAGATACTCCTACTAGGACGACAACTCCTATAAAACCTTGCGCTTGGCTCTTTGCCTCTTCAGGAGGTTCAACAGTTCGTACTCGTGTGAACCTTGCACTTGGCTCTTCGCCTCTTCGGAAGGTCTAACAATGATGATACTACAGTATGTCGGTGTACTAGAGTAAGGGGTACCTTAGTATCCCGAACTCGTGCACGGGCAGTTGTAGCACCCCGCGGCAAGGCTGGCCTGATGACCGCCAAGATCCTCAGCGGCTCCTTTGGAGCCGTTCAAGAACAAAGTAATCAAGACCCCGGCAAGAGGAGCTTGTCGGGAAGGCCACTCAGGGCGCGAAGGAAGCGAGGCCCCGGCAAGAGGAGCTTGCCGGGAAGGCTTGGTGAGCGATAAGCTCCCGAGCGCGACAAGAACCTTGCCGCGGCAAGTACTCGCCGCGGCAAGTGACCTCTCTTCATCTCCGCTCCAGCTCACCCGCCAACGTGTCACCACGGGGCTCTCCCAAGCACGCGTGTCGACGGGCTGTGCAGCCAGCGGGGAGCAGCGATAAGCGGCGCTGACAAGCTACCATCGTGGCAAACGGAGGCGCACTTGACGGTCCCTGTTACACTGTTCGGACGACTGAGACGGGCATTGATGACTCTTGTCCCTCGCCGTCAGAGTTAGGTATATATTACTGTACACTGTACAGAGCGGTGTACCAACCTATGTTTTTACTATCTTACCCTTGTCTACTTGGCACGTGTGGTGATCCCTTGCGCCTATAAAAGGAGGCCCAAGTGCAACCTAGAGAGGGTTCGGTTCGGCTCCGGCTTAGTTCATTCTACTCATACGAGACCACACTCAGGCTAGGTTCTGTAGCTCCCATTGCTCCCTAGCAAGAACACAAGATAATCCACAAGCGGCAGTGGAGTATTATCTCTCGGAGAGCTCGAAGCTGGGTAAATCTGCTCGTGTGCATCGCTTGATCCGCTCTTTGTGCAATCTCCGCCCCCTCCGAACCACAAGGGACCCAGGTCCGTAGGGTGTTAAATGGGACACGATCAATTCTCCCCGACATCTTTGGCGCGCCAGGTAGGGGGCGTCGAGGCTGTGCGAACCCGATCCGGCGTTCACACGAGCAGTTTCTTCATCAACAATCTTCGTCAACATGGCGCCGAAGAAGAAGTCTTTGGCAGCAGCAGAGCCGTCCGCGTCGAACCCACCACCGCCGGAGCTGTCGGTGGTGGGGAAGCGCTGGCGGAGGAACGGCGTCGTCGAGAGAGCCCTGGCGCCGCCAGATCAAGGACAAGGCAGCGCGGCGTCGGCGTCGAATCCTCACCGCGTCCTTCTCAAGAGGCGCGGGACCGACAACGTCATGATGCTCGCGGCACCATCGCTCGTTGGATCAAGGCCAAGCTGGAGGATCCCGAGGCCCTCGAGACCCGCATGCACACCGGCATCTGATGCAGGCGAATCTGAGTACGCTTAGGCGGGATGCTGCTCCTCTAACTTGGTTAGGAGTCCGAGCACATCCGTTCTTTGCTCCGTCGCCGTTGCCGCCAACCACACCAGCGGAAGCCTTGGCTGGCGCTCGATTACTTCTAGATTACCCTCCAACGGCCGATAAGGTCGGCGAATGGAGGGCCACCATTCAGTCTCATCGGCCGCCAGCGGCGACGTCCCGCGCAACCGAAGTGCCTCGCGGCGCGCAAGGCGACAAGGCGTGAGCTGATGGTGGCGAGACTTGCGGGGTGCAGCCACCGTACTCCCCTTCCCGGCCAAGATCACCGACTCGCGGATCCACCTCGACAGCGACTCCACAGCGTCGTCCGGATCCGCGAGCTTCGCCGCGACCAGCGCCAAGTTCTCCGAGCGGCAAGAAGAAGACGCTTCGAACCCGTATCGGCGCCAAGAGAAGCGCGTCGTCGGTCCGACCAGCGCCGGGCCACTGTTGATATGCATGCGCCCGAAGGAACGGGCGACTTGCCGTCTGTGATAGGTTGCCCTGCGTTCACCCGTGAGCTGCGGCAAGTCCGGTGGCCCGACAAGAAAAACTTCAAACCAGATGTGCCGAAGAAGTATGATGGCAGGACACACCCATCGGAGTTCCTCAGCATCTACACCATCGCGGTGCAGGCTGCGGGGGGACGAGACGACAAGATCCTCGCCAACTACTTTCCCCTGGTGCTCAAGCCAAGCGTCGATCTTGGCTCATGCACTTGCCGGATGGCTCTATTTCTTCTTGGGCAGATTTGTGCCACCAGTTTGTTGGCGCCTTCACGGTGACCACAAGCCTCATGGCCAGGAGAGTGGTCTCCACCTGCTTGCCCGAAGGAGGGGAGTCCTGCACAAGTTCATCCAGAGATTGATCAGTGCACTACAACATCCCAGCGTCCACCCTGCTGCGGTGATCGGTGCATTCCATCGAAATGTGCGAAACCGCAGGATGAGGAGGAGATGGCGATGTGCAAAGTGAAAGACGTCGTGAGCTCTACGCCTGGCCGACAAGTGTGCACGCTACTGAAGAAGGAAGAAGACTCCTGGAGAGAATGTGGGAGCAGAATCGGCGGTGAGGAGATCGCCCGGCAAGGAAGAGCCAAGGTGAAACAACGAAGGAAGAAAAACCAAGAAGTACTAGTTGTCGAGCAGTCCGGCAAGGATGGTGCCGCCAACAAAGCCAAGGCTGGTGGCTCCGGCAAGGAGGTTGCCGTTGACACCGACCGCCAAGCTGTGGCGGCCGCCGACAAGCCTGACAGCTCCAACAAGCAGTACTGTAAAATCCACCGCACCAAGGGCCACGATCTCCAGAGCTGCAAGAAAGTCGAGCAGCTTGTTGAGCTACAGAGAGCTGAATATGAGCGGCGAGACAAGGAGAAAGCCCAAGAAGGTGCAGCTGCAGCAAGTAAAAAGAGACCCGGTCGGGGAGGATGCCGCGGCAAGGCCAAGCAACGGCAAGGAGACAGACCTCCCCGCGGCCGCGACAAGGAAGAAGACGAAGATGAAGATGACGAAGACATGGAAGACGATGAAGCTGACGAGCAGGAGTTTCAAAAGGCAACAGAGGTCCTTTGTGTTGACGGTGGTGCTTCTCTGCATACCTCGCACCGCCAACTCAAGCAATGGATGCGTGAGGTTAATGCAGCAGAACCCTCCATAGAGTCGCGCAAACCTCTGAAGTGGTCCAACACGCCCATCATCTTTGACATTGAGGACCACCCTGATCGCATCACTGCGGTCGGGTGCTTGCCGATGTTGGTCTCACCAACCATCCGCAACCTCAAGGTCACAAAGATGTTGGTTGACGGCGGGGCCGGCCTGAACCTAATCTCCTCTCAATGCTCCATAAGCTTCAAATCCTGACAATGAGCTCAAAACTGGTACTTTCAAGGAATCAACCCAGAAGGAGCAAGCCCAAAGGGAAGATCACGTTGCCGGTAACATTCGATAGCGAGCTCAACTTCAGAACTGAGAGGGTCACATTTGACGTTGCCGACTTCCCATTGCCCTACAATGGCATACTTGGCCGTCCAGCACTCGCCAAGTTCATGGCCGCCTCTCATTATGCTTACAACCTACTCAAGATACCCGGCCCGATAAGCGTCATTTCTGTCCATGGCGACAAGAAGGACGCGCTTATCTTCACCGACAAGATTTACCGGGATGCAGCAGCCGCAACAGAAAGCAAACCACTTGCCGCTGAAGCTCCCGGGGGGAAGAAGAAGACCACCAAGTCCGGCAAGAGCTCTGTTGCCCACTCCGGCAAGTGCACCTCCTCGGAGTGCTGCGCTACCGTCAAGGACGCACCATCGAGCTCCACCGGCAAGTGCAAGAAGACGATGGCAGCTCCGCCGAAGACCAAGAAGGTGCCCGCCAAGGAGGACGGCACTGGTGGTACCTTCACCATCGATGCCACGCTTGACCCTAAATAGGAAGGCGAGCTCGTTGCTTTCGTGGGCGAATGTCGATGTGTTTGCATGGCAACCATCGACATCCCGGTGTTCCCATAAAGTAATTGAGAACCACCTAGCTGTCTGTCCTCATGCGCGCCCGTCAAGCAAAAGTTAGGAAGCAGGCGTTGGGCGCCAAGAGTTCATAGCGAGAAGAAATCAAGAAGTTGGAAGCAGCGGGACTTGTCGAGTACTCCATCCCACGTTGGCCAATCCGGTAGTTATGCATAAGGCTAATGGGAAATGGAGACTTTGTATTGACTTCACTGATGTTAATAAAGCTTGTCCCAAAGACCCATTTCCCTTGCCGCGTATCGACCAGATTGTTGACTCCACGGCTGGATGTGATCTGCTTTCATTTCTTGATGCATATTCAGGATATCATCGAGATCTTCATGGCGAAGAGGATGAAGAGAAAACCGCATTCATTACACCATGTGGCACGTACTGCTTCATATGAATGCCTTTCGGTTTAAAGAATGCTGGTTCAACCTTTGCAAGAGTAGTCCATGATGCCTTTGAGCCGCAGATACACAGAAATGTAGAAGCTTACATGGATGACATAGTGGTCAAGAGCAAGGACAAAGCAACTCTGATTCAGGATTTGGATGAGACATTTGCAAATCTACGCAAGATCAACCTCAAGCTCAACCCCGAGAAGTGCATGTTTGGAGTCCCTTCCGGTAAGCTTCTCGGGTTCTTTGTATCTCAACGGGGAATCGAAGCCAACCCCGACAAGATCAAAGCTATTGAGCAGATTGAAGCACCAAAGCGCGTCAAGGACGTCAGAAGGCTTGCCGATTGCGTGGCTGCTCTCAGCAGGTTTATCTCTAAGTCTGCTGAGCGCGCCCTGCCATTTTTCAAAATTTTGAAAAAGGCAGGTCCAATGAAATGGACTCCCGAAGCGGAGGTTGCGCTGCGGGACTTGAAGAGATACCTGTCCTCCACTCCAATACTTGTCGCACCTAAGCCACAAGAGAAGTTGCTGCTGTATATAGCGGCAACCAATCAAGTGGTTAGTGCTGCGTTAGTAGCGGAGAGGGAGGCGGATGATGAGCCGGCAACCAAGGCAGGCGCATCCAGCGACAAGCAAGGGGCTTCGCCGTCAAGCTCTGGTCCCGACAAGGACGGATCAGCGCAGGGTTGCGACAAGATCTGAAGAAGATGGTGCAGCGCCAGTCTACTTTGTCGGTTCCCTTCTGCAGGGGCTAGGTTAAGGTACTCGGTGTGCGAAGTTGCTTTTCGGCCTCCTCATGGCCTCGAGAAAGCTGCGCCATTACTTCAAGCACATGAGATAACAGTTGTCACTCGCTTTCCGTTGAAAAGGATATTGCAAAATCCGAAGCAACAGCAGAATTGTCGAGTGGGCCTTTGGAACTATCAAGCTTTGGTCTCAAGTTTGAAAGCACTTCAACTATCCAGAGCAGAGCATTGGCGGAATTCATAGCAGAATGGACGCCGACGCAAGATGAAGAAATTCCAGAGACAAGCATCCCCATCAAAGAGGCAAATAAAGAGTGGCTGATGTACTTCGATGGTGCCTTCTCGCTGCAAGGCGCCAGTGCCGGTGTGCTGCTTATCGCACCCACCGGAGAGCACCTCAAGTACATAGTCCAGATGCACTTTCCCAAGGAACAAGCAACAAACAATACTGCAGAGTATGAAGGTTTGCTTGCGGTCTCGAGATTGCGGTAGACCTTGGGATCAAGAAGCTCATTGTCAGGGGGGACTCGCAACTTGTCGTCCGCCAAGTAAATAAAGATTATCAGAGTCCGTTGATGGAAGCTTACGTCGATGAAGTGAGAAAGCTAGAAGAGCACTTTGAAGGCCTGCAAATGGAGCATGTTCCAAGAGCTCAGAATGATATAGCTGATGGCCTCTCCAAATGTGCCGCGCTTAAGTTACCTGTGGAACCAGAAATTTTTGTGCTCAAGCTGACTCAGCCAACCGTAACACCATCAACAGGACAAAGCAAGAAGAGAAAATTGGATTCCGGCGACTACTTTCCGGCAGAGCTCCCCGAAGCCGCCGCCAAGAAGGTCCCTAAAATCAACGCAAATATCACTGAGGAGCAGTCTGCTCCAACAAACCATGCAGTTTGTATTTTTGAAGCAAACGCTCCCGACAAGTTTCGCTCCGGCAAGCTTGTCGGACATCATCAAGCTCCGGCGGATCCACAGGTTCTTGCTGTAGAAGCTGATGTTTCCCCAGTGATAGATGAGCCTTTAGTCCTTGTTGTCGATCCACAGGCTCCAGCATGGGCACAACAAATCGTCCATCTCCTTCAGACAGGAGAACTTCCCGAAGAGCAAGAAGAAGCGGAAAAAGTAGCACGACAGTCAAGTATGTACCAGTTTGTTGACAACATCACATGCATGAAAGAAGACTCAACGGTGTGAAATTGAAGTGCATTTGCGGGAAGATGGATGAAGCTGTTGGCGAGAGATACATGGAGGCATATGTGGTCACCACATTGGCGCAAAGGGCACTTGCCGCAAAGCTTTCCGGCAAGGTTTCTTCGGCGAAGCCCTCCGGATGCAATCGCACAAGTAACAAAGTGTGAAGCGTGCGAGTTCCATTCCAAACAGATAAACCAACCAGCTCAAGCTCTCCAGACGATCCCTTTATCCTGGCCCTTCTCGGTCTGGGGGCTCGACATCCTCGGCCCTTTCCCCCGAGCCGTCGGGGGCTTTGAGTACTTGTACGTCGCAATCAACAAGTTCACAAAGTGGCCAGAATTGGAACCAGTGAGGAAGGTGACAACACAGTCAGCGGTCAAGTTCTTCAGGTCAATTGTTTGCCGTTTTGGGATTCCTAACAGAATCATCACCGACAACGGCACACAGTTCACGAGCCGCACCTTCATGCAGTACGCCCAAGATCTTGGCGCCAAGATCTGCTTTATACATTGCTCATCCGAGAAGCAGCGGTCAGCGAAGAGCAAACACCGAAGTGCTGCGAGGACTCAAGACCAGAACCTTGACGAGCTGCGCAAGTGCGGAAGAAACTGGATCGAGGCTGCGGTGGTTCTTTGGTCGATCAGGGCGACACCAAATCGAGCCATCGGCGGACACCTTCGCTCTGGTCTGGGCAGAGGCGATTATCCCCACGGAACTTCGTATCACGGGTCACCTCGAGTGCTCGCCTATGATGAGCTTGAGCAAGAGCAGTTGCGACAAGATGACGCTACTCCTCGAGGAAGATCGTCTTGAGCTCTGTGTCACGAGCTGCTCGTTACCAAAGCAAGCTTTGCGTCGCTACCATAGCCGCAGTTAATGCGGAAGCTTGAGGAAGGCGACCTTGTTCTTCGGCGCGTTCAATCCGCCAAGAATTCCAACAAGTTGACGCCGAAGTGGGAAGGCCCTTATCGGGTGAAACGAGTCACTAGGCCCGGCGCTGTCCGCCTTGAGACCAAAGATGGCGTTCCGGTGAGCAATTCCTGGAATATAGAGCATCTTCGCAAGTTTCACCCATGAGGCGCGGTTGCCGGAACCCGTTCCGGCAACCACCCTTTTGTACAAGTCTTGCCGCTGTTGCATGTAATCCTTTGTACAAAGCCGGGCACAGACCCGTGCATCAGTAAAGCCTATGTGTTGCGCACAACTTGTCAATACATGCTCTCATAAACATATATGCATGTGTTTACTAACATTTTGTGCAGCATCCACACCCGGTAAGCGATATCGAGCCACTAGGCTCCATAACTTTATTTTCTCTTCTTTCTTCTCAAACAAGGAGAAGGTTCATCCACCCACAAGTTAACCGGGGGGAGGGGGGGGGGGGAAGGGGAAGATAATGGTGTGGGCCGCCAAGCATCGCCCGAGGAACTGTCGCCTTGCCGGGAAATGGACAACAGAAAAGCTAAGTTGCTAAGTTTAAACGACCAGTTTTAAAATTTTTAAGTTATCTTCCTCGAACGATAGTACTTTGTATGGAAAACCTGTGCGCGGAGGAACCGACTCGCGACTAGCTTGCGCCCTTAATTTGTTTCGAGTCCGCTCAACAGCTTAAGTGTGCTGCAACTAGTTGCGACAAGGTTGCTTGTCGGAGGCGGCATCGCCAAAGAGGTTGTCTTGAAGTTACGCACTCAGCGCTTCATGCAAAGGTGTTCATGACCGACAAGTTCCCCGAAAGCGTGGGTATAAACATACAAAGGAAGAAATCGAGTAAAGGAAATAACATTGCATTCGATTGCCTAAGATAGTGTATATTACATAATAACTTGTCGCGATCTAATGGACTTTTTACCTAAACATGATCTCTGCGACAAGAGAAAGATAGACTTGGCGGCCTAGTCCACGCGGTGCGCCTCGAGCCTCTTAACTCCGCCGCCCTGTCCACAATGGGTGCGACAAGGGCCTTGGCGCTTCAACATCGGCGGATGGAGGCAGGGACTTGAGGGCTTTGGAGAAGTCGGCGCTTTGGGTTGCGGAAGGCCACCTTCATCAACACCTTCGGAGACCTCGGCGCAGAGACTTGACGCGATTCCTCCGCCATTGCTTTGGAATCTCTTCCGGAGCAGCTGGATACCCGCCAACACGCCTTTGAAGAATAGGCTGAGCTTGGCGCTGGGTTGGAGGTTCTCGTCGGTGGAGTATCCAAGATCTGTCATACCCAACTCCATCACTCATTATGGATGCGGCGGCGGTGTCCACAAGACCTTCTCCGATGCATTATGCTGTCTCAAAGATTATTACAGGCGGTCACAGATTCGACAAAGAACTCCTCGGTGGCCTTGATCTTTTCCAGCAGGCCCGTTTCCCGATCCTTGGCGCCATTCAACGTCTCCGTCGGGGTGGTCAGCTTCAGCTCCATATCCGCCTTTGCGTCCTTGGCGGCATCGATCTCCTTGATCTTTTCAGCAAAAGCGACCTCGCAGCTCGCCAAGGGTGTAAGCGTCCTTCTCACGCTTCGCGCTTCAATCCGGCGACCTCCTCGGCACTCTTACGGAGGTGGACTCCAGCTGAGCCACCTCGTCTCCAGATTCCTTCTTGGCGGCCTCGGCAGCGCAGCAGACATCTTTGCCTCTGAAGTGGCCCACCAATCGTTTGCTCGCCAGCGAGATCTTCCTCATAGCTGTCGAGGTTGATCTTCCGCTGCGCCAGCTCACCTTCTCGCTGGAGAGCTTCTGCCGGCAAGCCTCTGCTGCTCCTCGACCTCGCCCTTCTCCAAGATGAAGGCCGTGCGCTCCTCGACAAGCTGCTCCCGCCTCTGCTATATCCCGGAGAGTTTCTTTGTTGGCGCGGCGGAGCTCTTCCGCGCGTTTCTCCAAGTCAGCTCCCGCCCTCGCGACAAGCGCCTCCCTGGACTCCAGTTTGGCTTGTCGGGCGTGGTAGAGCGACATCAACTTGCTTAGCAGCTGCTCCTCCTCAGGCTCACCGCTGCTGCTGCTCGGGGCATCAACCAGCGACAGCCCGGCAGAGGCAAGCAGTTCCGCGTTGAAGGTCTCCCCCTCGACCGGTGCCCTGGAGCTTGATGCCCAGGGGAGCTTGATAAACACACCCTCGCCGGCCTTCAGGTAGGCGCCGGGCTGGGGCTCTTTGGAGTCAGGCGCGGCGTCGGTGGCGGGAGGATCGGCAGTCGGTGCAGCGCCTGGCGCTCCTGCGGCCTCAGGGCCGTCAGTACGATCGCCAGATTCCTCCCCAGTCTCTGCGCCAGCAGCCTCGGCGGCCTCCTCGCCGGCGGATCCGTCAGCGCCAGCCTCCCCCTCCATGTTGACGGCGTCGACACTCTCGCCGCGAGCGCCCTCCTCGCCGGCGGCTTCCGTCTCCATCAGATCTCCGGCAGGTGGATCCGATGGTCAAAAGAAGAAAGAACAATTCAAGCAGATGTTCGAAAGAGAAGAACAGAAGAAGAAAGAACCCAAGGGAAATTATCAAACAAGAAAATCACCTGCAATGGGATCTGTTGCCGCGGTCTCCACTACCGGAGGGTTGTCGGCGCTGGTCCTTGTCGGGGAAGCTCCCCTTGTCGGAGAGGCCTCCCTTGCCGGAGAGCGCTCCCTTGGTGGAGAGTTTTCCCTTGGCGGCGTAGTTGAAGCAAGCAGAACTTCGGGAGTAACCTCCGGTGCTTCCTGATGAGGCTGCTCTGCTCCTACACAATTCAACAAACCAGATATCGATGTGGAGAAGCACCCAAGCACACCCAAACATGAGAAGTACACCATACACTTCTGGCTGGGGCTGTCTTTGGGGCTGCTCTGTTGAAGGGTTGCCGGGTCCGGCAAGGGAGTTCCAGACGTCCCCCCTGTCGCCACAGGGGAGTCATCTGAGACGACAACTTCCGGCGTCTTGTCCCTTTTCGGCGCCCTCTGAGCTAACGTCCTGAAGAAGAAAGTTCAGAGTGAAACCAGTCAGATGTAAGATAAAGCAATAAATCAGAAGTTTACAAGTAGCAACAACAAGATCTTACTCTTCCTCTTCTTCCTCGGAGCTGAGGGCAGAGAGATCAAACTCTGCTCCGGCGCGACGGATTGGGGGAGAAGATTCCCTCGGACGCTTGGCGGGTGCAGGGGCCGCAACTCCAGAAGACCCCGCGCCCGTCGCCGTGGCGGAATGAGGCGCTCCCGCGGCAATAGTGCTTGCCGCGGTGGAGCGCGTCGGGCGGCGAGGCGGCTGTTGGACCATATGCCCCCCCGCCACTTCTCCAGTCTTCCGGAGGCGTCTCCTTGGCGGGGCAGCGGGCTCCTCCTGCGGCAAGCTACTTGATGGCGTAGGAGAGGTGCCCCCGGCCGGCTCGCTTGGTTCGTTGTCGGGCTCGGTCTGCTCCTCCTCACCGACGAACTCTTCTCGGTCGGCAAGGCTTGCCGCCTCGGCCTTCTCTGCCTCCTCGACAGTGAACCCAAATGCGCCGGCGGCAGTAGCCTCTGCAGCCTCCTCCAACCTCGTGGCGATGCGCGCCATCTCCTGATCGGTGGTGTCGCGGGTGAGCCGCCTCTGCTCGTCGACGCGGATCGGCACTTCAACCAAGTTGTCAAAGAACTGCTGCATGATGTCGTCGGCGGGCTCCTGCCAAGTTGGAACGATTCCATGGGAATCGCACAATGGCGATATCGCGGGATCTTTGTCAGCGACGAGTTGTTGCACAAGGCACAACTCCCCTCGGCAACATGCACCACCGGGTTATCTGCTTGAGCTTGAACAATTCCCGCAGCATGCCGTCAAGCTCCAAGGTAGTAAAATTCCAGTTCAGACCTGGGCGCAGCCTCATGATGTCCGCCACGTTCTGGAATTCCCAAGCAGGCCTCCTCTCTCCTGCAAGGGCGCAATGCGGCGGCGAAGGATGTCGCGCCAACTGCTCCTCTGGTAAGCCCTGCTTGCGGAGACATAAAATCCTAGTCGTGGCAATCTTCAACTTGTCGTCCTCCGGCGCCAAGTTGCTCGATCGTTGCCGCGTACTATGGGGGTTTTAACAGGCGATAAAGGCTGTGGCTCCTCCTCTAAGATCCAACACCAGTCAGCTCTCCACTCCTCCCACTTGTTGCGCAACTCTCCGTCAAGATCGCTTCCTTCTTGCCGATCCTAGAGGTCCATGCAATTCCTCCGCAAGCGGCTCTCCTCTCTCTGCTGGGTGAGAAGTAGTGGCGGAAGAGTGCGACATTTGGGTGGACCCGCGAAGTTCTCGCAGAGGTGTGCAAACGCCATGGTGAGGATGGCGTTGGGGTGAAGTCAAGGAGGCGGAGGCCATACGTGTTCATAACATCGCGAAGAATTAGAAAAAGCGGGCGAGCCCGCAGATGGAAAAAATCGCGAAGAAGGGGTACCCGATGGAGACCTTAAGCGGATGTGGCGGCGGATATGACCCTCGTGCGCGAGTGCGCACGGGTCTCCGTCGACCGAAGAGATAATACAGCTCCGCAACTCCTTCTGTTGAGCGGGGATCGAAGGGCCCGCTCCTTCCGCAGCGCCATGAGCGCTGCGCCTCGGCCGATTCCGCCTTTTCCCTTGTCGGCCTTCGAGCCATAGGGAGTGGTAGTGGAGGAAGCCGACAGCGTTAGTGGCACCGTGGCAATGGAGGGGCGAGCATCGCTCTCTTTGGGCTCGAGAAGAAAGGGGAAAGCGGCGGGGTTTCGATGTGACAGCAAGGGCAAGTGGGCATCCTGCCCTGTTCCCCGCTTATAAAGGGGAGAGGGGCGGGCGTTCGATTTTCCCATTAAAGAAAGCCCCGATCTCCCCACGACGCCACGTCCGGTGCATGCCGTTCGTGGGAGGCGTGAGTGGGTCCAAGCGAATAACGGCGTAATCAAGACCACGCTGCGTGCCCGTGTCTGTTTTGGGCTGGCCCAACAAAGCTCGGCGCCGTGTATGGCCCAGCCGGGGCTCTGTCGGTGTACTAGAGTAAGGGTACCCTAGTATCCCGAACTGCGTGCCGCAGTTGTAGCACCAGCTGCAAGGCTGGCTTGATGACCGCCAAGATCCTCAGCTGCTCCTTTGGAGCCGTTCAAGAACAAAGTAATCAAGACCCGGCAAGAGGAGCTTGTCGGGAAGGCCCTCAGTAGCGAAGGCGAGGCCCGGCAAGAGGAGCTTGCGGGAAGGCTTGGTGAGCGATAAGCTCCCAGCGACAAGAACCTTTCGCGGCAAGTACTCGCCGCGGCAAGTGACCTCTCTTCATCTCCGCTCCAGCTCACCCGCCAGCGTGTCACCACGGGCTCTCCCAAGCATGCGTGTCAGCGGGTTGTGCAGCCAGCGGGAGCAGCGATAGCGGCACGACAAGCTACCATAGTGGCAAGCGGAGGCGCGCCAGCGGTCCCTGTTACACTGTTGGACGGCCGAGACGGGCATTGATGACTCTTGTCCCTCGCCGTCGAGTTAGGTATAGATTATCAGACACTGCATGAGCGGTGTACCAACCTATGTTTTTACTATATTACCCTTGTCTACTTGGCACATGTGGTGACCCCTTGTGCCTATAAAAGGAGGCCCAAGTGCAACGTAGAGAGGGTTCGGTTCGGCTCCGGCTTAGTTCATTCTACTCATACGAGACCACACTCGGGCTAGGTTTTGTAGCTCCCATTGCTCCTCGGCAAGAACACAAGATAATCCACAAAGCAGCGGTAGGAGTATTATCTCTCCGGAGAGCTCGAAGCTGGGTAAATCTGCTCGTGTGCATCGCTTCGATCCGCTCTTTGTGCAATCTCCGCCCCCCTC
This sequence comes from Aegilops longissima, assembly GCA_021605205.1. NCBI lineage: Eukaryota > Viridiplantae > Streptophyta > Magnoliopsida > Poales > Poaceae > Aegilops > Aegilops longissima. The sequence goes on along the minus strand of JAHIAM010001926.1, from coordinate 1,236,790 downwards.
CGAACCACAAGGGACCCAGGTCCCGTAGGTGTTCGTGGGACACGATCAGTTCTCCCCGACACAGTACAATATGCTTCTGGCAATATGACACCGATTGAACTATTGCACGTCCACCGTGAGGGCGAGGGCGAGCGAGAGGGAGAGGGAGAGGGCGCTGTAGTCAAAACCCTCTCCTCGTCCTGCGATCCACCATGCGCCTGGGCGAGGGAGAGGCGTAGTAAGCAAGCTTATCCTCATTCGGCTTGTTGACGGGAAACATCAAAGTAGTACTAGTACTAGTCCTTTCTGGTTAATATGGCTTAATTTGAAACAATAAAAATACACTGGCGGTCAATGTATGTAACAATACACTCTTTACGGTCACTATATATAGTTTTGTGGTGATTATACGATCACTAGCTCATCGTAGAGCACTGTATTGCACTTGCACCCTACTGACCGGCCACATAGTTGACGTGGCACTTTGTTGACTGGTTAAATTGTCACCTGGTTTCTGGGTCCCACCTGTCAGTTGGCAGAGCAAAGAAATCAGTTAAACAAAACTTTAATGCAGGCGCGACATGAGTCCAACCCTTGCGCGCGAACCACCCTGGTTGTGTATGTGAGTGCATGCACGTGTACTCCCTCGGTCTTCCAACAAAGAGTGTACATCGGCTAAAAAACAAAGAGTGTACATCTACACTTCCAATGCATTTAGCCTTTAATCTAAAATCGATATTGATTGACTAATGCACCAACTTGTGCTCTAGCTATAGACTACATGTCTATCCTTAATTACAGCATGCAACAGCCTTCATTTAATCTTCTTCTCTCAATGGTCGCATGCACACATAAGTCTGCTACTTTTGGGCATTAATTATGCCCTGGTCAACATGTAAATCTCTAAATGTACAGTCTTTCATGGACGTAGGGAGTAGGTTGAGCACTTGAGCGTGAGCGTGTGTGTTGCATCGTGTGCTGTGTGCCGCATGGGTGCGTGAGTGTTGCGTGCGTCCATGTGTACATGTGAGTGTTGCATGTTGCATGCATGCATGCATGAGGCCTTTACTCCCTCCCATTGACATGTTCATATTTGAAGCTTCCTCTGTTCCCTCCATATGGTGATACTCCCTCCGTTCCCGAATACGGAGTAAAAGCCTCCCTCTATTCCCAAATATGGAGTATTTGTCTTTCTAGAGATTTCAACAAGTGACTACGTACGGAGCAAAATGAGTGAATCTACACTCTAGAATATGTCTACATATATCAGTATGTTGTATTCCATTTGAATGTCTAAATATACAATATTTAGGAACAGAGGGAGTGGCAAATAAACATTAAGTTCTCTTGTTTTTTCCTCCTTGGTCATGGTGCACAACCAAAGATGACTTATTCACCTGGATGGAGGGAGTAGATGGTCAAAGTTTGACACAAAATTAATGCATTGGTAAAAATAACTTTTTGAGGAAAACGAGTGCATTAGTTGAGTGTTTTTGCAAACTACAAAAATTATTCCACCACTCATCATCTACCTTGGTTGATGAGATTTTTGAATTGATCCCTATAAACCGGAAAGGAGGTAGTACTAGTACTCCTACATTATTGGCGCCGGGTGCCTTGGCCAAAGTTTCATCTTGTTGGACAGGATGAGGCTACTTCCAATGCATCGGTGCTTACATGGGGTGCTAAGCACATTAAAAACTTTAGCAACTAAAGCTCCCAATGCATAGGTGCTTAACTTGTTGGTGCTAAGCATCCTTTATTTAATGATTTCGTAACTAAAGTTCTTCATGCATTGGTGGGATTCTTCCATTTAAGTCTTTTGTCTAGGTTCTCGCGCTTAGTACTGGGGTCACCACACTTATCTCTCTCCTCTTAATTACCTTGCCACATCAGACTTTTTGCCTACATGGCAGCCTTAGTGATACGTCTCCAACGTATCTATAATTTTTGATTGTTCCATGCTATTATATTATGTGTTTTGAATGTTTATGGGCTTTATTAAACACTTCTATATTACTTTTGGGACTAACCTATTGACCCAGAACCCAGTGCCAGTTCCTGTTTTTCCCTTGTTTCAGTGTTTCAAAGAAAAGGAATAGCAAACGGAGTCGAAACGGAATGAAACCAACTGGAGAAGTTATTTTTGGAAGGAAAGCTACCTGATAAACTTGGAGTGCACGTCAGGAAAGAAACGAGGGAGCCACAAGGTAGGGGGGCGCACCCACCCCCCTAGGGCGCGCCCTCCACCCTCGTGGGCCCCTCGTGGCTCCCCTGACGTACTTCTTCCGCCTATATAACTCCATATACCCTAAAACTTCCAGAACGGAGAAGAGATCGGGAGTTCCGCCGCCGCAAGTCTCTGTAGCCACCAAAAAACAATCGGGACCCTGTTCCGGCACCCTGCCGGAGGGGGGAACCCTCACCGGTGGCCATCTTCATCATCCTGGTGCTCTCCATGACGAGGAGGGAGTAGTTCACCCTCGGGGCTGAGGGTATGTACCAGTAGCTATGTGTTTGATCTCTTTCTCTCTCTCGTGTTCTTGATTTGGCACGATCTTGATGTATCGCGAGCTTTGCTATTATAGTTGGATCTTATGTTGCTTCTCCCCCTCTACTCTCTTGTAATGGATTGAGTTTTCCCTTTGAAGTAATCTTATCGGATTGAGTCTTTAATGATTTGAGAACACTTGATGTATGTCTTGCCATGCGTATCTGTGGTGACAATGGGATATCACGTGATTCACTTGATTTATGTTTTGGTGATCAACTTGCGGGTTCAGTGACCTTGTGAACTTATGCATAGGGGTTGGCACACGTTTTCGTCTTGATTCTCCGGTAGAAACTTTGGGGCACTCTTTGAGGTTCTATGTGTTGGTTTAATAGATGAATCTGAGATTGTGTGATGCATATCGTATGATCATACCCACGGATACTTGAGGTGACATTGGAGTATCTAGGTGACATTCGGGTTTTGGTTGATTTGTGTCTTAAGGTGTTATTCTAGTACGAACTCTAGGGCTGTTTGTGACACTTATAGGAATAGCCCAACGGATTGATATAATCTCTTCGTTTGTTCTTCGCTATTAGTGACTTTGGAGTGACTCTTTGTTGCATGTTGAGGGATAGTTATATGATCCAATTATGTTATTATTGTTCAGAGAACTTGCACTAGTGAAAGTATGAACCCTAGGCCTTGTTTCCTAGCATTGCAATACCGTTTACGCTCACTTTTACCACTTGTTACCTTGCTGTTTTTATATTTTCAGATTACAAAAACCTATATCTACCATCCATATTGCACTTGTATCACCATCTCTTCGCCGAACTAGTGCACCTATACAATTTACCATTGTATTGGGTGTGTTGGGGACACAAGAGACTCTTTGTTATTTGGTTGCAGGGTTGTTCGAGAGAGACTATCTTCATCCTACGCCTCCTACGGATTGATAAACCTTAGGTCATCCACTTGAGGGAAATTTGCTACTGTCCTACAAACCTGTGCACTTGCAGGCCCAACAACGTCTACAAGAATAAGGTTGTGTAGTAGACATCACTTACCGCCTGCACAAGGCGGAGCATTGGGAGGGGCATGAGCGTACAGGCATAGTGATACTGTAGATAGGGATTCCTCGCGATCCATTATTCCCCGTCTCGGTCAGAGAGAACTATTCAACTAGTCTTCACAGTGAAGTGACAATACACACTGCAACAGATGGGACACTTAATTAATAAGTTGAACTAGCGTGTTGGTGTTACTAAATCAGCCCTACCCAGTACTGCCATCATGTTTGCCAGTGGAGCACGCTTCCGCAAATACGACTACACACCTCTCTCTCCTCCATTAACTGACATATGGGCCCTCTTGAAGTACACCCACATGTCATCGGCGTAACTATTTACACCCCGAAGGACGGTATATCCTGGTAGTAGTACTAGTAGAATTGAGATTTAATGCACTTTCTTCCCCGTCTTTCACTCTTCTTCCTCCTCTCTTCTTCTTCCTCATCTCTTCCCCATCGTCGGCCGCACTCCATTTCCCCTCGCTCACTGCTCGCCCGCCCGCGCCATCTTCCTTGGTAGCTCACGCGTACCATATCCCCCGGCTCGCTGTTCGGTCACACACTCCATCTTCTTCGCTCGCCCGCCCGAATCCACTTCCCCACTGGCTCGCAAGCACCGAAAACCCCAGTCACTCAGCGCACTAAAAAAACCTATGGCAGAACCGACTGACACGCAGAGCCACGATTGGAATTCCCTCCCTGATGTTCTCTTGGAGCAGATCTGTAATCGTATGGACCTGCTCAGCACCGCTCGTCTGCCCGCATGCTCGGTGTCTTTGTACCGTCTACTTGTCTGCAACCGGCCGGCTCTTTTCAAGACACCCTGCTTGCTGATGCCCAATCCTTGCAGGTGGCCTAGGCACCGACTTGACGATCCTATGGAGGTTGTCGTGGTGCCCCTCGACATGCTACCACTACCCGTCCACTTGTCCTTCATGCGCGGCCACTACTGGGCAGGCATGAAGGCCAACTGAATCGTCCTCGTCCACCAATCCGGTAGTCCATGGCATCTCGTGGATATCTACACCCAGCGAGAGATCACCCTTCCATCATTGGATACCGCCGCCATCGAGCCTCACGGCCCGCCGAACACTCCTGCCTACTACGTACGAGACACGTCGAGCTTTTGGCTCGACCTCAGTTTGCTGAAGGTTGTAATCTGCGAAGTGCCCACACCATCAGAAGACTACATGGATTACAAGATCATTGCCATTTTCAACATGGGATTAGTCTATCCGGAATCCGATCGTCGTACATGGTTATGGCGCATCGTCAATCCTCTTCAGCCAACGTTTCTATCTGATGCTATAGTGCACAATGGCATCGTTTACGTGGTCGACCCACAAATTGGCTGCCTATACTAGTGGAATCTGTCGTCGTGTAATCTTTCTATCTCATCTCATATTTACCTTATGAATACGACTACCTGTTCATTGTTACAAATTTAGAATATATAGTATGTCTATAACCACATCATTGCTTTATGTTCCTCTCATTTCGTAGATTTTTATGACCACACATGTTATTGTTAGAGTTGATATGAGAACAATTGGCATCTAATGATTGTTAGAATAGATATTATGAGTATAACCTCATGATTGATATATGTTACTCTCATTTCCAGGATTTTTATAACAACGCATGTTATTGCTTAGAGTTGATATGATAACTGTAGTAAGTGCTATGGTAGAATATGAGTAGGCCCTGTCATATATGTTTTCCTCTCACTGTTACATGATGTTTAAACAATGATATATTGCTAGAATATGAAAGCCATTGGCTCATTTTTTTAACTTGGGGTATGATTATGACCACGCATTGCAATTCTCTGTCTATGATATGTGTCACTATTATAATAATCTTAATTCCACACATACTCTGAACATGATTGTTCATTTTTTGTCCTTTTGGTCTCCAATTTGAATTGTTGCAGCAGACACAAATGCGCCGATCTTCATGATTCCAGGACCTGGAATCATACTAGCCGATGGGTGGTGGTTTATCGCTTGTCAGCTGACGGCGGTCATTTGATGCTCATTTGCACGTACCAAATTGACCAAACCATTTCATCAAACCACATGCAGTACAATGCCTGGGGCGTTCGTGAGATTGATGGCTATGGCTGCTTCGTGTTTGAGAAAGATCCCAGATCCGTTGGGCCAGGCGTATTCAAATGGAGGCGGGTTTACAGCCTCGGCAACCACTCCATGTTCCTCGGGCTCAATTATCCGATCATCCAACCAATCATCGATCATATCACCGGCGATGATTACCGTGCTATGCAACTTCCATTCGCCAGGGGGAACTGTGTTTACACATCATACCATGGGTTTCATGAATCACCATATCCAGAGATTCGTCGACACAGCTTTTTGCCAGATAATCTTTAGTGTGTGAAAGGCATCAAGCTTCCATGCGATGGATGGCTTTTGCAAACCCGACATGCGGCGATGTGGTTCATGCCAACAGCAAATATGCACAACTTGATTCATACAAATATGTTGCTTCATCCTAACTCACATTAGGCTTCAAGTGTGTACTTGTTGGTGAAAGTGTTGTCCAATGGGAATTATATTTTGTATTACTCATGTAGCCTACAAAGTCTGTCACACAGCTTTGTAACTTCTCACCCCATTTCTAAATTTGTACTAGTCCTCTATACCGTATATTGCGCTACTCGTACTACTACCTCCCTCCTGGTTTACTGGTCCCCTTCGTAATTTGTGTCAAATTTTGACCATAAATTTCACTTACTAAATGTTAATGCATGTCACAAAAAATTATATCATTTATTCGTATTTGAACATAGTTTCCAATGGAATAATTTTCGGTGACATGCATTCACATTTTGTTAGTTAAACCTATGGTTAAAATGTGACACTAAATACGACTAGTAAGTAGTACAGTAGTAGTACTAGTATACGTCGGTCAAATTATTCATCATATCCTCACATTGAATTGATGTGACAACACGTTGTGCGTGAGGTGACACAAGAATCCCGGAGGCTGTTCGGGTATTGTGGACTTCAGATTTGGTACCACTTATCTGTCAAAATCTTTTAGCATTCACTTAAAACAGTCGATTGATCATACATTGAATACCATATAACTAGAATTAACTGATGCTACTCCAAGAAGGATTGGCCGATGCTGCCGGCTGGCGTCAAGTTTGATCCCACGGATCAGGAGCTGATCGAGCACCTTACAGCCAAAGTGAGTGCTGGCAGCGCAAGATCTCACCCTCTCATCGATTTGTTCATACCAACCATCGACAACGAGCACGGCATATGCTACACCCATCCTGAGAAACTTCTAGGTAAGACACCGATCGGCTGTCTACTTGCACAAACATATTCCTTTGTTTATAGCTCTATTTTTCTTTTTAGACGCAGACCTAGTGAAGCAATTATAATTTGATAGTTAATAAAAAGTGAAACAAGTGACTGCAAGATGCCAAAGATGTTATGAAAATGCCAACTACGTACACTAAAACTTGTATTCAACTTACTGCAGGTATCACACTGAGTGGCCTAAGCAAGCCTTTCTTCCAGCGCAATTCCAGGGCGTTCAAAAGGGACACATGGACGCGTCACAAGATACAGTCAGAGTACGGCATGCACGCGATGTGGCACAAGACCGACAATACCTTGCCGATGATGGTCAATGGCCGGCAGACGGGCATCAAAAAGGTTCTGGTGCTGTATACCAACAAGAACTTTGACCATTCCCGCAAAAAAAAGAACTTCGACCAGCAGAGGACCAACTGGGTGATGCACCAGTACCACCTCGAGGATTTGGAGCAAGAGAAGGAGCGGGAGCTGGTCCTCTGCAAGATTTTCTACCAGACGAACACTAGGGCCAGGACTAAAAAGATTATAAGTTAGTTTGGTATTGGTACTTGTACTACCTTGTAGTCTGCAAGTTGGTATTGTTGTTAACGATCTTTAGGTATGAACTTGGCATTTGGTTCCAACCATCATGCCGAGGGTCGACATGGATATAAAGCTGAATCATTTGTTTCGAAACGAATTTTCAGGCACCTGATTTTTATTTGATGGGTAGCATAAGCACCTGCGTTCAAATTCCTAGTTCTCTAATTTTTTTGAAACAAGTGCATGCACTTATTATCACGATGAAAAAACAATATACCTGCTGCATCCCAGTTATCAGTTTGTACTTGCAGAATTCTCTCGTTTATTGAGCAGGTATATTGTTTTTTCAGGTCGAGCAAGTTTCAACTGGGCTGTAGACTGCACAAGCTTGGTTTTGTTTTTAATAGGCCTAGCCCATGACGACAACGGGGGCACAAAGATCCAGCAGGTATCTACTGGCCTCTGGCCCGCCAGCGTTAGTTATATTTTGTCTTACAACATCCGCAAGCAGTTTTTTTACTGAATCAAACACACAACCCAGTTCTATTTTCCTCTTGAAATGCCATGTCCTACTTCCGTTTTCTAATCTCTACCTATAGTTTTACTAGTTCATATACACGTATCATTATATTGAAAATACATAAAGTTCCCTTTTCATATTTACATCCTTAATTTTGTTGTTGTTTTCCCTCCCAGCACCGATTTTTTTACCACTGGTTTTCCCTTAAACCAACTCAATTGTCCCACGTCTTGTTTGCTTACAAAAACAAAACGATTTTTTGGCAAATCAATAAGTTCTTAAATTTTTTTTATCATTTCGGGATTACAACAGTTCAGACTCCACCGACATATGCAAAATAAGGTTGAACTTTTTGACCGTGGTCCTGGGCAGAAAATGGGTTGTAATAAATTACTTAAAAATTAGCAAATGTGCTGCAAATTATTTAAAAATAGAAAATGGGCACTATGTTCTCTGCCAGAGATTTGGAGGTTGACTTGTGGGCCTACTAAGTTCATGCGTACACAAGGTTTCTCAAAAATAGAAACTTAGTCAACAATCGACTCTACTAGCGTCAGACCGTTAGATGTCAATCTAACGGCAATTGTGCTTCTTCGCCTCTCGATCTTCCCGCTCCAAATTACCAAACCAAAGGTCAATGAACCGCTGCTCCGCCTCCCATGGCCGGCTGTGCTACTGGGCAGGCCTCACGGCCCCACCACACTCGCATCCTTGGCCTGGCTATCCCTCTACTCACCCACACCTCCTGTTATTTTCCGGCGACGACAGCTGAACCAGACAACCCTCGTACTCCCCACTGCATGGGCAGCCACTGCCGTGTCTTCCTCGGCTCCGTGTCGTTCCCTTCGTAGGCCTCACCATCGTCCACCACCCTGGTGCTCTCGGCGCGGCGTGGTCAACGTGGTCAACGAACGACATCCATCGAAAGTGGACTGTACGTGGAGAGGCTGACAGCTGGGTCCATGGCCGCACACAAGGAAATGCCACCTTATTATGCGCAAAATAATGATTCCTCCACCTAACATCTGGGACCAACTGAAAGGGCCTCTGTATTTTGTGAAAAAAATGTTCCCGCCGCTGACAGCTCGGACCCACCAGCTATATCTTCGCACGCAAGCAAGTGCTTCCTTATTACGCACAAAAAAAATGAATACTCCCCCTGCTAGCTGGGACCCACCATATGGGAGGTTGACTTGTGGGCCTACTAAGTTGACGCGGACAGAGGGCTTTGTCAACTTAGTCAATATGAACGATTCTAGCTCCATTGACCGTACAATGTCCATCCAACAGCCATAGTGCTTCTTCAACCTCTCGTCTTCGTGTTCCAGCCGCCCAAACCAGCGCCGGTCGTCTCGCGTGCTCCTGCCTCCCGTGGCCAGCTGTGATGCCGCGGAGGCCTCACCGCCCCCTACTACTCCCACCGCTGGCCAGGCCATCCCCCTATTATTCTGCGGCGACGACAGCCTCACACCGCAGCCGAACCAGTGAACCCTTGTACTCCCCTCCATGTGGGCATCCACTGCCGCGTCTTCCCCAGCTCCGCGTCGTCCCCTTCCTAGGCCTCGCCATCATCCACCGTCCCGGTGCTCTCGGCGTGGCGTGGTCAACATGGTCAGGGAACGACTTCCATCGGAAGAGTACTGTACATGGAGAGGCTGACAGCTGGGTCCACGGCGCACACAAGGAAATGCCTCCTTATTACGTGCAAAATAATGATTCCTCCGCCTGACAGGAGGGACCCATCGGACGGGTCACCATATTTCGCGAAAAAATGTTTCCCCCCTAACTGCTGGGACCCACCAGCAACATCTTCGCACACAAGGAAGTGCGTCCATATTACGGGCAAAAAAAATGATTCGCCCCCCTGACTGCTGGCACCCACCAGCTACATCTTCACACGCAAGGAAGTGTCTGACAGTCAGGACACACCTGGTCGAAGCGTATGTAGCATTGTCATTCTGGTCGCGAACATGTACATACATATGATCGGTTTGTCTGCAGGCTGCAGCGAAACCGTGGCCGTGTAAGGAAGGGCATGTGTTATAGTAGAGGCGCGCACGTGTCGTAGTAGAGGCGTGCACGTAGCATGTACACGTATGTACAACGGCTAGGGTGCAAGAAATTAAATACGGCCACGTACGTACATACGGGCGGGGTCTTGAATGCCTACTCGCACATACGTACGGCCAGGGCTCGTGTACATGGCTGGGTCGGAACGGAGAAACTGCATCGTCGTCGTGTTCATGGGGAGCAACAGAATGCATCGTGTTCATCAGGAGGCAACAGAACGCGTGCTGTTTATCGGGAGCCAACCGGCTTGGACGGAACAACCGATGGAAACGAGGCCTGGCATACCGCAGAACGGAGGAAACGGCCTTATGTTCGACCGGCCATGGTCGAAACGGGATCTTGTTCATCAGGAGGGGTCTGGCGTACCACAAAACAGAGGAAACGGACCTCCTACGGTCGAAACGGGGTCTTGTTGATCGGGAGGGGTGTGGCGTACCGCAAAACAGAGGAAACGGACTTGTGTTGGAGCGCTACGGTCGAAACGGGGGTCCTGTTCATCGGGAGGGGTGTGGCGTACCGCAAAAGAGACTCCACGAGATACTGTTCATCTCCACCGTCGACCTCCTCCAGTCTCCACGGGCTACTGTTCATCCACCGTCGACCTCCTCCAGCCTCCACCTGCGACTGTTCATCCACGGGCTCCTTTTCATCCAGCCTCCACCGCGCGCTCCTCCATCGGCTACTGTTCAACCACCCCTCTCCATGGGGTCCTGTTCAACCAACCCTCGACGGTCTACTGTTCATCCAGCCCTCCACTGACTACTGTTCAATCAACCCTCCACGGGGTCGTCCTGATCATCCAGCCCTCCACGGGGTCGTCCTGTTCATCCAGCCCTCCACTGGGTCGTCCTATTCATCCAGCCCTCCATGGTCCTGTTTATCCAGCCCTCCACCGGTCGATCATTCGGGGGTACTGTCCATCCAGCGGCAACGGCCTCTACTACCACGGGTTCCTGTTCATCCAACCCCCCATCGGGAACTATTCATCTAGACCACCCAAAAACGCTCACTATTCATCAAGAGGCAGCATCGATCGGCTTCAGTTAGCAGCAGTAGCGAAGGAATCACTCGGGTTTAGTTAACAGCAAGGGATCGATCAGGGTTCAGTAATGTAGCTAGTTGCTACCTCTTGAGCATGCGTTGGTTTTCCCTTGAAGAGGAAAGGGTGATGCAGCAAAGTAGTGTAAGTATTTCCCTCAGTTTTTGAGAACCAAGGTATCAATCCAGTAGGAGGCCACACGCAAGTCACTCGTACCTACACAAACAAATAAGAACCTTGCAACCAACGCAATAAAGGGGTTGCCAATCCCTTCACGACCACTTGCAAAAGTGAGATCTGATAGAGATGATAAGATAATATTTTTGGTATTTTTATGATAAAGACTAAAAGTAAAGATTGCAAAGTAAAAATAGATTGGAAACTTATATGATGGAAGATTGACCCGGGGGCCATAGGTTTCACTAGTGGCTTCTCTCAAGATAGCATAAGTATTACGGTGGGTGAACAAATTACTGTCGAGCAATTGATAGAAAAGTGCATAATTATGAGAATATCTAGGCATGATCATGTATATAGGCATCACGTCGTGACAAGTAGACGGACTCCTGCCTGCATTTACTACTATTACTCCACACATCGACCGCTATCCAGCATGCATACCCAAAGCTAAGCACTTCTCCCATTGCAAGAAAGATCAATCTAGTAGGCCAAACCAAACTGATAATTCGAAGAGACTTGCAAAGATAACCAATCATACATAAAAGAATTCAGAGAAGATTCAAATATTGTTCATAGATAATCTTGATCATAAACCCACAATTCAACGGATCTCCACAAACATAATGCAAAAAGAGTTTCATCGAATAGATCTCCATCAAGATCGAGGAGAACTTTGTATTGAGATCAAAAAGAGAGAAGAAGCCATCTAGCTAATAACTATGGACCTGAAGGTCTGTGGTAAACTACTCACACATCATCGGAGAGGCTATGGTGTTGATGTAGAAGCCCTCCGTGATCGATGCCCCTCCGGCGGAGCGCCGGAAAAGGCCCCAAGATGGGATCTCACGGGTACAGAAGGTTGCGGCGGTCAAAATAGGGTTTCGTGGTGCTCCTCGATGGTTTCGGGTACGTAGGTATATATAGGAGGAAGAAGTAGGTCGGTGGAGCTACGAGGGGCCCACGAGGGTAGGGGCGCGCCCAGGGGGCAGGTGCGCCTCCCTGCCTTGTGGCCTCCTCGTTCGTTTCTTGACGTCCACTTCAAGTCCTCTGGATCACGTTTGTTCCAAAAATCAGGCTCCCGAAGGTTTCATTCCGTTTGGACTCCATTTGATATTCTTTTTCTGCGAAACACTAAAATAGGCAAAAAAAACAGCAATTTGCACTGGGCCTTGGGTTAATAGGTTAGTCCCAAAAATAATGTAAAAGTGTATAATAAAGCCCATTAAACATCCAAAACAGAATATATAATAGCATGGAACAATCAAAAATTATATATACGTTGGAGACATTGAAAGAGCAAGCATGCCCTTACATCATGATTTTGATGTTGATGACAATATACATGTAGGGGACTAACAATGGCCGTCAAGTAAATCTCAGGTATTAGTCCCCGGTTCATCGATGTGTGTGGATCAAGAGCTTACAAGTGATTTTACTCAAGGATGAAGCATAAAAGTTGATTGCATATTTGTTTTTTTGAGTATAGAATCCCACACTATTAAGAGGGGATCGATAGGGTTAGTTAAAGGCCCTCTCTTGCACAAACCTCCTGACCATACATGCACATGCCAAAAACCTTCATGTTTCTGTCTCTTGGCTGTCGGATGTCCGGACTTCATGCCGGATGTCCGGGCTGCACGCCGGATGTCCGGCTTCCTTGCCGGATATCCGGGCCTAGCCATCCAGAGAGCAGTTTTATACTGGGCTGCATGCCAGATGTCCAGGCTTTCCCCGGAAGTCCGGGCCTTCCTGTTGCACCGGATGTCCGGGCCCCATTCCGGATATCCGGGCCTAGCCATCCAGAGAGCAGTTTTATACTGGGTTGTTTGTCGGATGTTCGGGCTTTCCCCGGATGTCCGGGCCTTCCTGTTGCGCGGGATGTCCAGGCCCCATTCCAGATGTCTGGCCTAGCCATCCAGAGAGCATTTTTATGCTGGGTTGCGCGCCGGATGTCTGGCCACCTTCCAGATGTCTGGGCCTTCCTGATTTGCCGGATGTCCGGGCTTGGCCCCCAAATGTCCGGCCCCTCTGTTCTTAGCTCTGTTTCTATTTCTGTTCCTCATATCCTGCCAGGCCGGATGTTCGGCCCCTTGCCCGGATGTCCGTCCTGCTCATTCTCTTACACTACAACAGCCATATTCATGCTCACACTATATATACCCCTTCTTCCCCACGGGAGAGGGTTGACCATTCACTTTGAACAAACCCGAGAACACTTCTCACTTTCTCTCTCATTCCTCCACACCAAATCTTAGATCCCCAAGGGATGTGAGAGCTTTGGAGAGAAGTTGTCCGATCAAGTGGTAGATCCACTCCTTCCCCTTCTTTGCACCCAAGGAATTCGTGATTTGAGCAAGTCTTGAGCTTTTCCCCATCGTTCTTGTTACTCTTGGAGGTTGGAGACTCCTAGGTAGTAGGAGTCTTTCGGAGAGGAATCGACTTTTGTGATTACCCCTGGAAAAGTTTGTGAGGGTTTGGAGACCACCCCAAGGTCTACCATTAGTGGATGAGAAACGCCTTCGTGGTGTTGTCTCAAAGAGAGAATAGGGTGAGCCTTCGTGGCGTTGGTGTGCCTTCGTGGTAACATCCACCCCTCTAAGCAGTGACGTAGCTTCCCTCCAAAGAAGTGAACATCGGCATACATCCTCGTCTCTTAGAGTTGCGGTTATTCCTAACCCTAACTCTCTACTTGTGGTTAGTTGTCTCTTAGCACTTACTTATATCATATTGTGTTTGCTTACTCACTTATTTGTGTTACTTGTTTACCTTGCATAGCTCTTAGCATCATACTTGCAATTGTTAGTGTAAGTGCATCTAGTGCCACCCCTAGTTGGTTTTGGAGTATTGACGACAAACCTGGTTGAGGGACTAATGTGTTTGTGAGAATTGCAAGATAACATAGGTAGTAGTCCCTTATCGATTCGGTTTTCCTACCGGAGATGACCCCTAAAAATGTATGAAGACATTGAAGACAATGGTGGTATGTGAAGACAATCACATCGAAGTTCATGCTCAAGAAGTGTGGCACACCGGCTCAGAGAAACCGGAACGCCCCATATTCCAGCCCAGAGATCAGGGAGAAGTCTTCTGGAATACGACACTGCTTTGCATAGAACAAATTAGCTTTCAATTATTACACGAATATGAATACAAGGTCTCTGATATTACAATGAATAACATCGGCACGACGACACTACGCCATCCTCAGTTGCTCTATGCAAGCAGCAGAACAACTCGAAGCAGCGGAAAAACTTCTAGCAGCTGAACAACGACGACGGTGGTGAACTCCACTCCGCAGGGACTCTGGCTGGAACGCTTATCCTAGCTCGCACAAACGGAAACCACGACAAGCAAGCAATCAAATCCGGCATGACCTGCAAACTGGCATGACACGCCAGGTCAGTACATTGAATGTACTTGCAAGCTCACAATTACCAGAAGCATTCAAGACATACAACTGCATGGCAATTACAGGTTAAGCAGGAATTAACATGAGATCATCAGGATAATATGGCGTGAACAACATGAGCATAATACTGCTAGAACAATATGAGCATGGCATGGACATATAAATCTGACGATACTAGCATGAAACATGATGACACTATATGCACCACTTATTCTGCTCGGGTTACCTCATAACCATCACATGCATGACTTACCAACCTCGAACATCATCACGATCATCTCAGGATCAATCAAGCTTGGTATAAACAATACCGTAGTAATCATTAAATGACCACAAGGAGCTTGATCTTTACCCATGATTCTCGCACAATATCACGAATATCCAACAACTCGGTATCCTTGATACCACGGCGATCATTCCAGCGATCACAACCATGACCAACACTTGGTCTCAAACGGTGATCATTCCGGCGATCACAACCAACATATATCCTCATCGAACCGGGATTGTTATTAATCAAGTTATTATTAATACTGTTGACTCACAGTGTGACCGACACGAACTGGGCCCTTATCCGCGGGCGCGGCTATCGATAGATTTAGTATACGCTCTGCAGAGGTTAGTACACTGTACCTACACCATGGAACCCATGGCCTCGCACTCCCATTCGGGTGGACCAACGGCGTTCCGACAAAATGGATCTACTTCCATGACACTCTCCCGGCCACTCCAACTCACTCACCACTGGGCTAGTCCTAGGTGGCCCCATGACTACCAAAGACACAACAACCACCGTCGTTGCCAAAACATAAACGGTCCCATATGGGGACCCGAATCCATAACAACAACAACAACAACGGGCACACAAGGCTTATGTCCGCCTACCTGGTCAGGGTAGCGTGCACCCATAACCTTCCCTCGTTGGAGGCACCGGCGAGAGGCACGACAATAGATCCAGTTAGGACCTTCCCATAAAGGTAAGCGCGGTTGCACTGGTCAGTTCGATATGGTGGCACCATGACTCAACCAACAGTTGTTCAAGTTCAATTTAATCCGGTTAAACTTGAATGCAATATGCTGAGCCATGATAAACTTAACATGATGCAATTACAAAGCATGACCTTGATATCAACATAAGCACGGGTGCAGCATAACTATCCACCATATCAACAATGAATCATCTCCAACTGAGCATGGCAAAGTGACGAGCATAAATATTACAAGTACAACACTACTCATAGCATAACATGACCACTAGAATCAACAATAAATACCATGCAAAAACATACTAATAACATTACCGAGTAAACACTTAACCAACTAGCAGCAAAGGAACAATGCATATTAACAGTACTCGGTAACAGACGTTAGTCATGCACCGAAGGACATGACCAACCCAACATGTACAACTATCAAGCATGGCAATATGAAAGTAATACTAGCGAGTAGAACATATTAACAGAGTGCAAGAAAACATATCATGACAGTAACCACCGATCCATAAGCATAAACTATCAAGAGGCGGCGACAAAGCTTGGGGACAATGACAACAGAGGCTCCGACGACGGGCTCAGAGGGCAGGGAGGTTCGCCGGACTTCGGGGAAACCGATGGTGGTGGCTAGGGGAAGAGTAGGGCTCCGGTGGCCGTGAATTTAGGAGGAGGCCAAGGGTGGACACGGCGGCCATGGGCGAGGTGTGGTGGCTCCGGAGCTCGGGCAAGTGGACAGGGAGAGAGCTGGGAGTGAGACGAGGCTGATGAGGTGGTCGGGAGGGGCTCGAGTGGCCTTTATATAGGCGAGGCGAGGAGGGGAGGTCGTGGCTCGGGTGCCGCCGCTCGCGTCCGACCACACTCTGGCGACGGTAGCGATCACGGGAGGGTGCGGGATCACGACGAGGGATGTGCAGACGAGCGACAGTGGTGCACATGGCAGGAGGGGCCGAGGGGAAGCAGAGGAAGAAGCCGAGCGCCATTAAAGCTCGGTCGGCCATAGTGCGCCCATGGGCACGCGGCAAAAAGCGCTGACGGAGGAGCTTACGGAGGGGGAGATAGCTCCAGGAGGACGGCGACGACGCGGTGAAGCTGTTGGGCATGCTCACGAGCGCGAAGACGACGAGAGGGAGAGGGGCCCGAGCAAGAAACCATCCTGGACGCGGCCATGGCATACCAGAGAGGTGGTGACCGCGTGAGCTGGCGAGGATAAGGTGCCAAAGGTTTGCAAACGTTCTCTAGTGGTAAGATCATCCAGGGGAGGTTTCAACTGCGGTGGTAGATTGATGACAACTGCTCTGGTTAAAAGGTAAGCAACCTCTGAAGTTTACTGCAGTAAACTTGGATGAGAACTGCTGATCAACAGGAAGGAGTTTGGGAGCAATGGAGTTGTCTGCGAGGTTTAGGGTAAGAAGGACTTTCATCCTGGTAACTTTGAGAAGATTTGGATTAAGATTTAATGTAGTTGCTTAACAACCACATAAACTGGTCCAGAAGCAAAATGTGGATGATGCACTCACATGGTGAGGCCAATTGAGCTGAAATTTGGCAAGGCTTAGTTATATGGTCATAGTAAGAAGCTGTAAAAATTTCATACCAATTGGACTCACCAAAATGGTACTTCCGTCATAGCTATTTTCACTGGCCATAAACTTGCAATAATTCTAGAGAAATAATGGCTCAATTAAATGGTGCCAAATTTGGTGGAGAGAAGTTATTTGGGTAGGAGAACAATCTGGTATTTTCTCAGAATTAATGAAGCAATATAAAATGCACTTGCTTCACAATCTGAAAATATTGCCAGAATCAAAGGTTTGGTCCCGTGCTCACATAGATCAAGGGATGGAGCTTAAATTTGTAGGAGGCTAATTATATGATCACTTCCTTCGCAATTCCTTCCGACTGACAGAAAGTTTGAAAATTTACTGAGGAAGATTGGCTAGGCAAATAAAGTTGAATTTTAGCATGAGGCAATTATTTGGACATAAAAGAATGCCCAACAAGTTTGGGAGCAAACAAGATTGGATAGGTGGCACTTCCTTCACAGAAAGGCACACTGGACAGAAATGAAGATTAATTATTGGGGGATTATTCTTGGGCTAGGACAGGAAATTTTGTGCATATTTCAGCAATATATGACCCAAAGGAATTATGAGAATTAATTGAGATTTTTGGGAGTGACAGAAATATAGGTTGCTTCACAACCTAGGGCAGATAGGATTATTCCTTTAATAGAAAAAGGAATATTCCTGAGAAAAAGAAATTAGGGTTTGGTCAAGGAGTGGAGTGGCATGGTCTTGGCAAGGTTTTGAGAATGATGAGTCACTTGGGAGAGGAAATGAAGATGATTTCCCAGGTGACAAGGCCACAGAACCACTCCAAAAAAGAAAAACAGAGCAAAAACCAATTAAATCAAAAGAAAAAGAAAAGAGCCAAAATTCAGGTTGTTATAACTCTTACCCCCTTAAAGAAATCTCGTCCTCGAGATTTTGTTGCTCAGGGAACAAGTATGACTTGAGGACACCGTTTCCAGCTCGGGTATCCTTTTCCTTTATTTATTGTTCCCCCAAGAATTTTAGATGATCAACTTACCTTGCTCTGGGTGGCTTGCTTCACCTTTCCCCAAATTCTGTCTTTGCTCATATACCAATTGCTTTTTACTGATTTTGATTCTCCATAGATGTGGTGATATCCAATGGATCTGATCATAAATTTTCTTTTGGTCATGAACACCTTTTTACTTTGGTCATGGGGTTGCTTCAAATAAATGCAGCCCTTCTGGTTTTAATAAATGCTGAGAATTAATCATGGCCATCTCTGACGGAATCTGACTGCTCATAAGTGGTACTGATTTATTTTTGATTTATTCCTTTGGCTCGAGCATGACATATGTACCAAAGATTCGACTGCCTTGTGTCGTGAGCAATATAACGGGGTATAGACTTATAACTTTAGCATACCTCAATTATTTACATCTTGAGACTAGCCCGACAGGGGGCTGACGGACAAATGCTTTTCCTGACAGTCTGACAGTGTACTTGTTTCTGTTGGTGAGTATACCGGGTCTGAGCTGATTGTTCAGATTTTGACTTTCTCATTTTGTCGGTATACCCATTTGGATTTTTCACAATAACCATTCCAAGCGGGTCTGCGGGATATGAAATCCTTGTAGAGCAGAGTAATCCACTGAGAGTATGCCTTTCTGGATCCATATGGAATTACGGCCTCCAACTGATTTGGGTATCCGGACCATGTGTTGGGGAACGTTGCAGAAAATAAAAAAAATTCTACGCTTCACCAAGATCAATCTATGGAGTCATCTAGCAACGAGATAGAGGAGTGCATCTACATACCCTTGTAGATCGCGCGCGGAAGCGTTCAAGAGAACGAGGTTGAGGGAGTCGTACTCATCGTGATCCAAATCACCGAAGATCCTAGTGCCGAACGGACGGCACCTCCGCGTTCAACACACATACGGTTGGGGAAGACGTCTCCTCCTTCTTGATCCAGCAAGGGGAGGGAGAGGTTGATGGAGATCCAGCAGCACGACGGCGTGGTGGTGGAAGTAGCGGCGGTCTCGGCAGGGCTTCGCCAAGTACAGCGAGAGGGAGAGGTGTTACGGAGGGAGAGGGAGGCGCCAGGGACTTAGGTGCGGCTGCCCTCCCCCCCCCACTATATATAGGGCCCCTGGGGGGCACCGGCCCTAGGAGATCCCATCTCCAAGGGGGGCGGCGGCCAAGGGGGTGGCTTGCCCCCCAAGCCAAGTGGGGCACCCCCCACCCCTAGGGTTTCCTACCCTAGGCGCAGGGGAGGCCCAAAGGGGGCGCACCAGCCCACCAGGGGCTGGTTCCCTTCCCCACTTCAGCCCATGGGGCCCTTTGGGATAGGTGGCCCCACCCGGTGGACCCCCGGGACCCTTCTGGTGGTCCCGGTACAATACCGGTGACCCCCGAAACTTTCCCGACGGCCGAAACTCGACTTCCTATATATAATTCTTCACCTCCGTACCATTCCGGAACTCCTCGTGACGTCCGGGATCTCATCCGGGAGTCCGAACAACTTTTGGGTTACCGCATACTAGTATCTCTACAACCCTAGCATCACCGAACCTTAAGTGTGTAGACCCTACGGGTTCGGGAGACATGCAGACATGACCGAGACGACTCTGCTGCCAATAACCAACAGCGGGATCTGGATACCCATGTTGGCTCCCACATGTTCCACGATGATCTCATCGAATGAACCACGATGTCGAGGATTCAAGTAATCTCGTATACAATTCCCTTTGTCAATCGGTACGTTACTTGACCGAGATTCGATCGTCGGTATCCCAATACCTCACTCAATCTCGTTACCGGTAAGTCACTTTACTCGTACCGTAATGCATGATCCCGTGACCAACCACTTAGTCACTTTGAGCTCATTATGATGATGCATTACCGTGTGGGCCCAGAGATACCTCTCCGTCATACGGAGTGACAAATCCCAGTCTCGATCCGTGTCAACCCAACAGAAACTTTCGGAGATACCTGTAGTATACCTTTATAGTCACCCAGTTGCGTTGTGACGTTTGGTACCACCAAAGCACTCCTACGGCATCCGGGAGTTACACGATCTCATGGTCTAAGGAAAAGATACTTGACATTGTAAAAGCTCTAGCAAACGAACTACACGATCTTGTGCTATGCTTAGGATTGGGTCTTGTCCATCACATCATTCTCCCAATGATGTGATCCCGTTATCAATGACATCCAATGCCCATGGTCAGGAAACCATGACCATCTATTGATAAACGATCTAGTCAACTAGAGGCTCAGTAGGGACATGTTGTGGTCTATGTATTCACACATGTATTACGATTTCCGGATAACACAATTATAGCATGAATAATAGACAATTATCATGAATGAGGAAATATAATAATAACCATTTTATTATTGCCCTAGGGCATATTTCCAACAGTCTCCCACTTGCACTAGAGTCAATAATCTAGTTACATTGTGATGAATCGAACACCCATAGAGTTCTGGTGTTGATCATGTTTTGCTCGCGGAAGAGGTTTAGTCAACGGATCTGCGACATTCAGATCCGTATGCACTTTGCAAATATCCATGTCTCCATCCTGAACATTTTCACGAATGGATTTGAAGCGACGCTTGATGTGCCTGGTCTTCTTGTGAAACCTGGGCTCCTTGGCAAGGGCAATAGCTCCAGTGTTGTCACAGAAGAGAGTGAGCGGCCCTGACGCATTGGGTATGACTCCTAGGTCGGTGATGAACTCCTTCATCCAGATTGCTTCATGCGCTGCCTCCGAGGCTGCCATGTACTCCGCTTCACATGTAGATCCCGCCACGACGCTTTGCTTGCAACCGCACCAGCTTACTACCCCACCATTCAAAATATACACGTATCCGGTTTGTGACTTAGAGTCATCCAGATCTGTGTCGAAGCTAGTGTCGACGTAACCCTTTACGACGAGCTCTTCGTCACCTCCATATACGAGAAACATATCATTAGTCCTTTTCAGGTACTTCAGGATATTCTTGACCGCTGTCCAGTGTTCCATGCCGGGATTACTTTGGTACCTTCCTACCAAACTTACGGCAAGGTTTACATCATGTCTGGTACATAGCATGGCATACATGATAGACCCTACGGCCGAGGCATAGGGGACGACACTCATCTTTTCTCTATCTTCTGCCGTGGTCGGACATTGAGCCAAGCTCAATTTCACATCTTGCAACACAGGCAAGAACCCCTTCTTGAATTGATCCATATTAAACTTCTTCAATATCTTATCAAGGTATGTGCTTTGTGAAAGACCTATGAGGCGTCTCGACCTATCCCTATAGATCTTGATGCCTAATATGTAAGCAGCTTCTCCAAGGTCCTTCATTGAAAAACACTTGTTCAAGTAGGCCTTAATGCTATCCAAAAGTTCTATATCATTTCCCATCAAAAGTATGTCATCCACATATAATATGAGAAATGTTACAGAGCTCCCACTCACTTTCTTGCAAACGCAGGCTTCTCCATAAGTCTGCATAAACCCAAACGCTTTGATCATTTCATTAAAGCGAATGTTCCAACTCCGAGATGCTTGCACCAACCCATAGATGGAGCGCTGGAGCTTGCATACCTTGTTAGCATTCTTAGGATCGACAAAACCTTCCGGCTGCATCATATACAGTTCTTCCTTAAGATGGCCATTAAGGAATGCCGTTTTGACGTCCATTTGCCATATCTCATAATCATAGTATGCAGCAATTGCTAACATGATTCAGACGGACTTCAGCTTCGCTACGGGAGAGAAAGTCTCATCGTAGTCAACCCCTTGAACTTGTTGATAACCCTTAGCGACAAGTCGAGATTTATAGATGGTAACATTACCATCCGCATCCGTCTTCTTCTTAAAGATCCATTTGTTTTCTATCGCTCGCCGATCATCGGGCAAGTCTGTCAAAGTCCATACTTTGTTTTCATACATGGATCCTATATCGGATTGCATGGCTTCAAGCCATTTGTTGGAATCTGGGCCCGCCATTGCTTCTTCATAGTTCGAAGGTTCACCGTTGTCTAACAACATGATTTCCAGGGCAGGGTTGCCATACCACTCTGGTGTGGAACGTGTCCTTGTGGACCTACGAAGTTCAGTAGTAACTTGATCTGAAGTACCTTGATCATCATCATTAGTTTCCTCTCTAGTCGGTGCAGGCACCACAAGAACATCTTCCTGAGCAGCGCTACTTCCAAGAGGTAGTACTTCATCAAGTTCCACTTTCCTCCCACTTACTTCTTTCGAGAGAAACTCTTTCTCCAGAAAGGACCCGTTCTTGGCAACAAAGATCTTGCCTTCGGATCTGAGGTAGAAGGTATACCCAATGGTTTCCTTAGGGTATCCTATGAAGACGCATTTTTCCGACTTGGGTTCGAGCTTTTCAGGTTGAACTTTCTTGACATAAGCATCGCATCCCCAAACTTTTAGAAACGACAACTTACGTTTCTTCCCAAACCATAATTCATACGGTGTCATTTCAACGGATTTAGACGGTGCCCTATTTAAAGTGAATGTAGCTGTCTCCAGAGCGTATCCCCAAAATGATAGCGGTAAATCGGTGAGTGACATCATAGATCGCACCATATCCAATAGAGTGCGATTACGACGTTCGGACACACCGTTACGCTGAGGTGTTCCAGGCAGCGTGAGTTGTGAAACGATTCCACATTTCCTTAAGTGCATACCAAATTCGTGACTTAAATATTCTCCCCCATGATCTGATCGTAAGAACTTTATCTTTCGGTCACGTTGATTCTCTACCTCATTCTAAAATTCCTTGAACTTTTCAAAGGTCTCAGACTTGTGTTTCATTAAGTAGACATACCCATATCTACTCAAGTCGCCGGAGAGTGAGAACATAACGATATCCTCCATGAGCCTCAACGCCATTGGACCGCATACATCAAGACGTATGATTTCCAATAAGTTGGTTGCTCGCTCCATTGTTTCGGAGAACGGAGTCTTGGTCATTTTGCCCATAAGGCATGGTTCGCACGTGTCAAATGATTCGTAATCAAGAGACTCTAAAAGTCCATCAGCATGGAGCTTCTTCATGCGCTTGACGCCAATGTGACCAAGGCGGCAGTGCCACAAGTATGTGGGACTATCATTATCAACTTTACATCTTTTGGTATTCACACTATGAATATGTGTAACATCACATTCGAGATTCATCAAGAATAAACCATTGACCAGCGGGGCATGACCATAAAACATATCTCTCATATAAATAGAACAACCATTATTCTCGGATTTAAATGAGTAGCCATCTCGCATTAAATGAGATCCAGATACAATGTTCATGCTCAAAGCTGGCACTAAATAAAAATTATTGAGGTTTAAAACTAATCCCGTAGGTAAATGTAGAGGTAGCGTGCCGACGGCGATCACATCGACCTTGGAACCATTCCCGACGCGCATCGTCACCTCGTCCTTCGCCAGTCTCCGCTTATTCCGCAGCTCCTGCTTTGATTTATAAATATGAGCAACGACACCGGTATCAAATACTCAGGAGCTACTACGAGTACTGGTAAGGTACACATCAATTACATGTATATCACATATACCTTTGGTGTTGCCGGCCTTCTTGTCCGCTAAGTATTTGGGGCAGTTCCGCTTCCAGTGTCCCTTTCCCTTGCAATAAAAGCACTCAGTCTCAGGTTTGGGTCCATTCTTTGGCTTCTTCCCAGCAACTGGCTTACCGGGCGCGACAACTCCCTTGCCGTCCTTCTTGAAGTTCTTCTTACCCTTGCCTTTCTTGAAACTAGTGGTTTTATTGACCATCAACACTTGATGTTCCTTTTTGATTTCCACCTCTGCTGATTTCAGCATTGAAAATACTTCAGGAATAGTTTTCACCATCCCCTGCATATTGTAGTTCATTACGAAGCTCTTGTAGCTAGGTGGGAGCGACTGAAGGATTCTGTCAATGACCGCCTCGTCCGGGAGGTTAATGTCCAGCTGGGACAAGCGGTTGTGCAACCTGACATTTTGAGTATGTGCTCACCGACGTAACTATTTTCCTCCATCTTACAACTGAGAACTTGTCGGAGACTTCATATCTCTCGACCCGGCATGAGCTTGAAAACCATTTTCAGCTCTTCAACATCTCATATGCTATGTGTTGCTCAAAACGCTTTTGGAGCCCTGGTTCTAAGCTGTAAAGCATGCCGCCCGAACGAGGGAGTAATCATCAAGACGTGACGCCAAGCGCTCATAACGCCTTGGTTCTCTCGATGGGTGCTTCACCTAGCGGTCCTTCTAGGACATATGCTTTCTTGGCAGCCATGAGGATGATCTCGTGTTCCGGACCCAGTCCGAATAGTTGCTGCCATCATCTTTCAGATTGGTTTTCTCTAGGAACGCATTGAAGTTGAGGTTGACATGAGCGTTGGCCATTTGATCTACAAGACATTTTTCAAAGGTTTTTAGACTAAGTTCATGATAATTAAGTTCATCTAATCAAATTATTTAATGAACTCCCACTTAGATTAGACATGCCTCTAGTCATCTAAGTGATACATGATCCGACTCAACTAGACCGTGTCCGATCATCACGTGAGACGAACTAGTCATCATCGGTGAACATCTCCATGTTGATCGTATCTTCCATACGACTCATGTACGACCTTTCGGTCTCTTGTGTTCCGATGCCATGTCTGTACATGCTAGGCTCGTCAAGTTAACCTAAGTGTTTTGCATGTGTAAATCTGTCTTACACCCGTTGTATGTGAACGTTAGAATCTATCACAGCCGATCATCACGTGGTGCTTCGAAACAACGAACTTTCGCAACGGCGCACAGTTAGGGGGAACACTTTCTTGAAATTATTATAAGGGATCATCTTATTTACTACCGTCAAACTAAGCAAATAAGAAGCAAAACATGATAAACATCACATGCAATCAAATAGTGACATGATATGGCTAATATCATATTGCTCCTTTGATCTCCATCTTCGGGGCGCCATGATCATCTTCGTCACCGGCATGACACCATGATCTCCATCATCATGATCTCCATCATCGTGTCTTCATGAGGTTCTCACGCCAACGATTACTTCTACTTCTATGGCTAACGTGTTTAGCAATAAAGTAAAGTAATTTACATGGCGTTATTCAATGACACGCAGGTCTCATACAAAAATAAAGACAACTCCTATGGCTCCTGCCGGTTGTCATACTGATCGACATGCAAGTCGTGATTCCTATTACAAGAACATGATCAATCTCATACATCACATATATTTCATTCATCACATCCTTTTGGCCATATCACATCACAAGGCATAAGCTGCAAAAACAAGTTAGACGTCCTCTAATTGTTGTTGCATGTTTTTACGTGGCTTCTATAGGTTTCTAGCAAGAACGTTTCTTACCTACGTAAAACCACAACGTGATATGCGAATTTCTATTTACCCTTCATAAGGATCCTTTTCATCGAATCCGATCCGACTAAAGTGGGAGAGACAGACACCCGCTAGCCACCTTATGCAACTAGTGCATGTCAGTCGGTGGAACCTGTCTCGCGTAAGCGTACGTGTAAGGTTGGTCCGGGCCGCTTCATCCCACGATGCCGCCGAAACAAGATAAGACTAGTAGTGGCAAGAAAATTGACAACATCTACGCCCACAACAAGTTTGTGTTCTACTCGTGCATAGAAACTACGCATAGACCTAGCTCATGACGCCACTGTTGGGGAACGTTGCAGAAAATAAAAAAAATTCTAAGCTTCACCAAGATCAATCTATGGAGTCATCTAGCAACGAGATAGAGGAGTGCATCTACATACCATTGTAGATCGCGCGCGGAAGCGTTCAAGAGAACGAGGTTGAGGGAGTTGTCGGGGAAACTGATCCACGAACACCTATGGGACCGGCAAACCGAGCCCCTTTCGGTTCGGCGGGGGGCGGAGATCGCACGAAGAGCGGATCGAGGCGAAGCACACGAGCAGTTTACCCAGCTTCGGAGCTCTCCGGAGAGATAACACTCCTACTGCTGCATGTCTGAGTGTATTGAGTTCTTGCTCGGGAGCGCTGAGTGCTCTGATACACACTAGCTGCTAACGAGACCGAGCGTGAGTGTTTTTCGCCTCCCGAACCCCCCCACGCTGCGCATGGGCCTCCTTTTATATGCTTAAGGGTCTCCACTGGTGGCAACGTAAACAAGGGTAAAATGGAAAAGGAATTGCGGTTGGTACAACTACCGCATAAAGTATCATACCTAACCCCGACGGCAGGGGACAAAGGCATTAAATGCCCGCTCACGCCGCCCAAATAGTGCAAAAAGGACCGCTCGGGGCGCCACCGCTGCCATGATGGCAATCTTGTCGGCGCCGCTTGCCATCACAAGACCGCCGGCCGCAGACAGCTTGCTTCTTGCCACGCGCTACCGAAAGGTCCTGTGGCGACACGCTGGTGGATGTCTTTGGAGCGCTGGTACAGAGTGGTAGTTTGCCGTGGCAGCGCCTTGTCAGCGTTGTTGTCTTGTCGCGTCCGGAAGCTTCTCGCTCATTGGGCCTCGCCGGACGCGTGGCGGCGTCGCGCAAGTTCCTCGAGATGCCTTGTTGGCCTTCCCGCAAGCTCCTCTTGCCGGGCCTTGTCTCCTTGGCTTGAATACTTTGTTCTTGAATGGCTCCAAAGGAACCACGGAGGACCTTGGCGGTCACCCGCAAGCCTTAACGCTGGTGCTGCAACTGCCCATGCACAAGTTCGGGATACTAGGGTACCCCTACTCTAGTACACCGACAGAGCCCCGGCCTGGGCCACACGGTGCCGAAGCGCTGTTGGGCCAGGCCCAAAAACAGGCACGGCACGCCGCGGCCCGGATTACGCCAGATCGCCCGTATCCACCGCGCCCTCCTCGAACGGCACGCGTCGAATGCGGCGTCGTGGGAGAGATCGTGGGTGGTTTATTTATTCGGAAAGACGGAACGTCTGTCCCCTCCCTCTTTATAAGCAGGGGAAACAGGGGCAGTTCGCCCATCTCTCCGATTGCTATTCCAATCTCAAAAACCTCCGCCGCTCCCCCTTCTTTCCAAAGCTGAAAGAGAGCAGCGCTCCACCCCCCATCGCCACCGGCACCACCAACGCCGTCGATCTCTCTCACCACCTCCGCCATGGCTCCGAAAGCCGGGAAGGTTGTGAAGTCAGCCGAGGCGCAGCGGCTCGCGGCGCTGCGAAAGGAGCGGGCAACCTTCCCCCCTCAGCTCGACGCGAAGGAGCTGAGGGAGTATTACTACCTCTTCTAGTCGACGGAGACGCGAGCGCATCCGCGCACGAAGGTACTCCCAGCTGCCGCTTCGGAACTGGCTCCGAATGGATATCCCTTCTTCGCGTTGTTCTTCTCGCGGGCTCGCCCGCTTTTCTCCGAAGTTTTTCAGTGACATTATGAACACCTCGGGTTCCGCCTCCTTGACTTCACCCCAACGCCGTTTCGACCATGGCAGTTTTCGCACATCTCTGCGAAAACTTTGTCGGAGTCTATCCAAATGTAGCTCTTTTTCGCCACTTCTTTATGCCCCGAGTTGAGAGAGGGGAGCCTTTATCCGGCGGAATCGCCTGGATCTCGAGAACTGGCAAGAAAGAATCTTATCTGGAGGGAGAGCTCCGCAGCAAGTGGGATGAATGGAGAGCAGACTGGTGCTGGATTGTCGAGGAGAACCCGCAGCCATTTACCGCCCAGCGCCAAGTCCCGATGAGCGCTGCAACGATTGGAGCAACGTGGCCCCGGAAGACGATAGGCTGAAGATTGCCGTCACCCGGATCCTACGCCTCAGGCTTGCCGGGCTCACCGTAGGCGCCGTTGGCGCAGAATTTCTTCGCCGCCGCGCCGCTTCGCAGGAGAGGAGGAGACCGCCGGGAGTTCCGAACGCGGCGGATATCATGAGGCTGCGCCGGGCCTCAACTTCAACTTCACTGTCCTCGAATTGGGCGCGATGCTCCTGGAACTGTTCAAGCACGATCCTGAACATCCCGGTGTTCAGGTTGCCGAGGGTGTCGCTCGGCTTGCAACAACTCCTCGCCGACCGCATCCGTGCAATGATGCCGCCAGCGATTCACATGGAATTGTCCCAACTTGGCAAGAGCCTGCAGACGACGCCGCAGGAGTTCTTTGACGGCTTGGTATAAATGCCGGTCCGCCTCGATGAATGAAGAGCCTTACTTGCGACACTACCGATGCGGAGATGCAGCGACGCCACTTGGCTGGAAGAGGCGGCGGCAGCCTGCCGCGGGCGAAGTTTGATTCACCGTGGAGGAGGCAGAGGCAGCAGAGGCGCAAGCCTTGCCGAGCGAGGGAGCTTGCCGGGCGAGGAAGAGCTTGTCGAGCCTGAAGCTGAGTCGAGCGAGCCTGCCGAGGGCGCGAGCGACTCGTTGAAGATCGACTCCTCCTCTTTCTCACCTTCAGACGGCTCACCGCAAGCGGAGCCCCCAGCCCCACCAAGAAGGCGTCTCCGCAAGGCCGGGGAAGTAGCGGGGCGGCAGATGGGTCAACAGCCGCCCACACAGGCGACGCGCTTCCACCGTGGCAAGCATTGTTGCAGCTGGAGCGCCTCACGCCGCTGCGGTAATCGGAGCGGGCCCTCCCGGACCACCGCTTGCTCCCGCCAAGCGGCTAAGGGAACCTACTCCTCCGCCTTTGTCGCTACCAAGGTGGGCGGACTTCACCTCTCCGCTCAGCTCGACGAGGAAGAGGAAGAGTAAGCTTTTTGCTGTACTTGTAGTTCTTCAATTCTTGTTGTTTTGTCTTGTATCTGATATGCTTTACTCCGAACCCATTCCTTTTCAGGACTCTGGCCCAGAGAGCGGCGAAGAGAGCCAAGGTCCCGGTGATTGTCATCGAGGACGAACCCACCGCGACAGCAGGGGGTGTGTCCGAGACCACCTTGCCGGACCCGGCAACTATTCCCCAAAGCAGCCCCCAGCGCAGCCCCCATCGTAAGTATATGGTTTACTTCCTGCTGTTAGGCGCGCATGGGTGCTCTTTCTTTGCTGACATCTGACTATGGGTTTGCGTAGGAGCAAAGCAGTCTCACCAGGAGTGCCCGGAAGCCGCTCCTGACATGCCATCTGCTTCGACTACACCGCCAAGGGAGGATTCCCCGGCAAGGGACAGTTCTACGGCAAGGGACAACACCAGCGACCCCCCGGTGGCGGAGACCACGACTGTAGATCCTAGTACAGGTAATCCTCCTGCTTGAAAACTTCCCTTGGGTTCTTCTTATTCTGTTATTCTTTTTGAATATTTGCTTGACTTTTCTTCCTTTTCCGGTCATCAGGTCCATCTGCCACGGAGCCGATGGAAACCGAGGTCGCCGGCGAGGGGAACGCGCGCAGCAATACCGACGACGCCATTGTCATCAAGAAGAAGCCGGCGCTGATGATCCCGCCGCGGAGAGGCCGCCAGCTGCCGCTGCAGAAGCCGGCGAGGGTCCGGCGATCGACCGACGCCCCGAGGCCGCAGGAGCGTCCAGCGCCACGCCGACCGCCGATCCCTCCGCTGCTGCCAGCAGCGCCAGTTCAAGAGCCCCAGCCCGCGCCTATTTGAAGGCCGGCGATGGCGTCTTCATCAAGCTCCCCGGGCGCCGAGCCTGTGGCGCCGATTGAAGGAGAAATCTTTGATGAAGAGTTGCTCGCCTCCGCTGGCCGACGCTGGTCGACGAGCCGAGCAGCAGCGATGGCGAGCCCGAGGAGGAGCAGCTGCTGCGGAAGCTGTTGTCGCTCTACCGCGCCTCGACAGCCAAGCTGGTATCCCGAGAAGCGCTTGTCGCGAAGGCGGGAGTGGACATCGAGAAGTGCGTGGAGGAGCTCCGGCCTCAACCAGAAGCTCTCCGTCCCTCGGCGTAAGAGCGGAGCAACTCGCCAGGAGCATAAAGCCTTCCTCCTCGAGAAGGCTGAAGTTGAAGAGCAACAGCTGCTTGCTGCCGAGAATCTGTCTGCAGGGAAGGCGAGTTAGGCGCAGCGGAAGGTTAACCTTGACAGCCACGAGGAGGAGGTTGCAGCAGCAGCAAACATTCGGCGGGCTCTCAAGGAAGCAGAGGATGCTGCCGCAGCTGCCGAGGCCGCCAAGAAGCAGCTGGAGACGAAGGTGGCGCAGCTGGAGGCCAATCTCAAGGTGAGTGGCGAGGAGCTTGCTGCGCTCAAGCGTGAGCGCGAGAAGGACGCCTACACCCTTGGCGAGCTGCAGGGTCGTCTCGCCGAGAGGAGCAAGGAGCTTAGCGCCACCAAGGACTCCAACGCAGATCTTGAGTTGAAGCTGTCTACTTTGACCAAGACGCTGGACGGCGCCAGGGAGCAGGAGGTGGCCTTGAAGTAGAAGATCAAGGCCGACGAGGCGCTGCTGGCGAAGTGCTGCTGCCGCCTGTAACACTTTTAGGGAGAATGTGGAGCACCGGACCGAGGGTCTCGTGGATGTTGCCGCAGCCATCGACAGGGGGAGCTGGCGCGAGCTGGGATG
Organism: Aegilops longissima; assembly: GCA_021605205.1. NCBI lineage: Eukaryota > Viridiplantae > Streptophyta > Magnoliopsida > Poales > Poaceae > Aegilops > Aegilops longissima. The sequence continues at coordinate 1,206,157 of JAHIAM010001926.1, read as the reverse complement.
GAGGATCTCGGTACTCCTCCGATGAGCACCTCCAACCCAGCGCCAAGCTCAGCTTGTTCTTCAAAGGCGTGGCGACGGCCCTCCAGCGACTCCGGGAGAAGATCCCAAAGCAGCTGGCCGACGAGTCGCGCATGATCTGCGCTGAGCTCTTCAAAAGGTGCTGGTGAAGGTGGCCTTCCGAACCCAGGCCTCAACCTCACCAACGCCCTCGTGACCTTGCCGCGGATGCTGATCTGGAAACGCTCAAGACCCTTGTCGCACCCATTGTGGACAAGGTGAGCGGGATCAAGAGGGTTGAGGGCGATCGCGTAGATTAGGCCGCCCGTTTTCTCTTTTTCTTGTCGCTGTTTTCTGTTGTTTGCTTCCCGGTAAGGCGAAACTTCCTCGAACAACGCTTGGTCCACACCATTATCTTCTCCTTTCCCCCCGGAAAACTTGTGGGCGAAGGAACCTTCCTTTCTTTGAGAAAGAGAAAGAAGAGAAAATAAAGATATGGAGCCTTACAGCTCATTATTGCTTACCGGGGGTAGGCGCTGCACAAAGTGTCAGATAACACATGCAAAAATAAAAAGTAGAAAGCATGAAATTGACAAGATGTGCGGAGCACATGAGCTTTACTTATGCACGGGGTCTGCGCCCGGCTTCGTACAAAGGATTACATGCAACATCGGCAAGACTTGTACAAAAGGTGGTTGCCGGAACAGGTTCCGGCAACCGCGCTTCTGGGTAAAACTTACGAAGATGCTCAATGTTCCAGGAGTTGCTCACCGAAATGCCATCTTCGGTCTCAAGGCGGACAGCGCCAGGCCTAGTGACTCGTTTCACCCGGTAAGGGCCTTCCCACTTCGGCGTCAACTTGTTGGAATTCTTGGCGGACTGAACGCGCCGAAGAACAAGGTCGCCTTCCTCGAGACTTCTGGCATTAACTTTGCGACTATGGTAGCGGCGCAAAGCTTGCTGGTATCGAGCAGCTCGTACAGTGGCCTGAAGACGGTCCTCCTCAAGGAGCAGTGTGTCATCTTGTCGCAACTGCTCTTGCTCAAGCTCATCATAAGCGAGCACTCGAGGTGACCCGTATACGAGTTCCGTGGGGAGAACTGCCTCTGCTCCATAGACTAGAGCGAAAGGTGTCTGGCCAGTGGCTCGATTTGGCGTCGTCCTGATCGACCAAAGAACCACCGGCAGCTCCTCAATCCAGTTCTTTCCGCACTTGCGCAGCCTGTTGAAACTCCCGGTCTTGAGCCCGCGCAGCACTTCAAGATTCGCCTCTCCGCTTGACCGCTACTTCTCGGATGAGCAATGAAGCGGCGCACCTTGGCGCCAAAGATCTTGGACGTCTCGCATGAAGGTGCAGCTCGTGAATTGCGTGTCGTTGTCGGTGATGATCCCGTTAGGGGTCCCGCGGCAAACAATTGACCAAGAACTTGATCGCCGACCGTGCTGTCACCTTCCTCATCGCTTCCACTTCGCCACTTTGTGAACTTGTCGATCGCAACGCATAAGTACTCAAAGCCCCGACAGCCGGGGAAAGGGGCCGAGGATGTCGAGCCCCGCACCAAAATGGCCAGGATAAAGGGATCGCCCGGAGAGCTTGAGCTGGCTGGTGTATCTGCTTGGAATGGAAATGGCACGCTTCACACTTGGTTACTTGTGCATTTGCATCCTGGAGGGCTGTCGGCCAAAAGAAACCTTGCCGAACGCTTTGCGGCAAGTGCTTTTGCGCCAATGTGGTGACCACATATGCCTCCATGTATCTCTGCCAACAGCTTTTGTCCGCTTTCCCGTGAATACACTTCAATTTCACGCCGTTGAGTCTTCTTACATGCGGTGTGTTGTCGACAAACTGGTACATACTTGACTGCCGGGCTACTCTTTCCGCTTCTTCTTGCTCTTCGGGAAGTTCTCCTGTCTGAAGGAAACGGACAATCTGCTGTGCCCATGCTAGAGCTTGCGGCTCGACAACAAGGACTAAAGGCGCATCCGCTGCTGCGGGAACATCCGCTTCTACGGCGAGAACCTGCGGCTCAGCCGGAGCTTGACGTTTCCCGGCAAGCTTGCCGGAGAAAAACTTGTCGGGAGCATCTGCTTCAACGGAACAAACCCTAGGGCTTGCCGGAGCAGACTGCTCCTCAGCACCCTTGGTGTTGATCTTGAGGACCTTCTTGGCGGCGGCTTCGGGAGCTCGCGGAAAATAGTCACCGAAATCAACTTCCTCTTCTTGCTCTGTCCAGCTTGATGGCGTTACATGAGATAGTTGAGTCAGTTTGAGCACAAAGATCCCTGGTTCCACAGTAACTTAAGTGTGGCGCACTTCGACGGTGCCATCGGCAATGTCGCTTCGAGCTCTTGGAACATGTTCCATCTGTAGGCCGTCAAAGTGCTCTTCTAGCTTTCTCACTTCATCAACGTAAGCTTCCATCAACGGACTCTGATAATTCTTGTTCACTTGGCGGACGACAAGCTGTGAGTCACCCCTGACAATGAGCTTCTTAATCCCAAGGTCTGCTGCGATCCTGAGACCGGCAATTTCTGCACACTAGAGTACCTTGACCTAGCCCCCTGCAGAAGGGAACTGACAAAGTAAACTGGGCGCTGCACCATTCTTTTTCGCATCTTCTCACGCTACCGCAGATCCATCTTTAGTCGGGACCAGAGCTTGCCGGTGAAGTTCCACGCTTGTCGCCGGATGCATCCGCCGTGGTTGCTGGCTCATCATCCGCCTCCCTCTCCGCTATTAACGCAGCACTAACCACTTGATTGGTTGACGCTATATATAGCAGCAACTTCTCTTGTGGCTTAGGTGCGACAAGTGTTGGAGTGGAGGACAGGTATCTCTTTAAGTCCTGCAGTGCAGCCTCCGCTCGAGTCCATTTCATTGACCTGCCTTTTTCAATATTTTGAAAATGGCGGTATGCCTTCAGCAGACCTAGAGATAAACCTCGCCGAGAGCAGCTACGCAACCGGCAAGTCTTCGTACATCCTTGACGCGCTTTGGTGCTTCAATCTGCTCAATGGCCTTGATCTTGTCGAGATTGGCTTCAATTCCCCGCTGAGACACGAAGAACCCGAGAAGCTTGCCGGAGGGGACTCCAAACACACACTTCTCGGGGTTAAGCTTGAGGTTGATCTTGCGCAGATTTGCAAAGGTTTCTTCTAAATCTTGAATCAGAGTCGCCTTGTCCTTGCTCTTGACCACTATGTCATCCATGTAGGCTTCCACATTTCTGTGCATTTGCGGCTCAAAAGCGTCATGGACTACCCTTGCAAATGTTGAACCAGCATTCTTTAAACCGAAAGGCATCCGTGCGAAAACAGTATGTGCCACATGGGGTGATGAATGCGGTCTTCTCCTCATCCTCTTCGCCATGAAGATTTGATGGTATCAGAGTATGCATCAAGAAATGAAAGCAAGTCACATCCGCCGTGGAGTCAACAATCTGGTCGATGCGCGGCAAGGAAATGGGTCTTTGGGACAAGCTTTATTAACATCGGTAAAGTTGATACAAAGCTCCATTTCCGCTTGCCTTGTGCACGACTACAGGGTTGGCCAACCACGAGGATGGAGCACCTCCGACAAGGCCTGCTGCTTCCAATTTCTTGATTTCTTCTGCGATGAATTCTTGGCGCCCACCGCCGCTTCCTCGACTTTCGCTTGACGGGCGCGCGATGAGGACAGACGGCAAGGTGGTGCTCGATTACTTTCACAGGAACACCGGGATGTCGACGGTTGCCACGCAAATACGTCGACGTTCGCCCGCAGGAAAGCGACGAGCGCGCTTTCCTATTTAGGGTCGAGAGTGGCACTGATGGTAAAGGTACCACCAGTGCCATCCTCCTTGGCGGACACCTTCTTGGTCTCTGGTGGAGCTGCCATTGTCTTCTTACACTTGCCGGTGGAGCTCGATGGTGCGTCCTCAACGGTAGCGCAGCACTCCGAAGAGGTGCGCTTGCCGGAGTGGGCATCAGAACTCTTGCCGGACTTGGTCTTCTTCTTCGCCCCGGGAGCTTCAACGGCAAGTGACTTGCGATCTGTTGTGGCTGCTGCTTCCCGGTAGATCTTGTCGGCGCAGATAAGAGCATCCTTCTTGTCGCCAGGGACAGAGATGACACTTATCGGGCCTGGCATCTTCAGCATGTTGTATGCATAGTGAGAGGCTGCCATGAATTTGGCGAGTCTTTGGACGGCCGAGTATCCCATTGTAAGGCAATGGAAAGTCAAGAACGCCAAAAGTGACCTCTCAGTCCTGAAGTTCAACTCGCTACCAAATGTCACCGCAACGTGATCTTTCCCTTCGTCTTGCTCCTTCCCGGATTGATTCCTTGGAAGGTGTCGATCTCTTCGAGCTCGCCATCAGGGATCTGGAGTTTCTGGAGTACCGCGGAGGAGATCAGGTTCAAGCCAGCCCCGCCGTCAACTAGCATCTTAGTGACCTTGAGGTTGCGGATAGTTGGTGAAACCAACATCGGCAAGCACCCGACCGCAGTTATGCGATCAGGGTGGTCCTCAATATCAAAGATGATAGGCGTGCTGGACCATTTCAGAGGCTTGCATGACTCGACGGGTGGTTCTGCCGCATTGACTTCCCGCACCCACTGCTTGAGCTGGCGGTGTGAAGTATGCAGAGAAGCACCGCCGTCAACGCACAAGACCTCTGTGGCTTTCTTGAACTCCTGCTCATCGGTCTCGTCATCATCCATAACTTCATCGCCGTCGTCATCTTCATCCTTGTCGCGGCCGCGGGGAGGTCTGTCTCCTTGCCGCTGCTTGGCCTTGCCGCGGTGTCCTCCTCGGCCGGGCGCTTCTTGCCGCTCCTCCAAAGACCTTCCCGGGCCTTCTCCTTGTCGCGTCGTCAGATTCAGCCTTTTGTTGCTCGACTGCTGCTCGACCTTCTTGCAGCTCTGGAGGTCATGGCCCTTGGTGCGGTGGATCTTGCAAGATCGCTTGTTGGTGCCGTCCGGCTTGTCGGCGACCGCCACAGTACGGTAGTTGGTGCCCGCGGCAATCTCCTCGCCGGAGCTACCGGCTTTGGCTTTCTTGGCGCCACCTCCGCTGCGGACTGCTCAACGACTAGCACATCTTTGCCTTTCTTCTTCCCGTTGTTCCGCCGCCGGTTTTTCTTTGCCGGGCAGCCTCCTCACTATCGATCCTCCCGCTTCAGATTCTCTCCGGGAGTTTCTCCTTCCTCAAAGACGCGCACACTTGTCGGCCAGGGCATATAGCTCACTGACATCTCTGATCTTGCACATCGCCATCTCCTCCCGCATCCTGCGGTTTCGCACGTTCTGATGAAACGCGCTGATTACCGTGGCAGGGTGGACATCTGGGATGTTGTGCTGTACACGGCTGAATCTCTGAATGTACTTGCGCAGGGGCTCTCCTTCCTTCTGGGAGAGCAGATGAAGGTCGCTCTCTTGGCCATGAGGCTTGTGGCCGCTGAAGGTGCCGACAAACCGATGGCATAGGTCTGCCCAGAGGATATGGAGTTGTCCGCAAGTGCATGAGCCAGATCTCACATCGGGCTTGAGCACCGGCGGAAGTAGTTGGCCAGATCTTGTCGCCCCGCCTCAAAGCAGCTTGCACCGCGATGGTGTAGATGCCGAGGAACTCCGACGGATGCGACTTGCCGCCGTACTTCTCTCGCACGCGTCGGCTTGAAATTCTTCGTCTTTGGCCATCGGACTTGCCGCAGCTCATGAGTGAACGCAGGGCAACCTACCGCGACGGCAAGTCGCCTGTTCCCCTGGTGCATGCATGTCGACAGAGGCCCAGTAGCGCTGGTCCGATTGACGCCGCTTCTTCGGGCGCTGATGCGAGTTCGAGCGCCTTCTTGCTGTCGTTCGTGAAGAACTTGGCACCGATCGCGACGAGCTCGTGGATCTGATGATGCGGTGGAGTCGCTGTCGAGGTGGATCCGGCGAGTCGGCGATCTTGGCCTTCGGGTGGAGAGTGCATGGTGGTTGCACCCCACTGGTTTCGTCGCCATCGGCTCGTGCCTGGCAGTCCTGTCGCGGCAGCGATGTACTCGGCTGCCGCGGAGTGTCGCCGTTGGCGAAGTCGATGAGACTCCGAATGGTGGCCCTCCATTCATCGATCTTGTCTGCCGTTGGAGGGTAATCCAGGAGCAGTTGAGCTCGCGCCAAAGCTTCTGCTAGAGTG